>CM074290.1:25272172-25717172 GCA_037194245.1 Opsariichthys bidens | reverse complement strand
GGATAAACACATAGTTATATTAAAAAATATTACCATTTTAAGTTGATTTGAAATGCGTAGTGACTGAAACGGTGTTTGTCTTAAAATACGCTTGTTTCCTGTCGAGTGTTTTTAAGAGGGGAATTATCTGTTGTCGCTTTCAGTATGTTTTTAAATGACATTCAAACTCGCATTAAATTATTTTAACATTGAATGAAGCACATGATCAGTGTCTGAGATTATTAACACCTTCACGTCTGGTGAGAACAACCTCTTAACACAGAAAAGACGGCTTTTGTCACATGTTACGGGGCGTCTGGTTTGAGTCTCCAATGTTCACTCAATGACTGAGACAGCAGGTGTCTCGTTCCGAAGCCAATGAAAGACTCACCTAGTGTCACATGACAGAAACGTGATGTGCTTGTGATTTTGAACAGATTGCGCTTGAGTCCTGCTGCAAGACACATTTTGGACACTCATGGTTTGGATCATCATCTGGCAAAAGCCACAGGACCACGCGGCCTCATCACTAAAGAGTGAGTCCCTCACACACTCCTACACACACACACACACACACACACTCACTCACTCACACACTCTCACACACACACACACACACACACACTCACAGATGCCGCCATGTTCAGTCCTCTGAAGTGCTGTGAACTCTTGTGGTCTGTGTGTTTGCGAGCCTGTACATGTTCATATTACTGTGAGCAATAAAGCTACTTTTTTAGGTCAGTGAGCTTTTTCTCACACACACACACACACACACACACACACGTTCGTTTTGCTATCAAAGTGAGGACATTCCATAGGCGTAATGGTTTTTATACTGTACATTCTGACCCCACCCACCCCACCCCTAAACTTAACCCTCACAGAAAACATTCTGCATTTTTACATTTTTAATAAAACACTGTTTAGTATGTTTTTAAAGCTGTTTGAAAAGTGGGGACATATGAAATATCCTCATATTTCACGTTGAAGTTGTAATACCAGTGTCATACCCATGTGTGTCCTGATGTGTCACAAAAACGCGCACACTAAACACAAAACACTCTCATTAGTAACACGTGTTGCCATGGCAACCCAGCCTCCCTCCTCTCGGTGTCCATAGAAACGAAGAAACTGACACATTAAAACCTCAGATCTCCTGAAGATCAGCTGCAATAACAGACACGCACACAGTTATATGAGATCGTCCAGAGGTCGGCTTATATTATAAGGGTCATCATCATCATTTTATATATATATAGGTTCATATATACAACTTATTGATATCTTATCTACACACGTCACGTTTGTGATGTTCGGATCAGCTGCTGACGTGTGATTTGAGGACGTCGATTACTGCTTTATTTGTTCCAAAACAGAAGTAACTTCATTTTCACTTTTCGTGTTAATAATCTATGACATTTACAGCGCTCATAATAGTTTAATGTTCAGTTTTATTAGCACTGCTGTCTGAGAATGGCTCTGTGTTTGTGGAGACTCGAGAAAAAAAACATAATGCATGTAGACCTGCCAACCTGTACGCAACCTGTGACCTCAAAGTTCACTGGTGCGATTCGCCACTCTACACGAGACCCGGTGACGACTCTGTGCACGCGCTGTACTCTAATCAAACAACAGCAAAAGAAGAGTTTGACCAATCACTGCGCAGGCTTCATCCCACAAATAGCAAGCGGCCTTTCCTTAACAAAAGACTGCAAATCGACAGCAGCACACAAATCTCTTCCACTCCCGCCGTCTGACTGATTTGTGAAGCGAGGGCGGTACAGTGTCACAGCACTTCTGACTGCAGACGGGTGTGAAATACTTTAATAATGCTGAACAATGAATCTAAATACAGTTGAAATGGCTGACCAGTGTGAGTCCTGAGGAACTGCTGTTTATTTATTCATTCTCAGTGTTGAGAAACGCTACGTTATTGTATTAATAAAAACTACCTAATTATGTACATATTTGTATGAAAACTAGCACGTTAATTAGGGCCCAAGCACCAAAGATTTCCTCTGTTTATTATTAAGTTATTAATTAATTTTTATTAATGATTATTATTAAGTTTGTATTTAAAGTACCGTTGTCTCTCTCACACAAACACACGGAGAGAGGGAAGATCATTGTAAAATGAAAATTGACGTGCTACGTTTCAATTCGGTTCGTGCTTGTGTTTTTTTTTTTTTCTGTCAAAATGTCAGAAATCATTTTGTATTATTCATCCGTGTGTTTAAGATTCTTTAAATGACGGACGCTTTGGAGTGAAAAACCGCTCGTGTGTCGGACTCCGCTAACTCATACTTGATCATTTTGAATAAGCGATTGGTTTTGCTCGTATTGGTCCGTTTCTCTGTCGATTGTTTTCTATAAATATGTTTGTACTGACTAACGTTTATTCAGATAATGTTTGTCTGGTCAATAATGTGCAATGATCAAACGCAGAAACAGCACGTCACAAATATAAACCTCGTCTTTCTTTGGGATTTAGTGTCATATTTGGGTATTGGAATAATTAAATATTTAAATGAATCACATGGAACATACACTCCATGTTTTTAACTGTCCGGTCAGTCATTGCGCTCATCCCTAATGTAAAGATTAGAAATTGCAAATTTGAAAAAAAATTATTTTCATGTATATTAAGTAATTGAATGCGATTCACTTGTGGTTGTTCAAAAAACAATTAAAAAATCTTTAACGGTCAACATTAGAGTTTTTTTAGAATACTCTGGTACTCAGTTTTCCGAGGTTGGCCGGTCTGCAGGGCATCTCAGGCTGTTGTAGATCTCTGCAGTTTATATTGCATTAATTCTTTTTTTGCACACAATGCACAAAACATTTAATTTATTGTATAGCATATTAATATTTAATGCGTATTAATGGATTTTATGGCTTAAAATTACACATTTGTTTTGGTGGAGGATATTTGGCAAGATGTGAATTACCTTTTTTGACAGTCAATCTGACAGTTTCTAGATTATCAAAGTAGTCGTTAGTTTCATCTCTGGTGGAAGTAATTTTAGAAATCCCCTGTATCTCGTGGAAAAATCAGTGTAAATGAAAATGTTTCAACATCGAGTGTTCTGCAGTCACGCGGCACTGTGTGTGTCTCATGCAAACTCTCTCTCTGACGTTGAACAGGTGACTCGTCGCTCTGACGTCTGCTCAGAAGATTATTCCTGTGATGTTCATTTCTGTGAATCGATTTGTTGTTTCAGAGATGCTATGAACCTTTTGAATCGGGTTGATAAAGGGCGTCCTGCAGCAGCCGCTCCTCCTCCTGTCCCAGTCGCAGCAGCTCTGCCCTCTGCCCCGGCCACGGGCCGCCCCACATACCCACCAGTCTCTGTGCCTGGCAAACCTGGGCAGCCGGTGAGCCTCTCTCTGTTTAATGCTATGTGCGATCAATTGTTTTTTTTATCAACTGACAGCATGTATATTCATCCTCATGAGCTTTCCCAGCTCTTTGTGTCGTCACATGTTATAATGAAAGCATCTGGTCAGCTTGATCCGCAGGTGTGAATGTTCAGGTGTGTTGTGTTCTCAGGGCACGTTCACAGATGTAACGGCCTCTAACGTGAGGAGAGTCATCGCTCAGAGACTAACACAGTCCAAGAGCTCCATCCCGCACGCGTACGCTTCGGTCGACTGTGACCTCGGCGCTGTCATCCAGCTCAGGAAACAGCTGGCCGCAGGTGAGGAGAGCATAACGCCACCGGACCTCACCGTCAGAGTTGGGCTGCTGTGTGCGATGACGTCTGATGACGTGTGTTTGTGTTTCAGAGAACATCAAGGTGTCAGTCAACGACTTCATCATTAAAGCTGTTGCCGTCTCTCTCAGAGTAAGTCGGCACATATTCACGTAATGTGTTTGAAACTGTGAATCACAGTTCTATATCACATCATTCATTCAGAATGTTGTTCATCTAAGCTGGTTTATGTAAAATAAAATCATGATACAATACATTTCATTGGCCATACAACTTAACTTGTTTGTTCCCTCCTTTTCCCCCATAAAACGACTCATTCAGGATAAATGCACATCATAAATCACACATCAGGAACTTCTCATTAGGCTTATTAGGCCAGGTTCATAAGTTTAGAACATTTAAAGGTGGTGTAAGAGTCTTTTTTTGTATTTGATCATGCTTGAGAGATTCATTGGCTCTGGAATGAGCGAAAGTGTGATCATGTTCTATATGACGGATGCTGCAGTAATTGCGTAAAATATTTTTAACACGTTAAACTGAAAGAATTAATTGCATGCGTTAACCCTAATGAGTCAATGACGTGACGGGTCATTTTTTTGTCCAAACGCCTTAATAATAATTAAAAACAAAGATATGACATCCAAAGGTAGTACAACTTGAGCTCTTTAATTGAATCCAAATGGTTTTAATTATATTTTGCTACATAGAAAAGTATTTTAATGGTTCTGAAATATCAAGAGGTCATTTGGTTTAACCATCCAAAGGCCAATGCAGACATTTCATTTGTGATTAAAATATCTTAAAATGTAGTAAATGTATGTTTTTTTGTTTGTTTTTTAAGTCTGGCATAATTTTTATAACATTATATATCAAAATATTGCAAAATGGTATTAAAATTATGTGTAGAAGTTGTTGCTTTGTTATGTGAAAAAATGTCCAGAAAAATTCATTTCATTGATGTCATTCGGAGTAACGGATATAAAGAGACATTTCTGATCAAGTCATGCGGTCAACATCATGTGACAGGATGTGATATCATTCAGACACCTCTCTTTTAACTCTATTAGAAAAATTCATGTAAATTGTTGTAATATTTTAAAAACTTGTACTAAATATAGAATGTTTGATGTTAGCTAGATATCGGCCTGTTAGGATTGTTTGAAAATATCGTCATTCGGTGTAACCAAGTGTCATTCTGTAAAATCGAAATTTTGATTAAACCGATTATTACTTTTTTGGTGACAAATTTTGTCCATCTTGTAAAAAATGCCAAAAGCAGTGTTATATCTCCATTATGTTTTTTAAACTTTTAAAAACCATGTTTGTCAATGACCCATATATATATTTCCCAGAATTCCCACTGATCAGATGACAGTATTTTCCCGTGAGTGAGTGTTGGTAATGTCTGTGATGTGCCGGTGTCCTGCAGGAGATGCCAGAGGTCAATGTCGTATGGTCAGCTGACGGGCCGCAGCCTCTCGACTTCATCCACATCTCAGTCGCCGTGGCAACGCCGCGAGGCCTCATGACCCCCATCATCAAAGATGCGGCGAACAAAGGGCTGCAGGAGATCGCCGCCACCGCAAAGGTCAGAATCTTTAGTTTCATGAGGATGACTAACGTTCCGATTGATGTTCGATTGAGCTTGAGAAGTTTGTTGATTTCTCTGTTGAATTCATGACACATTAAACACCGTCTGTCCTTCAGGCTCTGGCACAGAAGGCACGGGATGGGAAACTGTTACCGGAGGAGTATCAGGGAGGCTCGTTCAGGTGAATGCTTTGATTTATAGTCAAAAATGAAATGGATCCTGTCATTGAGCTGCTACTGGTGTGAGCAGGAAAAATCGCTCTAACAAGGGTATTAAAAATGCGTTGTGTAGGAGCAGATGTAAATGAAAAATAACGATCTTGTTGAATATGTGAACTGAACATGGTGCACTATATAGGGAGCAGGTTCAGTCAGTAAATATCCGCTGATAAACACCTGCTTTCACACGCTCCCCTGTGTCTCGAAGCGCTTGGTGAAGAGCGACTAACGTTTCTATTTACAACATGTTTTTGAAGCGTTGATCGTTGTAGCCAATCACAGACATCTGTTGAGCGCGTGAACACAACGGCCAATCACAACAGCTCTCAAAGCGCCACCTTTTTCAAATTTCAGTACCAACTCGGTACTGAAGTCTGTACTTCTGACCACACTTCACTGGGGTGATCAGTATATCAGGAGCTATTATTACAGAAACACTGAAGTCTAAATTTAAATCCACATCTGTGGGCGTCACCAGCATCTGTTCTGGACTGTGACTCAAATGAAACGCTGTTGGCTATTTAAATAAAGCAGAAGCTCCTCGGCATGATTTAATCAGAAATGCGTGGACACAGAGGGAAACTGCGCTCATCCAGACACTTCCTTGGACTTCAGTGCTTGTCTTGACTACGGCAGCTGTGAATCATGCTCCAAACATCACATGTTTACATTCAAATTCAGGTGATTTGGGCACAAATGTTGCAATTTCAGAGCACTTTTTTTCTTTAGTTGATGAAATCCTTTAGCTCTTCATTTGTCACCTGTGTATCAGTCACTAAAACGTCTTGTTTGTTGCTTTCAGTGTCTCTAACCTGGGCATGTTTGGCATCAGTGAGTTCAGCGCAGTGATCAATCCTCCTCAAGCCTGTATCTTAGCCGTGGGCGGCACCAGGGCTGAATTGCGGCTGACCGACGGCCTCGTTCTCCAGACACAGCAGCTCATGACCGTGACTTTGTCTAGCGACGGACGCCTCGTGGACGACGAACTCGCCTCGCGCTTTCTGGAGAAGTTTCGCTCGAACCTCGAGCAGCCTCAGCGTATGAGTCTGCCGTAGACGGAGGAAGAGCGGCGGACTGAGCGCTTTTGAATTATGGGCCTTCTCTTACAGTTACTATTTATTCATTAAGATGTACATAGAGATGTACATAGAGAGAAACATGTTGATGTTCTAGGTCAATTAATTGTCATTTGTGGTGCATCTCCTGCCATAAACAGACCTGGGTGCCTGGGTGAACGCAAATCCACTGATAATCAAATGTCAATGTTTAAGCACCTTTATAACATGCAGACAATATCTGTGAACTTACAGTAAGTATCAAATCTACAAAGATATATTACATCATGCAAGGAACCGGTCTATTTTTTTGCATTACCAAATCATCCAATAAACTCTTGTCTTCTGCACTGAATCTGTCATCTGTGCCGTGAAAGTGTGTGTGGGCGTTTCTCTTTTCACACTCTTGTTTGTGCTCTTCTCACCTCCTCCTCGGAGGGGTTTTCCAGAAATTCACATCAGCTTTATCTACAGTACGGTTCATTTCAGAGCAGCATCACTGTAATAAAGAGCAAAATAACAGAATCATTGCAAACTTCGAATAGGAGATTCTGCTGTAAAGGAGCTCTAAAAAAACAATGTCATTATTCAGATCAAATTCAGTTCAGCTGTTCTGAGTGTCTGTGCAGTAAATCCAATAATATTACTATTACTATAATATCAAGTGTCTTTTAAAACCAATCAAGACAGAGGCTAGAAACCCAAATTCCATCCGGACAGATGAACCAACTTTTTATTTCCAAGCAGTCAGATTGTGGATTGATTTCATTCAAAATATTTCACCCAGTTCCTTCTGTCAAGTCAAGTTTTTTTACAATGCAAATTGTGTCAAAGCAGCTTTACAGTAATAATTGGCAAATAATTTTTGGCTGCACAGCAGCTCTTAAAGAAAATGGTATCATTATCCAGCTTAAATAAATTCAATATTGATTCATTCCATTGTAAAAATCAGTAGTCATTAATTTAGTTAATTTATGCACTGGAGAAAACAGTGACGTAATCGTCCGGCTCAGCTCAGTTCACATACAACGGCACCAAATGCAGGCATATCAAAAACACTGCTGAATATCAAGCAAGTGTCCCCAACTTAAGCAAGCCAAAGGAACCAAAACTCCAACAAATGGAGAAAAAAACCTTGGGAGAAACCAGGCTTAGTCGGGGGGCCAGTTCTCCTCTGGCCAGTTATAGGTCATAAATCCGATTTTGGAATCGCAACAGTCAAAATATTTAATCTAGTTTAAGATCTTTTTGATCACGCCGGTATGGGACGGCTGTTGGGATATGTACCACTAGCTGATGAGTCGGTAAGGTCTTCACAAAGGATGAGCTAGTTAACACAGTCTCCACCGACACTGCGTTGCTGTCGTGTATAGGCGCAGGTCCTACATCTGACCTGGATACGGCCCGGATCCGGCTAATTACGGTAAATGGCAAACCTTGGGATAAGCAGAGAGACCATGATCTTCCTAGCATTGTTTGGGAAGCAGACACACTCTGTCAGTTTAAATCTAGACTAAAAACGCATCTATTTAACCTGGCATACACATGACGCACTATAAACTTTTGTCTTCATCTGGTGTTATAGGAAGTGCTCCCGGTTCCGGCTGACCTGATCTATGCAGCCTAACAATCCTTTAACGGATATGAAGACAAAAGTTTATAGTGCGTCATGTGTATGCCAGGTTAAAGAGATGCATTTTTAGTCTAGATTTAAACTGACAGAGTGTGTCTGCTTCCCGAACAATGCTAGGAAGATTGTTCCAGAGTTTAGGAGCCTAATAGGAAAAGGATCTACCGCCTGCGGTTGATTTTGATATTCTAGGTATTAACAACTGGCCAGAATTCTGAGATCGTAATAGACGCGAAGGACTATAATGCATTAAGAGCTCACTCAGGTACTGGGGAGCTGAGCCATTTAGTGCTTTGTAAGTAATTAGCAAGATTTTAAAATCTATACAATGTTTAATAGGGAGCCAGTGCAGTTTTGACAGAACCAGGCTAATATATTCATACTTCCTGGTTCTAGTAAGGACTCTAGCAGCTGCGTTTTGGACCAGCTGTAATTTGTTTATCACGCGAGCAGGGCAACCACCCAGTAGAGCATTACAGTAATCTAGTCTCGAGGTCATAAACGCATGAACTAGCTGTTCCTCATTTGTCATTGAGAGCATTTGTTGCAATTTAGATATATTTTTAAGATGTTAACTTGTTAACTTTGAGAATTGGTAGGTTTCGTCAGGGTGCGAGGAAATATAGAGCTAAGTATCATCAGCGTAACAGTGAAAACTAATGCCATGCTTCCTAATGACATCTCCCAAGGGTAGCATGTACAGAGTGAAAAGCAACAGTCCTAGAACTGAGCCTTGTGGTACTCCATATTTAACTTGTGATCGAAATGACATCTCTTCGTTTACTACTACAAACTGATAATGGTCAGATAAGTATGATTTGAACCATGCCAATGCAATTCCACTAATTCCAGCATAATTTTCTAGTCTATTCAAAAGAATATTGTGGTCGATAGTGTCAAAAGCAGCACTGAGGTCTGGTAACACTAATAGAGAGATACAACCACAATCTGATGATAAGAGCAAATCATTTCTAACTCTAATGAGAGCAGTGTCAGTACTATGGTACGGTCTAAATCCTGACTGGAAATCCTCACAGATACCATTTCTTTCCAAGTAGGAACACAGTTGAGATGATACTGCCTTTTCTAGGATTTTTGACAGAAAAGGTAGATTGGAGATCGGTCTGTAATTGACTAATTCTCCAGGATCAAGTTGTGTTTTTTTAATAAGAGGTTTGATAATAGCCTGCTTAAAATTTTTCGGTACGTAACCTAGTGATAAAGATGAATTCATGAAAAGTAGTGATGGGTGCTCACGAAACACAGCGTCTAGTGTGTGTTTAATGTGTGGTGACAGATCGCTGTAGCTCCTCGTGAACTGATCATCTCTTCATACTAGTTCACTTACAGCATCAAATAAACATGAATGAACATCAGAAGGAATGTTGTTTCAAGCGCAGAAAGATGTGATTCAACTTCACCTGACTGCTTTGATGTACAAAATGGCGGATTCGGGGTTATGATTGGTAGGATCGCCTGTCAATCAAACTGCTGGCGAAGGGTCAATTGCCTGCGGCCGGTGCAGCATTGCTTTAATGCCGAGGCTGTGCTCTGTCAGTGAACAAAAAATTATTGCTTCTAACCTGTGATAATATATAGCTAAAATCCCAGCAAATCTTATGTGTGGTGATTTTGTCAGACGTCGTTTCGATTATAAATCAGGATTTTAGCGCTGGTTTAACGTGTCAGGGCTCGACACTAACGCTTGTAAATTAGTCCGGGATAAGTGGATTGCTTGAAGGGGCAACTGAAAGAGAATTTTACTCTTTAAAATTCTGATTAAAACGTCAACCAATGTTTTAAAACTTGGGAATGTGGAATTGTTGAGCAAAATCAATCGACCAAGAATGCTGTTCTTTTTCAAACATTCACTCAGTATCTCACTACGGGACACGCCCCCTGGCGTGATAGACTATGGAAGCACCAATTACACCACGTCTGTCCGAAGGACGGACCAATCACAGCTAATTACAAGGAGCCCACCCCCTCCCTATATATTTAGCTACGATTCCCGAAAACGGTATGCTTGTTCTCTTCCCGTGAAGACTTTCCTTTTGCACCTGTTTTGCACTGCTTCAGTTCACAAACGTACCGTCAAGGTTGACGTTGCCGAACGCAGTGCAGTTGAAATCTGTTGTGGATTCTCCACTCGTTACTGAGCCTTTCTACTCTGCTTTAGTTTTAAAAAAAAAATTTCCCTCATTCTAGCTAACGCGTCAAGGCGAGCGAGGATTACAGGATTTCTATCATGTCCATATCCAAGGTCGCAGCAGAAAAGGGGAAGGATGCCCCTTCGCGCTCGTGTCCGGCAGCATGCGGATTTTTGATCTCGGGTAGGGATTCGCATCCGATGTGTATCGCATGCATGGATGTCAAGCATGCTCAGGCCGCGCTGGCGGACGCGGAGAGTTGCGCGCACTGTCGTATTATGCCGGCCAGGATCCTGGAAAGAAGGCTGCGGGTGGCCGCATCCTCTAAAGGCAATCCGATCCTGTCTTCTGTCCCTCTTTCGATGAAGGGGGTCCAACCCTCACCCCCACGGGATCTTTCTTCATGGGGGGATATTATGGATTCGGAGTCACCTGAGTTTACGCCGCTTTTCGACCAGCAGTTGCTTGCGGAAGGCGATGAGGTGGAAGGAGACGAGGATGAGGATGAGGAGATGTTAGCTCGCCTCCGAGGAGATGAGCCGGATGATGAGGAGGATGACGCTATCCTGTCTTCAGGGCAAGCCTACAGGCCCGTAAGCTCGCAAAGTGGCGACGTGGCGTCGACGGTGGTAGATTGCGACATAGTGGAAGTTTGCAAGCGTGCAGCAGCTAAGCTTGGCATCGCTTGGCCGGTAACTCCTGGGGATCCGGGAGTTAAACGGGACATCTATGATGGAAAAAGGCTCCCTTCTTGCCTTCCACCGGCGAAACAACTGCTTCCCGCTTTGCTGGCATGTGTAGCAGAGATGAAGCGATCGTGGGACCAACCCTTTTCTCATCGCGTGCCCGTCAAGGGCTACTGGTCGCTCGATGTGAGTGAAATGGAAGGGCTTGGGCTCTCTAACCCTCCTACAGTCGAGCAATCTGTGGCTCACCACCTGCATCCTAACAGGCGGACCACTCTCTCATCTGCTTGCCCTTCCCTCCCGTGTAAAATGGAACGCTTTACCGCTTCCATGTACCAAATTTACAAATCCTCAGCGTTGGCGGTGCAGGCTCTTAATGTCACTTCATTGTTGATGGCCTATCAAGCCGAGTTGTTGGAGGAGCTGGGCACTCAACTGGATGCTGGCAATCCAAACCTGGTGGTCTGGGAGGAGATCTGCAACATAACGGATCTCAATCTACGCACCTCGCGTGGCGCGGTGCAAAGCTGCGGCCGTACCATGGCTCTTGCCGTGGCGGGTGAAAGATCGCTGTGGCTGAATCTCTCGAGCGTCGGGGACAAAGAGAAATTTGATTTTCTCGACGCCCCGGTGGATTCAGGCGGATTGTTTGGCTCGGCCGTTGCGGCAATGAGGCAGAGGTGCGACCTCCAAAAGAAGGAAGGCGAGGCGTTTGACATCTGCCTTCCACGTAAAAGAGCACCGCGTCCTCCTGTTCCCCCGTGTCCTGTTCCTCCGACGCAGGACAGGAGATTTCTGAATGCGTCCAGGACTGCAAAACCCCAGGGCACGAAGCAGGCGGCTCGCCCCCCCGCTGCTTCTAACGCTAAACCATGGGGAAAGCAGTCATTCGCGGCGGCGGCTGCAAAGTCCAAGGCCGCTAACCATTCCAACAAAAAGAGGAGGGATACCTAGGACGCTATCTCTACATGGGAGGGACGGGCAGCACCTAGGGTTCTCTGTGATGTCCTCTCCCGAGCCCACCATATCTGTTCCCCCGCCCGCGAAAAAGCAGAAGATGTGGAGTTTGGGCGAGAAAATGGTTCTAAGTTGTGTTCAGGCCAGTTCAGCTCCCCCTCAACACATAATGTTCCGTCAGGTTCGAGTGCAGAATACTCAGCCACCGAAAAAATGTGGTCTCATGAGTGCAAGCACAAGTTCTCAAGTGTATTGTCACAAAGCACTTCAGTCCCTGGGTTCAAAGCAAATAAAAAATTCTCTGTCGCATCCAGGCTCAATGCCGAGGGTGCAGGGAGACAAAAACAAAATAATATCAATAAACCAAAAGATGAATCTGCCTCTAGGTCACACAGACCCTGGCCGTTTTCCTCTCAGTCCACTAGATGGCGCCTTCGCCCCATCTATGGTGTAAATAACCATAAGTATATTTTGTTGCAAAAAGGGTGATTGTCTTTTATTTTGAAATTTCTGTAGTGAGATCGTCGACTTCCGGTCTTAAGCTACGCACCTTTTTTTTGTTTTCCCTTTGGATAAAGAGCGCGCCCTGGCTCGCGCAGTTTTATCGTCTAGCTTGTTAGCGCAAATACAGCCATAACTTTGTCACGGAGCCGTAGTGTACATCGAATGCATATTTGCAGCCCCTCCGAAGAGGCAAAAGGTTTGTTAAAGAAGGAAATATGAGCATTTTTTGTCTGTTAACATGTTCGTTTTGCACCAACGTGAGAGAGCGGTATGTAAATGATGTTAACTGATCAGTTGCACGCTTTGTATACATTTCAGCTCTTACTTTGGTGATATGGTGTATGGATTAACGTTCCTGAAGGATTAAACATCATAAAACCATCAGTAAAAGTCTCATCTATATTCGAGGGGCATGCTACAGTAAGAGCTTCCCTCAGTGTGCTACATCGAGCAGCCAGTGTACTCTTAAGGACGACGGCAACGGCACAGGCGGCGAGCTACGACAACACGGAAAATGGACGGCATCGAAGAGGAAACGCGTAAGCTACAAATCGAAATCGATGAAAGGAGAGCTTTATTACAGCGAGGAGATACAGAGAGCATGTCAAGACAGGAATTAAAGGATGATATTGAACGCAAAGAAAACCAATTAGCTGAACTTCATAAAATGGAGGCCGTGACCGAGTTATCATTACCCTGGCGTTCAGAGCGGCCTAGAGTGGTAACGGAAAAAATGCGAGACTTCCAAAAGGACGAATTGATTAAAAGGGACAAAAAACTAATAAGTCTCTATGAGCAATGGAAAGGGCTAATCAGAACATCCAGAGAAAGCTTAAAGACAGACTTATCAGAGCACAAGTTGTGTGAAATGGCTGATGATATTGAAAAGGGTTTGAACGACATGATGAAGGTGTACAGCGAAATAAGGGAGCGCACTGTGCCGTCCCTGAAACAAGACGCAAAATGGACTCTTGTGAAGCGGTAACTAGGGACATTATGAAAATACTTAATGAACGTATAACAGCAATAGACGGTGACTTTGATGCAAATAGAGAAAGGCAGCGCCTTCATCAGCTACTGTCACAACAGTACGCCTGCTCCATCTATGGTACCGCCTCTCAGTCTAGCGTAGGTAAGCAGTCTGACACTTCAAGCATCGCAGCCAAAAGGATCGATGCAGCGGCGGAGTTAGCTGTAAAGGAAGCAGAATATAAAATTGTGCAGGAGGAAATTAAACAAAGGGAAAAAATTAAAAATATAGAATCTGAACTTGAGCGTTTAAAGGCAGAAAAGGAAATGCAAGCTGCTCGTGCAAAACTTGACATATACGACAGAGAAATGAACATGGATATGGACAATCAGCAAATACAATCAAACGATATGGCTTTCTCTGTTGACCACCAATCCGTCTATGAAGCACAAGCTCCCTCTAGTGGCTCACCTCCAATAATACCACAAAATAATGTGTCTTTCCGTAGGTCAAATCACACGGTGAACAATTCAAACCCTCAAATTGTCACTCAAGCACCTCTCACAGACATTTCCTATTTGGCCCAAGCAATTCAAAACAGTATAGCTACCAACAGAATCCCAGTGCCAATGCCCACAGTGTTCAGCGGTGATCCGATTAACTACATTGAATGGAAAGCTTCATTCTCTTCATTTGTGGATTGCAAAGGCATCTCACCTGCTGATAAACTTCACTTGCTCAAAAGGTACGTCACAGGCCCAGCTCGAAATTGTCTTGAGGGCACATTCTTTCGCAGCGATGAAGAAGCATACAAGGATGCATGGCAAAAGCTTGACCAACGTTACGGACCGCCTTTCATTGTCCAAAGAGCTTTTAGAGACAAACTGTCAAAATGGCCTAAAATAAGCTCAAAGGACGCTGAAGGACTAAGGACATTTTCAGACTTTCTAAATGCATGTCTCCAAGCCACACCATACGTAAAAGGCCTAGAAATACTAAGTGACTGTGAGGAAAATCAAAAGTTGCTGCAGAAAGTTCCTGACTGGCTGGCAGCCCGTTGGAATCGACAAGTCACAGTTACACTTATGGACAACAAGGATTTTCCTTCTTTTAAAGACTTTGCACAATTTGTAGCAGTCGAAGCGGAGATCGCATGCAACCCGGTCACTTCTTCATATGCTCTTCACTCATGTAGCTCATCACACGAGAAAAGAACCATAAGGGACTTCAAACCAAACAGATCCACACAAGTTTTCACAACGCAAGCCACGGTACAAAACAATAAGTCAAGGACAAACAACACAAAATTAAAGGTACCCTGCATGTTTTGCAAAGATGAAAATCATCAGTTGTCAAAGTGCCCCAACTTTTCAGATCAGCCTTTAGAAGAAAAGCGCACATATGTAAAGGACAATAAACTGTGCTATGGATGCTTAAAGGTGGGCCATAATGCCAAAGATTGTCGCCACCGCCACATTTGTGACATTTGCAAGGGAAGGCACCCCACTTGTCTGCATAATGACAATCATGAGGAATATGAGCGGTATCGAAGCTCTGAAAACACCACTCCAAGCACTCCAAATGGAACCGCGGCAGTCACAGCTCTCAACATAACCAAGGTGGGTCAGTCAAGTAGTACATCCATGATTGTTCCTGTATGGGTGTCTACGGTTCAGAGCCCATCTAAAGAGCAATTAGTTTATGCACTATTAGACACACAGAGTGACAGCACATTTGTCTGTGAAGAATTAAGCAATCAGCTACGAGCCGACACTCACCCTGTAAAGTTAAAGCTAACTACAATGCTGGGTGTTCACTCTATTGTTAAGAGTCACAGAGCATCTGGAATGCGTGTGAGAGGTTACGACTCGGATATTTGCATCGACCTACCCCCCTCGTATACCAAAGACTTTATTCCAGTTAACTGTGACAACATACCCACTTGTGACACAGCAAGGCAATGGCCGCACCTGACAGAAATTGCTGATAAGATACCACCTCTTCTAAGTTGTGATGTTGGACTCCTTATTGGATTTAACTGTCCCAGAGCTTTAGCGCCTAGACAAGTGCTACTAGGAGAAGGTGAGGAGCCATATGCCATCCGCACAGACCTAGGGTGGAGTATCGTTGGAAGCTCCACACCAGTGCTCAATGAAACTCAGTCAAGTTTGTGTCATAGAATCACAATAAAGGAACTACCCCCTGTAACTCCCATGGATGTGATTAGTGTGTTAGAGTCAGATTTCAAGGACACAAGGACAAGTGACAATACGGTCTCACAAGAGGATCTCATCTTTCTGGACAAGCTCAAGGACGGAATAAGGAAAAACGAACAAGGACACTGTGAGATGCCTCTTCCATTCAGACAAAGGCCACACTTACCCAACAACCGAAAGCTCGCTGAAATCAGACTCGAACACTTAAAGCGAAAGTTCAACAAAGACGAGAATTATAAAAGAGACTATATCACTTACATGAAAGACATTATTGAAAGGGGTGATGTCGAAGAAGTACACAATGAAGGAAAACAAGGTGAACGTTGGTACATTCCCCACCACGGGATCTATCACCCCAAAAAGCCCACTAAACTACGTGTTGTGTTCGATTGTTCAGCCAAACACAATGGTACAAGTCTAAATGATCATCTTCTCCAAGGGCCAGACCTGATTAACAATCTAACAGGCATCCTCATTCGGTTCAGACAACATCCAATTGCTCTAATGTGCGATATAGAGAAGATGTTCCACCAGTTTCACGTCCAGCAGTGCGACAGAGATTACCTGAGCTTTCTGTGGTGGAAAGACGGCAACACAGAGACACAGCCACGAGTACACAGAATGAAGGTACATCTTTTCGGCGCAAAATCATCCCCAGGGTGTGCAAATTACGGACTAAAGTATTTGGCTAAAGAACACTGTCACACACACCCTGCAGGATCTGAGTTCATGGAAAGAGACTTTTATGTGGACGACGGAGTCACAAGCACAGACACAGTTGAAAAGGCAATACAGCTTGCACAAGAGGCCACAGAGATATGCAAGCAAGGTGGGCTCCGTCTGCACAAATTTATCTCAAGCCACCCTGCTGTTCTACAAAGCATCCCACCATCTGAACGTGCAATAGAGACAAAAACAAAGGACTTAACATTCAAAGACATGCCACAAGAGAGGGCCTTAGCCATCCAATGGAATGTTGAAAGGGACTGTTTCAGATTTGACAACACTTTAAAAGACCAACCAGCAACACGGCGAGGTATCTTATCTACTGTTGCATCCATCTATGACCCCCTTGGCTTCCTGGCACCATATGTGCTTCATGGAAAAAGGATCCTGCAGGAAATGTGTCACCAAGGTATCAACTGGGATGACTCCCTGCCAGAAACACTGAGGCCAAGGTGGGAGAGTTGGCAACGTGACTTTGCCAACTTAGACAAGGTAAACATAACTCGCTGTTACTTTCCAGCTAGTCTCGGAGAGCTTAAAGAAATAGAGTTGCACCACTTTTCAGATGCGAGCACGAGTGGTTATGGACAATGCACTTATTTAAGAGTGAAAAATGTTAAAGAGGAGGTTCACTGTTCGCTAGTTATAGCCAAAGCCCGTGTTTCTCCTACTAAGCTGACTACGATCCCCAGACTCGAGCTAACAGCAGCTGTAGTTTCAGTTTCAATTAGTAACATGTTGAGAGATGAACTTGGGTACGCTCAGATCAAAGAGTACTTCTGGACTGATTCAAAGGTAGTGTTGGGCTACGTAAACAATGAGGTACGTCGTTTCCACACTTTTGTAGCGAATAGGGTCCAAAAGATTCGCCAAAGTACGAACCCCCAGCAATGGTTTTACGTGCCATCTGAAGAAAACCCAGCCGATAGTGCATCTAGGGGTAAATCTATCACCGAGCTTCTCTCATCTAACTGGTTCACTGGCCCCTCCTTTCTCTGGGAGAGGGACCTGCCCGCAACACAAAGTGTAGATCTGGAACTGTCTCTCGGAGATCCAGAAGTCAGAAAAATACAGATAATGTTAACCAAAGTCACAGAGACATTCAGCATTGCAGATCGTTTGTCCAAGTTTTCTTCATGGTCCAAAGCAGTTAAAGCTGTAGCACGTCTCATAAGAAGGGCCAAGAAAGTCAAATCAGATGCGCCGGCTACAGTGAGTGAACAAGAAAGTGCAGTACATATCATCATTCAGGATGTACAAAAACAAACTTATGGAAAGGAGATGAAACTACTAAACAAAGGCAACCAGCTTCCACATCACAGCAAACTGTTCCACTTAGACATTTTCAGGGACACGGACAGTCTTATCAAGGTCGGAGGGAGACTTTCATCTATTAAAGACTCTTTCAAACACCCCATTGTGATTCCAAAGGAACATCATGTGACCAAACTCGTGATAGCTCACTGTCACGATAAAGTAAAACACCAAGGAAAAGGCTTCACCATTAACGAAATCAGATCCAGTGGCTACTGGATCCCAGGGATGAGCAGAACCGTTGCTTCTTTCATCCGCCAGTGTGTTATCTGTCGACGACTCCGCAAGGCGCCGGAGGGTCAGAGAATGAGCGACCTACCTGCAGAACGCTTAGAGCCCTCTCCACCCTTCACATACTGCGGTATGGACTGCTTTGGCCCTTTTGTAACTACAGAAGGTCGAAAACAACATAAACGGCATGGACTTTTGCTCACTTGCTTTTGCTCCCGCGCCATTCACATTGAACTTTTAGAGGACCTATCCACTGACACATTCATTAATGCATTAAGGTGTTTCATTGCTATCAGAGGTGCAATTCGCCAAATCCGATGTGATCAGGGAACAAACTTTGTTGGCGCAAAGAATGAGTTTAAAACTGCCCTAAGTGAACTGGACACCCAAAGACTGAGTACGTATCTGTCCCAAAAACAGTGCGACTTTGTGATGAATGCACCTCACTCCAGTCACGCAGGTGGAGTGTTGGAACGCCAGATAAGAACTGTCAGAAGTGTACTGAATACTACTCTGTCACTTGCGCATGGTAGACTAAATGACGCTTCACTAAGGACTTTATTCTATGAAGCTATGGCCATAGTAAACAGTCGCCCACTGACTGTAGACAACCTTAACAACCCTGACAGCCTGGAACCACTTACCCCTAACCACCTGCTCCACATGAAATCCAGCACAACACTGCCCCCACCTGGTGCCTTCCAAAAGGAGGACCTCTATGGAGCAAAAAGATGGCGTCGTGTGCAGTTTTTGACTGAGCAGTTCTGGTGCAGGTGGAGGCAGGGGAATGGAGACTTGCCAGAGTCCTGGAGACTGTTAGCGGCAAGGACGGACTCGTGAGAAGAGCGAAAATCTCCTTTGGAGATAGGAGACTGAATAACAAAGGTCAACGCAATACTAAGCTTTCTAGTGTAGAGCGTCCTGTGCAAAAGCTAATTCTGATATTAGAATGTTCTAACTAAGAGAAATGGTTATTTCCTGTTGAAAATTTTCGTTGTTGTTATTCTGATATAACAAACACTCATAATTTGGTGGGAGTGTAAATAACCATAAGTATATTTTGTTGCAAAAAGGGTGATTGTCTTTTATTTTGAAATTTCTGTAGTGAGATCGTCGACTTCCGGTCTTAAGCTACGCACCTTTTTTTTGTTTTCCCTTTGGATAAAGAGCGCGCCCTGGCTCGCGCAGTTTTATCGTCTAGCTTGTTAGCGCAAATACAGCCATAACTTTGTCACGGAGCCGTAGTGTACATCGAATGCATATTTGCAGCCCCTCCGAAGAGGCAAAAGGTTTGTTAAAGAAGGAAATATGAGCATTTTTGTCTGTTAACATGTTCGTTTTGCACCAACGTGAGAGAGCGGTATGTAAATGATGTTAACTGATCAGTTGCACGCTTTGTATACATTTCAGCTCTTACGTTGGTGATATGGTGTATGGATTAACGTTCCTGAAGGATTAAACATCATAAAACCATCAGTAAAAGTCTCATCTATATTCGAGGGGCATGCTACATATGGAATCAGTTCAGCTGAACCCTTTGGCTCTTTATCAGGAGGCCTGGAGAGAGTGTTCTGCGCATCCGTGGGTCCTAGCGACTGTAACCAAGGGCTACAGGCTTCAATTTGCTGTAAAACCCCCTCCTTTCAACGGGGTCATAGCATCTGTAGCACATGGGGATTCAGCTCGGGTGTTAGAAGCGGAAATATCCTGCCTCTTAGAGAAAAGAGCTATAAGACGAGTTCCAGTGGGGGAAATTCAGAAGGGCTATTACTCCCGTTATTTTCTAATTCCAAAGAAAGACGGGGGTTTGCGCCCAATAATGGACCTGCGTGCTCTAAACAAGCACTTGAGGAAGTACAAATTCAGGATGCTCACAGTTGCAGCTCTCACACGCGCAATCCTCCGGGACGATTGGTTCACCGCGGTCGATCTCAAGGATGCTTACTTTCATATAAACATTTATCCTGCGCACAGGAAATATCTCAGGTTTTCCTATCAGAGCGAAGTGTACGAATTTGTCACTCTTCCATTTGGGCTCAGTCTAGCTCCTCGCGTGTTCAGCAGGTGCATAGAGACAGCATTATCACCGCTGAGACACAGGGGGCTCAGAATATCTGCTTATCTGGACGATTATGTGGTATGCGCTCACTCACAGGAACGCGCAGAACTGGACACAGAGATGCTCACGTCTCATCTAGCGAATCTGGGGTTCAGAATCAACTATTCCAAAAGCCAGCTGATTCCATCTCAGGAGATAGAGTATCTAGGCTTACGAATAAACTCTGTGTCATACCGCGCTATGGTCTCGCAAAGGAGGATAATGGGGTTTTATCAGTGCCTTGCACAGTTTCGCAGGGGAAACCTGGTATCGTTCAGGACCTGTCTTCGCCTTTTGGGCATGATGGCTTCGTCGCTGTCCATGGTCCCGCTGGGCTTGTTGAAAATGAGAGATTTCCAGCGATGGGTGGCAGCGATACATCTGTGTCCTTGTCGGCACCTCGCGCGCCGAGTGAGAATACACTCGGAGTGTGTGATGGCCCTTCATCAGTGGAGAGACCCGGTTTATTCCAGTCGGGGGTTCCCTTGGGGGGCGTGTCCCTGAGAAAAGTAGTGACAACCGATGCATCCCTGGTGGGCTGGGGGGCTGTTTTTCAGGGCAGTTCAGTAAACGGTCGCTGGACGCCCCAGCTTCGCAAACTTCACATAAATATGTTGGAGTTGATGGCGGTTTTTCTTGCCCTGAAACATTTTCTCCCATTCTTGGAGGGGTTTCATGTTCTGGTCAGGACAGACAACACGATGGTGGTGGCATATGTCAATCGCCAGGGAGGAACGCGGTCGTTGCAATTGCACGATCTAGCGCGCAAACTGCTTGTCTGGGGCGCTGCACATTTCAGCTCGCTGCGCGCAACGCATGTTCCAGGAGTCCTTAATGTGGGGGCGGATCTCCTTTCAAGGGGCAACCCGTTGTACGGAGAATGGGTACTCCACCCGCAGGTAGTGGATCAGATTTGGGAGATGTACGGCAAAGCTGCCGTAGATCTCTTCGCCTCGCAGGCAAACGCGAAGTGTCCGCTGTATTTCTCTCTCAGGGACAGAAATGCACCGTTGGGTGTGGATGCGCTGGCACATCCTTGGCCGAATGTGTTGCTATACGCGTTCCCACCGCTGAGTCTAATTTCTCCCACCCTGGACAGAATAAGAGAAAACGGGTTATCTCTCCTTCTGATAGCCCCTCGTTGGCCGGGAAGGCTGTGGCTGGCAGAGATTGTCCAGCTCCTTCAGGGGGAACCCTGGCCGCTCACGTTGCGCCGAGACCTGCTGTCACACGCGGGAGGGCAGATATTTCACCCACACCCGGAACGAGTCAATCTTTGGGTCTGGCCCGTGAAGGGTTAAATTTAAACGCGCTAGGGCTTCCGCAGGAGGTTATATACACTATTCAGAGCGCTAGGGCCCCATCAACGCGCTCACTGTATAGCCTTAAATGGCGTGTGTTTGAGGGCTGGTGTACGCAAAAAAACGGTTATTCCTTTTCAGTGCGCGGTGAGTGATGTACTCTGTTTTTTGCAAAACTTGATGAACAATGGGAGAGCGTTTTCTACTATTAAAGTCTACCTGGCTGCTATTTCGGCTTGTCATGTAGGCTTCGAGGGAGTTTCAGTGGGACGGCACCCTCTCATATGCCGCTTTATGAAGGGAGTGAAGCGTTTGAGACCGGTGTCTAAGTGTCTGGTCCCGTCATGGGACTTATCCATGGTTCTGAATGCTTTAGCTCGGGCCCCATTTGAACCTCTGGAAAATGTTCATATTAAGCTCCTATCGCTGAAAACTATCTTACTACTCGCTTTGGTCTCAGCTAAGCGAGTCGGTGAGTTACATGCCTTGTCGGTTCATCGAGCATGTCTGGTTTTTAGTCCGGATGACAGCAAGGTTACGTTGCTGCTAAACCCAGCTTTCGTTCCCAAAGTCAGTGATTCAGCTTATAACTGCTCTGTTTTGGAATTGTGTGCCTTTTACCCCCCTCCTTTTTCTTCGGAAGAGGAGCGAAAACTGCACACTTTGTGTCCTGTGCGAGCATTACGCTGTTATGTGAACAGGACGCGATCATTCAGGAAGAATGATCAGTTGTTCGTTTCATGGGCCACTCAATGTAAGGGTAAGCCGATCTCCTCGCAGCGCCTCTCTCATTGGATGGTGGAGGCGATTGAATTGGCCTATACATCTATGGGTCTTCATTCCCCGGCGGGCTTAAAGGCTCATTCTACAAGGGGTATGGCTACCTCATGGGCATTATTCAAGGGTGTTTCTGTGGGAGATATTTGTGCAGCAGCAAGCTGGGCTTCCCCTCATACATTTATCAGATTTTACCGTCTGGATGTCACTGCGCCTTCTATGGCTCATGCAGTTCTCAATGTTGGCTCTGTGGAGAATTGAAAGGTTGTCTTTCGTTCTTGCCGGGTCTGTTCGGGGCTTCGGAAAGCATGCGTTTCGGGAGTTGGCTATATCATTCCCGTAGTGAGATACTGAGCGATTGTTTGAAAGAGAACTTAGATTTTAGAAGAAACATTGACTGTTTTTGTTCTATTTTTGCAGCGAAAATAGTTTCAAACACAGGGTTCCAGACTGCGACTAAAATGGTTGCATATGCGATCATTTTTTGAGGACGTGCGAGTAAAAATTTAATGTGGTCGCATTTGTGCTAGTGCATGATCATGTTATTCGCGCGTGTGTAACAGAGGTATCAGCAGCTGCTGCCGTCCGTAACAGTTTTGTTTCCAAAATGAACTAAATTTATATAATGAACGATTATATCATGAATCCATTTTCCAAACCGTGTTTTTGTCTTATCCTGAATCACTACTGTGCGCCTATAATAAGTGTTTATGTTCGGACTATTTCAGACCGGGCTCGGCTGCGCTGCGGAGTATCACAGTGCCTGCGTGACTCGTCATAGACAAACAGAGAGAAGTAGTTCCGGCTACAATCTTCTTCCGCAAGACACATCCAGTTAACCCTAGAGAGCGAACGTACACGCGCATTGCTCAATGATGATGAAACGCGCCAATTAGGAATTCAGGAAATTTAGGAATTAAGCCTTATAAAAATGGAAAGGTTAATAGCTGAGTACTTTAAAACAAAGATTGGAGGTCAAGGATGCTGGTGGAAAGGACGAGCCAGCACACAGACACAACTGATGATGAGCGCACAGGTAGAAAGGCACTAAGTTACTTCAACAGCAACGGCTTAGACCAGAGTTCCTCAATAGGCCGCGAGAGAAAAATGTTTGGCCTGCGCTAATGTCAAAAAATGTTGTCAAGGTAATGTATATAAGCAGTATATAATCTCTGTCGCGAAAATTCAAACGTAGCATCATTGCTTAAATTGCATAATCACTGGTTCATTGATAGCGCTCGCGCTGCTCGCGCTCCGTGCAGTTAGTCTGTCAGCGACTCAAAAACTGACTTGGCAAAATAGACTCAAATGTGAATGAATTAAAAATTTTTGCTTTTATATTATTAGTTACATAAAGGCAAACTAAAGTTGAATATTTTCTCATTTACCTTCAACATTCAGCAAATACACACACCCATATTAAAACAAATCTCTGAATATCTAATTAACATTTAATTTCACAGACCTTGCAGATTTATTCGAATACAACAGTGAGATTTTCTGAAGTGTTTGAAGCCCGCGTGAACGCGTGTATTTTGCGCGTGACAGTCGATCCGTGTGAAATGAATGTGGACTTCAGTTCAGCTTCACTGGAAACGTGATCGAAATATATGTATTAGGTTTTATATATAATTATTAATGCTTTAAATATTCATTAATTTTCATACTTTTCATATTTCTAATTTATTAAATATGAATTAAAATAAATATAAATTATACATATATATCAGATTTATATCGGTCATCAGCCACTGTGATTTAATATATTTAAGACTAAGAGGACTATTCATCAAGCATGCATTGATTAATCCGATGTTGTAGCAAAAAAAGAAAGAAAAGAAAGTGCGACCAAGTCATGTGCTGGTGCGACCAACCGAGAAAGTTGGTAGCGCCAGTGCAGCCAGTGGAAAAATTAGTCTGGAGCCCTGAAACAAAGATCACAGCAGAACTGTAGCGAAACACGCCGTGTTTTCATTACTGAATGATTCAGTGTTTTCAACGAATCGGTTGAATCAAAGATTCAATGACCCATTCATTCTTGAATCGTTTGAATAAATGACTCAATGACTCACTTATTAAGTCGGTTACTTTAGTTTCATTTTTAAAAATATAACTTCCCTCCAACATTTCTTATTTGTATTTTCAAAAAGTACTTAATACAATCCCATAACATTATTTAATGCAGTTGTAATTTTTTGTTATTATTGTAAATGATTTAATTTGATTGGTTACAGCTCTTAGTGCCTTATTCTAATTTATTGATCAAATTTAAGAATTTAAAATTTTGCCTCTTATAAATGTAAAAAAAAGCCCTCAGGGTAAATATCAAAAATATGCAGATTTAAATAAGTCAAAACTGCAATATTCTGAATGTAAATTGCTTCATATTAAATTCATATTCAAACCACACACACACACAAAAAAAAAAAATAATAAAATTCTTAAAAACCCGCACAAGTGAAAGTAGATTCGGACTGAGTGCTGCAGACTAGGGCTGTCAAAGGCCAATCAGAATAGTTTTGGTTTAACATGTTAAACTGTCGCAGAAATCAATGTGTAAAGAAATAAAATGTGTGAAGCCACAGTGGATTTATATTTGTCTGCATTTGTTTCTGAGTGCGAGGCATGGCTGGAATCACTGGAACAGATGACCGTGCAGCGCTGTGTGTGTGTTATTTAGAGATACATCTACACGCGTTTCATTAGCACCTTCTCAACTGCCATTGGTTATATTTTCGTGTTACCATGGTGTTTGCAAAACTGCAACCACTTCCTGTTTTTTTTTTTCTTCTTCCTTCCAGCTCAGTGTGACTCTGTGAAACCACAGTTCTCTAGAGTCCTTCGTAAGATGTTTCATTATAATTATCCTTGTTTCAGCTCAATTCGAACACATACTCAACCATAAGCAGCACTATGTCGTTGCATTTCATTTCTATTGTGTGAGAGCGCAAATATGAATTTGTTATTCGCTGATAATAATCACTGACGCTCATATCTGATGTTCATACACAGACATGGAGTGTCTGTTTTGTAATTTGTCGATACATGCATGTATGAATTGTAATGTTCATTTCAACATTCACTGTCAGGTGTGGTCTGTGTTAGTTCCTGTGTGCCCTTTAGTGTGCTCACTCGTTTCCATGACAACCCTCTGTGTTCACCGTGGTTCCCTGTTCGAGGCCTCAGATCAGGTCTCTGTCTGCCGTCGTCAGTGTTTCAGGTCCGTTCTGCTGGTTCTTCTGAGTCTACAGTGACGGTTTGTTTAGTTTCGTCTCATCAGGACTGACTGGAGGAGGATGATCTGCCTTTACAGGAATGAACCGTGACAACCCAAGTTGGGTTGAAAATGGACAAACCCAGCAGTTGGATTAAATGTAGTTATATTTAACTCAACTATTGTTTAAAACTTACTGTATTGCTTTCTTAAAATGAAGCTAACATACGTTGGAAATGAAAAATGAATTATTAAAATGCTTATTAATAAATGTTCACATTTTGATTATTATTATTGTAATTATGTCTGATATTTAATTTCCAACCTATATTGGGTTCATTTTAAGCCAGTCATATAGTCCTTTTTAAACAGTAGTTGAGTTAAATAAAATGCAAACATTGAACCCAACCGCTGGGTTTGTCCATTTTCAACACACTGGGGTTGTTTTTCAGTGATGGAAAGTTTTTCCAAAACGTTGTAGTTTCTCTAATGTTCTTTTTTTTAAAAAAATGTTTCAGAATGTTCAGAGACGATTCAAAAGTAACTTTCCCAGAATGTTTGAGGAAAAAAAAAAAAAAAAAAAAAATAGCCAAAAAACAAACACATAAATGAAATAAAACGCTTTTAAAATGTCCAAACTGGACGTTTCAGAAATGAAGTTTTCATAACTTAATGGGAATGTTTGAGAACATTCTAGAACACATTCTACTAGCTGGTTAGAATATTAGTCAACACAACAAACATGAACAAGTGTAATCTATTAATTATCATTAACAACATTGTTAGTCAGCTGATGCATGACCATAGAGGGGGCATTTTAACAAATGAGACATGATGAAGATTACATTTATCGTTACTGATCAGAAATGTTGTCATTTGTATGTGCATTTGTTTTTGTGTTTATAGCTCACATCACCATCGCAACAGTAGTAATCATAACAGAATCAACAGCAAGCGCTCTGTACAGGAAGTGGGAGATGATGTGATGATGTCTTGTTTGCTTGGCGTCATAGAAACAACACTGAGCGACAGCAGCAGTACTGTACGATATTCAAAACTCGACGTGTCAATATAGAGCTGCCTGTGCTTTCATGAGATTTGAGATGCTGTGAAACCTGGCTACGTCTCTTCATGGTGTAGCTTTAAGAACGCCTTTGATCTGAAGAGTTGTGTCTCATGTACAGAATGAGCAGGGTTGAGGAGTAACGAAATACAAGTAACTTAGTGACGTATTTAAAATACAATATTTGAGTAACTGCATTTCATTACAGTTACATTTAAATGGGTGGTAATCAGATTACAGTTACATCTGAAAAGTGTTTTAGATTACCAAAGTGATTACTTTGAATTTTAATGTCATTTAAACAGCAATTGCTGATTCTCTGACTCTGACCGTCTGAAAAAGAGGAGTTCAGTTTCATCAGCATTTTAATACTTTTAAGAGGATCATAAAAATGTTGTTATTTTTATTTAGTTCTGTCCTGAACAAGACAAAATGAATGAATTGTTATAAAACAATTGCCCAACTGTCAACTGAACTGTCCTGTCATGACCTGATGATCCACGAATGTTTTCATGTTTTGTGAGTCATTTTATAATTCACTCGTCACTGTGACTTTTTCTCACAATTTGGTTTTCTTCCCTCACAATTGTGAGTTTGCATTTCCCAATTCTGACTTCTTTTTCTCAGAATTGCGAGATTTAAACTCACAATTGCAAGTTATGAAGTCAGAATTGGGAGATATGAACTCGCAATACTGACTTTTTTTTGCAATTGTGAATTTAGTATGTGAGATTATATCTCATAATTCTGACTTTTCTCAATATTGTGAGTTTCTATCTCATAATTCTGACTTTTCTCAATATTGTCAGTTTATATCTCATAATTCTGACTTTTCTCAATATTGTGAGTTTATATCTCATAATTTTGACTTTATAACTCACAATTGCAACTTTATATCAAGCAATTCTGAGGGAAAAAATCAGAATTGTGAGATAAAAACTTGCAATGACCTTTTTTGTGTTTGTTCCACACTTATTAGTATTCCAAAGTATTTAGTTTAAGTTACTAAACTTGAGTAATGTAACGAAATACGTTACAAATGACTTTTTAAAGCATGTATTTTGTAATCTGTAGTGAAATACATTTTAAAAGTAACCAGCCCAGCCCTGTTGATGACTGCTGGATTTGATGTGCTGCTTCTTGTACAGATTGAAATCCCTGTAAAACAAAAAAAAAGAGTTATTACTGCATTACTGTAAGGAGTGTTTGGGGAAAATAACGCCACAAATCATCCCTTAATTTTCTGTATGTATTTATAGAAATGTGACCTGGATATGTTTTTTTTTTTGTGCGATTAATAATGGTGTCATTTTGCAAGCTGACAGTTTGAAAGTACTTTGTCATTCAACTTCCCAAAATGAATCGGGGATCATGGTCAGTGATGCAGAGATGAACAGATTCTCTCTGCGAACACACTGAAGGAGAGAGAGAGAGCGGTGGAGGGAGGGTTCAAACATGCACCACCCTTTCCTCTCATCTCAATTAAAGCTCTGCTCTCAATACCACAAACTCTATTCCAGCTCTATTCTACAGCAACCTCGCCGCTCATCAGGATGTGGATGGTGCTGCTGGGACTGGCTTGTGGACCCCTGGCCTCCTCCGGCTCAGAGGCGAGCACAGGTGAGAGAACTCGACAGAGGGATCATGTCTTTTCACTGTGAATGGAGCAGCGCTGTTGCTTGTGTGTGTGAATACAGTTGAACTTGAGAGCAGGATTTGCAGCCGCAAACTTCAGCATGTCCACAGCAGAGAGCCGGAGGAGTTTAGACTGTCTAAATGCCCAGTCAAATGGAAAGAATGAATGAAAGCGAGAGAAATATGATGGTGGGAATGTAATGTTGTTTCCAGGTTATTCCTCACACGAAGCCTCTGAGCATCTGTTTGTGTTGTACCACATACTCAGGAAATGAAAGCTCACGACGATTTGCGCAAGACTCTGCGGTTACTGTGGTAACATTTTGTTCTAAAGTTTTCACTATTTCTTTGGAAACTTTGAAGCTTTTCTTGTCGGATGGATAAATCTGTGCTTTGCTGCTGCGCTGGGTTGTTCACATCTCACACCACCTTGAGCTTCTTTGTGACTGAAATACCAATAAATACCTAATGGAGAACTAAATGAGTCAATGCCACAGTCGGCCACTGAACCACCTCAGATTTACTTTGAGAGGGCTTTTGAGTAAAAACTCAGCATGAAAGATGTCAAAGTGTGTGTGAGGGAATGCTGAGAAACTGTTGGTTGGAGAGACATGTACTGGGCGGCTGTAAATTTCAGCATTTCAAAAGAAAATCAGCGAGAGTTTCAACAGAATCAGAAGTGTGTGTAGCAGAGCTCGTTCTCTCTAGAAACATGTCTTCATACCTTCACAACGGGAAGACTGAACTTCTAAGAAAACAACAGTATCTCACACAGTAACTGGACAGCACTGTATAGGCAAGTTGGCCTTTATGACCAGTAATAATGTCATGTTAAATAAATGCAGAAACATTTTGAAAGTTTACCACAGTCTTTGGCCATGACCAGCAGAACTGTAAGCAGTGGCTGTGGCTTTAAACTCTTGGAAACTGTAGAAATGCTGCTGTAGTCCTCACGTCACCTCAGTCAGCCCTGAGGAGTGAGTTTAGACTTTACTGAGAGCCGCTTGTAGCTTTTTTAGATAAAGATCCTACTCTTTCAAAAGTCAGAAGAATTTTTGACGCTCAAGTCAAAGCTGAAGACTATTAATGAGAACATTTCTGAGAAGTTTGAGAACTATGTAAAGCCCATTATAGTTCTGACTAGGCAGGTGTCTGTTTTTCGGGACCCCTTGCAATTTGCATATAGGAGGATGTTGGTGTAGATGATGTTCTACTTTTTATGGTCCATAAGATCTAGAAACTACTGTCATTTCTGTCAGGATCATGTTTTTTGATTTTTCAAGTGCTTTTAATACAACATATTTTAGCCAATAAATTAATTGATTATAAATTGCATAATATAACCATTTCTTGGATTTTAGATTACCTCTTATCACGATCACAGTTTGTTAGGCTCGGCAATAATCTTTCTGATTCTATTGTAACTAATTCTGGAGTACCTCAGGGCTTGGTCTTGGCTCCCTTTTTATTCACACTTTACACTGCTGACTACAGGCGTAGTCAAAAATTCTCTGATGAAACTGCTTTAGTGGGTTTACTTAATCTGGGCGATGACTTTGCTCCTAGAAGAGAGGCTCAGTCTTTTTTCAGCTGGTGTGAGTCTAACTTTTTAAAACTGGAAAAAAGAGAGGGTCCTTCCAGTCACAATTAATGGTCAGTTGATTGTGCAGTCATATAAATTCTTAGGCGTCCACTTGGATGAGAAATTGAATTGGAAAGAGAATACTAATGTCCTAATGAAGAAGGCCTAGTCGAGACTTTTCTTTTTGAGGAAACTTAGATCATTTAACATCAGCACAAAGTTTTTAGATGTTTTTTATCAAGGGATTTTAGGTAGTGTTCTTTTTTTATGCTGTACTTTGCTTCCATACCTGTTGAGGACAAAAATAGGATAAATAAGCTGATCAAGAGGGCTGGTGTGATTATTGGTCTTACTCCAGACTTACTAGAGGTCATTGTGGAGAAGAGGACAAGGTCAAAATTAAAAATCGTTTTGTTTTTTGAAGGCCATCCACTACACAATATCTTTAAATGAGCGAATGATAATGCCTCGCTGCTCTAGTGAACGAATGAGAAGGTCTTTTGTCCCGGCAGCGGTCAGATATTTGAATGAACACTGTTAGTTAAAATTGACCACCTTTTTATTGTGGAACTGTATCATGTCTTATCGGTTCTTAATCATGTATTCGTTGTTTTTTAAATTTATCTGTGTGTTGATCGTGTGCTCAGTTTGTTGGTTGTACTGTTGAAGTTGGTGGCAAAACAGTTTCCCTCTCGGGATTAATAAAGTTTTCAATCAATCAATCAATCAATCAATAATAATTCTAGATGACTGCCATTAAAAACTTGGCACATTAATTTTGGGGGTTTACTAAATTTTGTGAGATTCGGCCACAAGGTGACACTGTTAATAACCATAAACTGGATTAAAATATTTTCTTCCAAGTCCTTTTACCTCAGTTGACAATGTTTTGAATTACGCCAACATTGGATGAATAATATAAAATGAGATTTTTATCCAAAGTGACGTTTAGTGCATTTCAGGGATACATTTAGCATTTTTGTTAGTATATGTTCTTGGGCACATCTGATAAATCAGGTAACATGATCATGTAATCAAGCTTTTAAAAAGTAACTGAAATATAATAATGCACATGTTAAAATGAGTGGTCCCTTTTTGTAATCCGACACCTGTGTACAATACAGCTGTAACATGTATGCCCTGTTTTGGTTTAGTTTCATTGCGTTTTGGTTTTCCTGCGTTAAATTCCTTGGTTTCTGTACAGTTGATTATTCTCCCTTGTATTTAAGCCCTCAGTTTCCTGTGTTTCATTGTCCAGTATTGTTTTGTGTTTGTTATTTCCTGGGCTTCTTCCCTGTGGTTCTCCAACATGTTTCCAGTCTTTAATTAACTATTAAAGACTACTTCTGATATACTTTGTGATCATGCGCTTACTACAGCTTACACAGAACCTGACAACAATATACACACACTCTCTCTCTCTCTTTCTGTGTGTGTGTGTGTGTGTGTGTGTGTGTGTGTGTGCAATACATTGTTTAATATATAAACTGTCACGATCATGTCCTGATAGTTAGTTCCTATCATGCCTGTTTGAGTTTTTGTTAGTTTCTGTGGTTACAGATTAGTTCGTCTTTGTCCAACTGTTCCTGTTCAGTTCACTCATTTACTGTGTGTCTATAGAGTCGTTTGTACAGTGGCTCAATGCGATGCAAATAATAGAGTCGTTTGTACAGTGGCTCAATGCGATGCAAATAAGAAAAACATGCAAATAGAAAAAACACCAACAAATTAAGAAAACGTGATCATCAGTTTGACAACACATGCAAATCCTCACAACACAAGCGAACACAGAAACGCGCTGCAAATAGCACAAACCGCAACAGAAATGTTTCAAGTTTCTTATTATCTGTGTTCGAAGATACAGACTCACCCACTCACTTATTCACTAATCCCTATATAGTGTACGGCAATTGAGTGCACAATGTGTTCACAATCATTAAATACTATAAAAAACTGCAAACAAAAATAAACACTCATTAACAAGTGTAATTACTTTATGTATTTATTATTTTTATTAAGTTTTTTTTTTAGTTTGCTAGAAGCGCCTCAGGCGGCCGTTATGATGACGTCACATTAGTACGCTACAGATGATCAATGAATATATTTAAATCATCCACTAAATTATCATCTCTTAAAGTTTAATGAGTTAAAAACTATGCCACATATTAAAACAGTTTGCTGTTCGTGAAACACATTACATTGAGTTAATGCCTACATAATATATTTTAATAATATTTTTTAGCTTTTGCTGTTGTCAAGTAGGGTTCGTCAGTTTTTGGGGTCCCCCTTGAAACATTTCCCTTGTGGTTTGTGTATTTGTGTTTCTGTGTTTGCTTGTGTTGTGAGGATTTGCAGTACGTGTGTTGTCAAACGGATGATCACGTTTTCTTAATTTGTTGGTGTTTTTTTCTATTTGCGTGTGTTTTTGTATTTGCAGCGTGTTGAGCTCTCTCGGCTACCATACCTTTGGTTTTTGTCTCATATAATGTTGTACTGTGTTTCCAGTAAAGTCTATTTTGAAATGTTATCTGTTGTTTGACATAAAATGGGTCTGACACTATTTTTCCACAAATTTTCCCAAACAATTTTCTTATGATAAACTCATCTGCTCTAAGATACTTTTTTGTACCAGGCCAATTAATGGCTATTTGCATGTTGGGCATTAATTAAAACCAATTTTCCTTCTGTATGTTGGCCACTTTCAGTTTTGCTGTAAAATGTTTTATTTTATTAATGTTTTGCCATATTGTGATGAACCATATCATTGGCACTATTCCCAGAGGATACCTTTTGTGCCAAGCTCTATAGAGTTTACTATAACCAACTCTCAATAGGGGAGCATAGTGCTGCTTTAAACCCCAATCTGATATTTGGGGAGGGCGGCGGGTGAGATAGTGGGCCACTTCTTGGGGTTTAGATCTCTTCAGCTCTCACCAGCCAAGACATTTGCTTGTCACAATTCTGACTTTTTTTTTCTCATAATTGCATCATATAAAGTTGCAATTGTGAGTTATAAAGTCAGAATAATGAGATATAAACTTGCAATATTGAGAAAAGTCAGAACTGCAAGCAAAGAAGTTGATATTAATTCTAGTTATTGTTAATATTAAAATATTAATAACAAGGACTAGTTTTCTAAACGATGTTTGAGTTTCAATTCTTATCAACCAACATGTGTGATTTCATGTGCTGATTTAAGTCCCAATCACACCGAACGTTTTTCAGCTCTGAAAACACTTTGTTTAGCTTGGTTTTAGAAAAACAAGCAGGTTATTTATGTTATTTATGTATGCAAACACTGAATCAGCTGTACTGTGAGTGTAGCTTGAGTGCTCTTTGGTTTGCTTCATTCATTCGATTGGCCAATGGAAAAAAAACGTGAATGACGTCGGGCGCTTTTCCGCTCAGAGTTGGGGTTTTTTTCAACTTCAGGCGCTCCGAGCGCTCCTGGCGGTTAAAACACGAGTTGTAAAACACACATACTTCACAGACAGCTCACAGACAAAACGGCTTCCAGAAGACAACCAAGGTGATGATGTGTAATGAAGTACTCTTTTCTATGCATGGGTTCCCCACAGTGCCAACATCTGACGCAGAGTAAAACGAACCTTGCAATTTGAGTTAAGAACACAAGCTCATCAGTTTGGTCAGAGAAGTCCATTTAATTCAATTTAATTATTAGATCTCAACCACTCCATCCACTACAGAACCGTAATATCTGGACTTAAACTTAACATCTAGATCAGATTAATGTGAAGTGCTATTACTTGTTCCCAAAGTTCTCGGTTTTTCTGCTGGTGTCTGTGTTATCAGCTCCTTTCACTCTTTAAGTTTTAAGCTCAAATCTGCTGTAAACCCCTGGCTTCTATAATTTGTGCCCTGTTTGTCTTTCAGTGGTGAACGCACGGAGCTGCAGCTATGTTGGAGTGTTTCATGTGGAGGGGCGTAAGCGCTATAGTCTGACGTTTGAGATGGCCAACAGCTTGTGTGAGGATTTATCATCTTCATTAGCCAATCTGGAGCAGGTGGAGGAAGCCCATAAAAATGGACTAGAGACATGCAGGTCAGACATTCAACTGAACATCACTACCTGACTTCATCAAACATGCAGGATCCGCTTCAGGTCCACCTGTGTTTTCTCTGCAGGTATGGCTGGATAAACAGCACAGAGGTGGTGATCGTCCGTCAGAAGGCAAACAAAAACTGTGCTGGTAACCAAATCGGCGTCATCCCGATGAGTCAAGACAACAAGAAATATGACGCCTTCTGTTACGATGCTACAGGTTTGATTTGTGCAACATGGCGTATGATTTAGTCAACTCATGATCAACTGTCTTTTTAACTAAACATTACATTTTAAACAGATTTGTCCGTGAAGAACTGTACAAAAGAGATTGTTCCTTCAAATAAAACGGATGTCAACCCTGTCACAGTATCTGCAGGTATGAATAACATTTTACTTTTATGCATTTCGAAGACACTTTTATCTGAAAGATCTTTCAGTGTAACAGCCTGTTGACGGTTAGTGTTCCAGTAGCGGGACACACTTAATTTATTACATTTCCCCCCCCATCGCAGGTGTTAGTAATGATCATAAATTAGATATCATTAGAAAGTTTTAACATTCAAAATTCATCCTGAGAAAACTTTTTTTTTTATTAGTTGACATGTAGGTTCTGTTATGTATCCGTTCTGTTGTCCTCCATCCACCTGCCACCAGAGGTCGCCCGCTCATATCATGGACTCCTTACACCACACTACATTTCCCACAAGTCCCATACCTTGATGTTGATTGCTATTCTGAGCCTTTGTCTACCCGTTTCCTGACCCTGCCTGTTTCCCGTTCTGTTGTTTATCTGCCTGCCTGTTGACCATTCGCCTGGATTACCACTATGAGTCTGCCTGTTCTTTGCCATTCTGTTTGCTGTTGAGTTGACCATTGCCTGTCTGACCACGTCTAAATAAAGCTGAATAGCAATCAACGTCAAGGTATTGGACTTGTGGGAAATGTAGTGTGGTGTAAGAAGTCCATGATATGAGCGGGCAACCTCTGGTGGCAAGTGGATGGAGAACAGATACATAACAGAACCTACATGTCAACTAATAAAAAAAAAGTTTTCTCAGGATGAATTTTGAATGTTAAAACTTTCTAATGATATCTAATTTATGATCATTACTAACACCTGTGATAGGGGGGGGAAAATGTAATAAATTAAGTGTGTCCCACTACTGGAACATATGAGCGGGCGACCTCTGGTGGCAGGTGGATGGAGGACAACGGAACGGATACATAACAGATGCAAAACTACTTGTAGTTAGTAGAATTCATGTAAATAAGGTGTTACTTTTGTTTTGTTCTCCATAATTTTAATAAAGTGATAACCTGCAGTACTTTTTTGGCACATTAAAAAGAATCTTAACATTGACAAAACATTGAGTAACAATGTGAAAATAATGTAAGTAAATGTAACACAGTTCGTAAGAACGGGAAGAAGGAGGCGGGAACCGGCGAACATTCAACGTAGTTTTTAATAATAAAATAAACAAACAAAAAAACGAAAGTAAAAGGGCGGCAGTTCCTCACGGCGACTGCCGCCCACACAAACATAATAAAAGCGCAACATAAATTCCAAGCCTGGTCTCTCTCGTCCTTCACTGTCGTCGCTCCTCTTTAATGCTTCCGGAGCTCCTCCGTGAGAGACACGAGACCGGTGTAGCGCGCAGGTGACGCTCATTATCACTCGCGTCACCGGCCTCACGCTGTTCCCTCACGGCTCTCGCCCACCCTGCTCGTCACAGTAAATATTCTAATAGGTTATATCACTTGTTTGTGAGGTTGTTTATTGTGCAATAGGTGGTGCTGTTCTGCTTCTTAAAACGTGCTGAACATGATCACAGCACATCTCATGTCTCACACGTGTGTTCTGTGTCCTTCCGAGTTCGTTCTATCAAGGTAGCCTGTACATGAGAACGCAAGTCCGTTCTTTGTGTTCTTAGAATTAATAAACAGCAAAGCTTTGGGAAAAACCCAGTTCCATTTTTAAGCCCTGCACGGTTTCCATAAATACTTGACCAAATCAATACTGAGCTGTGAATGCAATTTGGATTCATAACTCTAAATAAATGTATGTAAATATCTGTAAAAATGCTTACTGACAGCAAGTAGAAAAGTTGTTTTAAAGAAGGACTATTTTCAGTGTTTGGTTAGCATATACTACAAAGTTCCGTGTCATTTCACAGAAGTCACGACACGCCAGCAACATACTGGAGCAGAAGATAATGAAACGTCAACATCTGAGGTTTTGAGAGATTCATCAGCGTCCTCTCCAGTTCTCTGGACACAGACCAGTGCCACACGGAGCCCGGTGAAACCCAATGAGACCGATCAGACTAATACAAACCAAACAGAGGATATAGAGAAGTTCACAACCTCACAACCAAATACAGACACCACAGAGCTGGCAATGCACGAGGAAATGTCCACTCATGCAACACCAACCAGGAAAAAAACAGGTGATATTCATTATAGGAATCTCAGTTCATTCTTAATGTTTGACAAAAGGTTACCGTAATAAGTAATATACTGTTTTAATCTGCCGTAACTAGATTGTATGTACACTTAAAAATAAAGGCTATTTATTGGGATTGATGGATCCGAGGAGAACCTTTAACATCTAAAGCTTCTTTATATTGGAAAACGGTTTGGTTAAAACTTCCAGTTTCCACTGGAAGGTTCTTTGGGGAACCTAAAATGGTTCTTGGTGTCACTGTGAAAACCCCCTTTTGGAACCTTATTTTTAGGAATTGTTACAGGATTGGACTTTTGACATCTCATTTGAACTGTGCTGTGTGTGTTTGTTACTCCAGCTCCAGGAGATGACCAAAACAACAGGTCTCCAAGATCAGATGCGGTCAGTTCATCAGGTAAGAATGCTAATCAATTGAATTTATTCTGAGACTTCTATTTACATTTGGCAATATGCTGTCAAGTTTACACCAGTGTGGGAATTATGAGGGAGTTTCTTCGGTCATTGTCTCGCAGACTTTTGCACCAATCCTAATTTGAGAATGGTTCTGAAGGCCTGGATTAGCTTGTCTCAGGGTGTTAGGGTCAGGATTGAGGTCTGATACTCATCCCTAAAGGATGGTGAAAGTGGCATTTTCAGTCTTAATACTACACATTTGAACAGGTTTGTTCGAATTGAAATATAATTTCAACCACATCTGAAACAAGCGGGTTTAGTAATCCATGAAAAACCAAAGGCATTGACTGAAAATGGAACACGTTCCTAGTCAAGAAGAGGCTCATAATTGTGGAAGTGGGATTGTCCCTATGAAACCCAACAAGAGCACCTTCTGGGATTATTTCTCCCCCTGAATTTGAATAATTGCTGACAAATAAGTCATTTCCAAGTTATTTTCCTCACATATTTGAGGATGGAAATATATATTTTGTAGGTCGCGATCTCCTTGCTTATTGTTATTGCACTGATTTACACCACTGAACTGAAATGATTGGATCAGTTTCTTTGAAATGACATGCCATTTGTTATAATCCTTTTACAGACTGGCTGATCATTTTTTTGACAATTTTGGCAGTTCTCCTCATTCTGCTTCTCTGTGTTTTTGTAGCAAACAGAAAAAGGTATGTCTTTACCGCTATATTACACATAAATACACATTAAAATACTATAGATATGTTGAAATACTACATGTCTGTCACACCACACCTGTGGTTTTTGTACTATTTGTGTTACGTGTGAATCTCGAGTGTGAGGAGAATATAAACACTTAATAGCAACTTTGTCTTTAAGTCACTCCAGGTGGTTTTAGAAACAATTCACATTAACACTGAATTGATATCATCAGCACTTTGTTGTTCTATTAGGGTCAGATTTGATATCATTCAGTCCTGGGACAGTCTTTCTTGCACTTAGCATCTGCGTGTCGTCCACGAGTGTGTGGCTTGTTTCATGGGTCATGTTAGCTGTCAGGTTCACCACTAGGGTTTAGAGTTAAGTCAACAGTGTTATCGGGTTTTACTGAATGTGCATATTTTATTTACCCGCAGATGGTGTGGCAAGAAACAGACTTTTAATATCACAAAAAAGAGCAGCAGTGAAGAAAATGGCGCATCAGTGTCAGTCACTCGAGAGCAGGAGATGGTCACTCTGGTCAACACTGAAAAGATCAAGAGGAACAGCAACTCAGAGCTTGTCAACATCAGTCTAGATGAATCAACGGAGAAAACAGTATAAAACATGACCAGAGAAAGTGACCGACCAACAAAAACAAGAAATGAGAAGCTTTGAGACTGAGATTTGAAATAAATCAAAAGATGTGTGTGTGTGTGTGTTTTCATTTTATTGTTCAGTATTAAGTAAATTTTTAATCTTACACTAGTGTATATGTGGAGAAGAGATTTGTCAGACTCAACTAAGATTGTTCAATAAACTCAGTTGGTCTCCTGCTTTCTGCTCTTCCTTGCCTCTTCTGCAAACCCAACGTGTTGACTTTGAATGCCAGATATTGGCAAAATTGGATCTTTTCTGACCGAGAGAAGTCTTGTAAAGACCTCCGTGTGTGATGATTGTCTGAAGCTAAAAACACTGCCAGCATCTCTAGGCAGTTTATATGGGTAGTCGTAGGCTAATGGTGAGGGAGTCAGGCTTGTAATCTGAAAGTTGCTGGTTTGATTCCCACGCCAGCAGGAATTGAAGGTGGGGATTGTGAATGAACAACACTCTCTTCACCTTTGATACCATGACTAAAGTGTCCTTGAGCAAGACCCCTAAACTGCTCCCCTTGTAAGTCACTTTGGATAAAAGCGTCTGCTAAATGAAAAAAAATGAAATGTGGCAAGTTCTCGAAGCCTATCAAAGAGGCATCTGTGGATCATTTTGTGGTGACAGATCCCTCTCAGCTAAACACCTGGAAAAGAACTGGGGTCTCGTCTCACAAAACAAGGTAGGAAAGCCCCTGCTCATGACCTTTATCCTGTGATGGGAATGCCAAGATAGCCCTCGACTGAAACGGCCTCATATGAAGCGGTTCACAGTTCACTCAAACTCTCCAAGCCAAAATCTTAAATCATGACACCGATATGTATAATACACGATAATTTAAAAAAAGATTTGTACATCAAAATTTTTCATACCATTAAAATTACATAATTCTTATCAACAATTTCAATCTTATTTAAAAAATTAATACTAGCCTAAAAAACTGCCAAGCTTACTGAAGACAAGTAAAAACAGTTGTTAAAGAAAGAGCAAAGAAAACTACAATAAGACAGACGAAAGAGACCTGAGAAAACATTAGAAACACTAGGCCAACATAAAATGTTTAAAGTAATCAAATGTATAAAATCAATACATAGTCTTTGCTGTGTAAATTAAATATACATTTATTCCTATTAAAGTTATAAAAGCAAGCAATGAGAGATTTTCTCTCTTTTTTTCTTTGTTGTTTGATTAGCATTAATAATGACAGCAGGAAACCGTAGCAAACGTTTTTTTTTCAGTGAGCACCTATGGCTCGATGGCAGGAAAAAATTAACTAAACTATTCTAAAACTTTTTTTTTCAATAATCAAAGGCAGGGTGATTCAATTAAAATCCACACATGACATATATATATATATATATAAGCAACCAGGTGCTGTATCGTGAATGAGTTACGGCTGAAGGGCGTTGTTCGGCGTGAAGCGCATTAACCTCTTCAGGACAGAGTATCTGATTGCTTTTATAAAACGCTTAGCACACAATAGAAAATATTAAAGCCAAAAATATGTTTCAATGCTACTTTCATGAAGTAAAATCAGTAAATGCCTTTCTTCCTCTGAAAAAAATAGTCCCTAACAGTGAGCAGAAACAGAAGTTACATCATTTCACCATTAGATGGCGGCAAAGACTTTATGAGTGTGTCAGTTTTACATTGAAAAGACTGAATTGTTGTGCACACAGAAGACACAACTGACAAATGCTTTGACTAGCGCTGTCAGTCATGGGAAAACCCATTAACTGTTAATAGGACAAGATATCACAGCAGACATTTAAGCAGATTTTTTTTAATATGAACATAGGCCTGACCTGAAGGAAAATGCAGTGCTAAATGCTAAATCTGAATGCAGGTTATAAACCCGCTCACTCGATCTCTTTCCTACAATACTCTTCTACATAATACAGTAAGCTTCAAGTGAGAACAAACAGTTTACGTTGCTAAGGGTGTTGGGTAATGATACAAAGAAGCGTTAAGGTGAAGCGGTCATTCATTATCATGAATAAAACACAGCTATTGACCTATCAGAATCAAGCACAGGAACTAATCGTTTAATAATTTACAATATTACTTAGCCTAATTCATTGATGCATGTTTGTCATGCAATATTCCCCAACCAATCGTCATCTGGCACAAGTTCAGATTTCATTGGAGCAGTATCTGTGGAGCAGAATTACATGGACAAACAAATTTACTGTACATTTAAGAAGTGATCTGAATCTGCGTCTTTGTAGTCAGTTAACGTCCGCTGTTTCAAAGCACTGCACAAAAGCACGCAGCACCAAACGTCACATTAATGGTAAGTAGTGTTCAAGTCATGTGTATTTACAGTATTGATACAACATTCACCATTTGATCAAACTCTCATAGTTGGTTAAATGAAGGCCAGGTGCAGCTGTAGACTGACAAGAACATGCGAAATGGTGACATAAATGGACTTGATTATATTACCGTATTTGATAATTATGCAGCAATAGTATATATAAATAAAAGTATACTTCCGGCGCGAGCTGGCTGCAACAGCTCTTACCCCTTTCCCTTCTTTTCTCCATTTTTTAGTATTTAAACATTTTATTTTTTATAATTTTGTACATATCTTATTTGATACTCCTGCACTACATCAGCCTGCCACTTTTCATGGACTTCACTTTAGTTTTTGGTCATTTTACGAATCACAATGTGCGTCAGAGCCCGTGCGTCCATTGTTTACAGCAGGGAACAGCTGATCGCGCTGAGGAGGGCAGTAATGTTCCCTCCGGACAAACATGTGATCCCCGCGGAGCTGCTTAGGAAGACTCGCCGAGGACGCCACGTTGGAAGGAAACTCCGTGAAAAGAAGAGATGCCCAACAAGATCAACGAGCTGGCGGCGATTACTCGGTACCAGCGGGAGTATAGACAGTGTTGCGTCCTTGTGTTCACGGTAACCTGGTTAACCCCTCATATCCCGGACTCTGCCGTTACAAGAGGAAAGGAGGAGGTCTGGCTGCGTTTGTGAATGAGAGATGGTGTAAACCAGGACATTGTATGGTGAAAATGGAACTGTGTAACAGGAACATTGAACTGTTAGTGGTTAGCATGAGGCCATACTATCTGCCACGGGAGTTCACACATGTTATTGTGATAGCTGTGTATGTGCCCCCCTCTGCTAACTCGGACACTGCCTGTGATAAACTGCTCTCTATTACCAGCAACCTGCAGACACAGCACCCACATGCTTTCTTCCTCATCTCTGGGGATTTCAACCATGCACCCCCTCCTCTGTGTTGCCTACTTTCACACAATATATCACCTGTCCCACCAGAGACAATAAAACACTGGACTTATTTTATGCCACATCCAAGGAGGCTTACTCCCCATCCCTCCTCCCTCCCTTTGGCAGAGCTGATCACAACATTGTCCATCTACAGCCTGTGTATAAACCTGTAGTGCACAGGCAGCCTGTGGAGCCACGTATGGTGAAGAGGTGGACTACTGAGAGCGAGGAGGCTCTGAGGGACTGCTTCAATACCACTGTGTGGACTGAGCTCTGAGACCAACATGGGCAGGACATCAATGCGATCACGGACACTGTAACGGGTTTTATCAACTTTTGTTTTGAAAATCACCACGTGGATCACCTCTGACATCAAAGCTCTGCTGAAGGGGAAGAAGAGAGCTTTCAGGTCAGGGAATAGGGAGGAGCTCAGAGCTGTACAGAAGGAGCTGAGACTGAAGATAAGGGAGGGCAAGGCCAGCTACAAGAGGAAGATGGAGGAACAGCTGCAGCAGCAAAACACCAGGGGGGTGTGGAGGAGCCTAAAAACCATCTCAGGCTTCAAAGCACCCCACTCTCAGACTTAGGGCGACATGCAATGGGTTAACGACTTGAACCATTACTTCAACCGGTTTGACCAGTTATCCCCTGCTCCTCCCATGCAGCTGCTCTACACCTCGTCACCTGAACAATGCAACACTCCCCCAGCCCTTCACACCTCTGGCCCTACACATCTCACCAACTCCTCACTGTCCCATGGACTCACCCACCCCCCTCAGCCCACCCCTGACCTTCACATTGGCCCAGGTGAGGAAAGAGCTGAGAAGGATCAAAGCACGAAAAGCAGCTGGACCAGATGGCATCAGCTCCAGACTGCTGAGATCCTGTGCAGATGAGCTATGTGGGATCACTGGGCACGTCTTCAACCTGAGCCTCAAGTTGAGTGTGGTACCACAGTAATGGAAGACCTCCTGCGTAGTACCAGTGCCCAAGACACCGTACGCTAGGGATCTCAGCAGCTTCAGGCCAGTGGCTCTCACATCACATCTGATGAAGACACTGGAGAGACTGGTCCTGCGCCAACTCCGCTCTGAGGTGAGCTCAGGGATGGACCCGCTGCAGTTTGCCTACCGACCTGGGATCGGAGTGGAGGATGCTGTGATCTTCCTGCTACATCGTGCTCTAAATCACCTGGAGAAGCCCGGCAGCTCTGTGAGGATTCTGTTCTTTGACTTCTCCAGCACATTCAACACTATTCACCCGGTGCTTTTGAGAGGCAAGCTCGAGCAGGCTGGAGTGGACTTACATCTGGCTGAGTGGATCCTGGACTACCTGACAAACAGATTTGTGAGAGCCCGAGACTGTGTGTCTGACCTCCTGACCTGCAGTGTGGGCGCCCCCCAGGGCACGGTGCTCGTGCCATTCCTCTTCACCCTCTACACTGCAGATTTCAGACACAACACTGACGGCTGTGTCCTGCTAAAGTTCTCTGACGACTCCGCTGTCGTTGGCTTGATCGGCGATTAAGATGACATGGACTATTCCGCAGACACTGGCCTGCTCCCTCACTGGTGAACATCCAGGGTATGGACATTGAGAGAGTGGACTCTTATTTATCCTTTTTTTTTAACATTTCTGTAGACATACAAAAATGTGTTACAGCATTACAAAGTGAGACAAGGTGTCTGGAAAAAAAAAAGGTGACAGAACCCCATGTTTTATAAAAGGATGTCAGTGATCCTTTGAGAGAGTGTCAAGGTGGTTGCACTTCAACACCTCCCTTATCCAATTATCATGTGATGGAGGCGAGGCATGCTTCCACTTTAAGAGTATAGCACGCCAGGCCAGCAAAGTAGTAAAGGCATTGACGCGGTGTGCTGTACCTGATATAGCCGAGGTTGGGAAAAGGCCAAACATTGGCATTGGTAGTATTAAGCGACAGTGAGAGAGTTCTGAAAATGTCAGACCAGTAGTCCGTTAGACTCGGGCAAGACCAGAACATGTGAAGATGATCAGCTGGGGATTGTCTGCATCTGTTACAGGCATCACTTCTATTTGGAAACATTTTATCCAGTTTGGCATTAGTGAAATGGGCTCTGTGAAGCACTCTACACTGTATTAAGGAGTGTCTAGCACAAATAGACGAAGAATGAACTAAACTAACTGGTCCGTCACTTTTTGGGGTCCCCCTTGAAACATTTCCGTTGTGGTTTGTGCTATTTGCAGCGCGTTTTGTAAATGCAGCACGTTTTTGAGTTTGCATGTGTTGTGAGGATTTGCAGCACATGTGTTGTCAAACTGATGATCATGTTTTCTTTTTTTATTTGCATGTGTTTTTTTTTATTTGCATGTGCTTTTGTTAATTTGCATGTGTTTTATTATTTGCAGTGCTTTGAGCTCTCTCGGCCACCGTATGTTAGGGCTGTTGTCAAGACCACCTTTGTTGAGTGCGAGGTTCAACAGAAAAACATCTCGAGTCTGGACTCGAGTACTTACAGCACTAGTGTGTGTGTGTGTGTTTGTGTTAGTGTGTATCTTACCAAGCATACTGGTCTCCACTGTTCATCCTTTTCTTCATTTTCATGTCCCGATGACAAATTCTGCATTTATTTTTTGTTTTTAGCAATTTCTTTTTCTGAAGCCACTTAATCATCTTCAGGGTTTTCTTTGTAGAGCTGGGCTCATTAATAAGCTTCTTTAGCCAGCTTAATCTGCTCATTTTTATCTATTTTTTTTTACAATTGCTTTCGATAGTAGTGATAGAGTGACCAGGGGCGCTGCTAAGGATTTTGGGCCGCATGAAAATAATCTTGACAGGGCCCCCAACACAGCTGAGACTTTTTTTCATATTAATTTACATAATAATTTCTATCTATAACGTCCACAGGCAGTCATTTTGCGCTGTTTAAATTGAGTTTTGCCGAGTCGGTCTGGATCAGATAATGTGAAAGTATTATGTGAAGATGGTTGGCAGAGATGAATCATGCTGTATTTGACAATATAGGGGACACTGTAGTAATACAACTCCACATCATCTTCAAGAGATGAACTGAAACCTCACAAACAGCTGATAGTAGTTTGTACAGTAGCTGGCAGAGGATTTTTATCAGAGTTCATGAAGTTAGACTGCTTGCAAGACATGTGCAACAGCGTGGACCACAGCAGGAGCCTCGTACAAAGATGCCGACACCGGCTGCATGTGAGGCAGTGGCGGTACAGAGGGGCACATTAAAAATAGTAACAAATTATATTTAAAGATTATAAACTTTGTTTTACTTTACTTGCTGATACCTGTAGAAAGATGTACAGTAAACATAGGGCACAAGTACATTTATTTACTTATGCATGTACACTACCAGTCAAAGTGTACAAGAAAAACTGTATTATTGTGAAATATTTTTACAATTTAAAATAAACTTTTTTATATTTGAATAGGATATATTTTAAAATGTAATTTATTCCAGTGATCAAAGCTGAATTTTCAGCATCATTACTCCACTCTTCAGTGTCACAAATCATTCTAATATGCTGATTTGCTGCTCAAGAAACATTTATAATTATTACCAATGTTGATGATTATTATCAATGATTTGTGAAGTATTTGTGAAGGGTCTTGTGACAGTGGAGACTGGAGTAATGATGATAAATTCAGCTTTGATCACAGAATATAAATTACACTTACTATATTCAAATAGAAAACAGTCATTTTACATTTTAATAATATTTCACAATATTACAGCTTTTCTTGTATTTTAATAACATAAATGCAGCCTTCTTTCAAAAACAACCAAAATAGTTCCGTTTCCAAACTTTCGACTGGTAGTGCATATCTGCATGTATTTCAAAATGTAGGCCAAGCCATATTGACACAAAAAATTATTTACAGGAGAAAGCACCATTTTAAGGACATACAGTAGGCCTACAATGAAATTATAATTGAACTGCTTTAACCTTCTTCATCACAAACCTGATGGTGCAGTACTTGATTTTCTCCCTCCTGAAGCTCTGGAAATTCCCTCTCTGAGTCAGAGTCCTCCCTCTCTCCATCCTCAGATGTATGTCATCGCAGTGCAACAGCCAAGACAGATTAAGTTACGTGGTTAACATCACAACATTGTGCAAGAGCAACAAGAGATACGAGTAGAAAAGTTGTTTTAAAGAAGGACTATTTTCAGTGTTTGGTTAGCATATACTACAAAGTTCCGTGTCATTTCACAGAAGTCACGACACGCCAGCAACATACTGGAGCAGAAGATAATGAAACGTCAACATCTGAGGTTTTGAGAGATTCATCAGCGTCCACTCCAGTTCTCTGGACACAGACCAGTGCCACACGGAGCCCGGTGAAACCCAATGAGACCGATCAGACTAATACAAACCAAACAGAGGATATAGAGAAGTTCACAACCTCACAACCAAATACAGACACCACAGAGCTGGCAATGCACGAGGAAATGTCCACTCATGCAACACCAACCAGTAAAAAAACAGGTGATATTCATTATAGGAATCTCAGTTCATTCTTAATGTTTGACAAAAGGTTACCGTAATAAGTAATATACTGTTTTAATCTGCCGTAACTAGATTGTATGTACACTTAAAAATAAAGGCTATTTATTGGGATTGATGGATCCGAGGAGAACCTTTAACATCTAAAGCTTCTTTATATTGGAAAACGGTTTGGTTAAAACTTCCAGTTTCCACTGGAAGGTTCTTTGGGGAACCTAAAATGGTTCTTGGTGTCACTGTGAAAACCCCCTTTTGGAACCTTATTTTTAGGAATTGTTACAGGATTGGACTTTTGACATCTCATTTGAACTGTGCTGTGTGTGTTTGTTACTCCAGCTCCAGGAGATGACCAAAACAACAGGTCTCCAAGATCAGATGCGGTCAGTTCATCAGGTAAGAATGCTAATCAATTGAATTTATTCTGAGACTTCTATTTACATTTGGCAATATGCTGTCAAGTTTACACCAGTGTGGGAATTATGAGGGAGTTTCTTCGGTCATTGTCTCGCAGACTTTTGCACCAATCCTAATTTGAGAATGGTTCTGAAGGCCTGGATTAGCTTGTCTCAGGGTGTTAGGGTCAGGATTGAGGTCTGATACTCATCCCTAAAGGATGGTGAAAGTGGCATTTTCAGTCTTAATACTACACATTTGAACAGGTTTGTTCGAATTGAAATATAATTTCAACCACATCTGAAACAAACGGGTTTAGTAATCCATGAAAAACCAAAGGCATTGACTGAAAATGGAACACGTTCCTAGTCAAGAAGAGGCTCATAATTGTGGAAGTGGGATTGTCTCTATGAAACCCAACAAGAGCACCTTCTGGGATTATTTCTCCCCCTGAATTTGAATAATTGCTGACAAATAAGTCATTTCCAAGTTATTTTCCTCACATATTTGAGGATGGAAATATATATTTTGTAGGTCGCGATCTCCTTGCTTATTGTTATTGCACTGATTTACACCACTGAACTGAAATGATTGGATCAGTTTCTTTGAAATGACATGCCATTTGTTATAATCCTTTTACAGACTGGCTGATCATTTTTTTGACAATTTTGGCAGTTCTCCTCATTCTGCTTCTCTGTGTTTTTGTAGCAAACAGAAAAAGGTATGTCTTTACCGCTATATTACACATAAATACACATTAAAATACTATAGATATGTTGAAATACTACATGTCTGTCACACCACACCTGTGGTTTTTGTACTATTTGTGTTACGTGTGAATCTCGAGTGTGAGGAGAATATAAACACTTAATAGCAACTTTGTCTTTAAGTCACTCCAGGTGGTTTTAGAAACAATTCACATTAACACTGAATTGATATCATCAGCACTTTGTTGTTCTATTAGGGTCAGATTTGATATCATTCAGTCCTGGGACAGTCTTTCTTGCACTTAGCATCTGCGTGTCGTCCACGAGTGTGTGGCTTGTTTCATGGGTCATGTTAGCTGTCAGGTTCACCACTAGGGTTTAGAGTTAAGTCAACAGTGTTATCGGGTTTTACTGAATGTGCATATTTTATTTACCCGCAGATGGTGTGGCAAGAAACAGACTTTTAATATCACAAAAAAGAGCAGCAGTGAAGAAAATGGCGCATCAGTGTCAGTCACTCGAGAGCAGGAGATGGTCACACTGGTCAACACTGAAAAGATCAAGAGGAACAGCAACTCAGAGCTTGTCAACATCAGTCTAGATGAATCAACGGAGAAAACAGTATAAAACATGACCAGAGAAAGTGACCGACCAACAAAAACAAGAAATGAGAAGCTTTGAGACTGAGATTTGAAATAAATCAAAAGATGTGTGTGTGTGTGTGTTTTCATTTTATTGTTCAGTATTAAGTAAATTTTTAATCTTACACTAGTGTATATGTGGAGAAGAGATTTGTCAGACTCAACTAAGATTGTTCAATAAACTCAGTTGGTCTCCTGCTTTCTGCTCTTCCTTGCCTCTTCTGCAAACCCAACGTGTTGACTTTGAATGCCAGATATTGGCAAAATTGGATCTTTTCTGACCGAGAGAAGTCTTGTAAAGACCTCCGTGTGTGATGATTGTCTGAAGCTAAAAACACTGCCAGCATCTCTAGGCAGTTTATATGGGTAGTCGTAGGCTAATGGTGAGGGAGTCGGGCTTGTAATCTGAAAGTTGCAGGTTCGATTCCCACGCCAGCAGGAATTGAAGGTGGGGATTGTGAATGAACAGCACTCTCTTCACCTTTGATACCATGACTAAAGTGTCCTTGAGCAAGACCCCTAAACTGCTCCCCTTGTAAGTCACTTTGGATAAAAGCGTCTGCTAAATGAAAAAAATGAAATGTGGCAAGTTCTCGAAGCCTATCAAAGAGGCATCTGTGGATCATTTTGTGGTGACAGATCCCTCTCAGCTAAACACCTGGAAAAGAACTGGGGTCTCGTCTCACAAAACAAGGTAGGAAAGCCCCTGCTCATGACCTTTATCCTGTGATGGGAATGCCAAGATAGCCCTCGACTGAAACGGCCTCATATGAAGCGGTTCACAGTTCACTCAAACTCTCCAAGCCAAAATCTTAAATCACGATACCGATATGTATAATACACGATAATTTAAAAAAAGATTTGTATATCAAAATTTTTCATACCATTAAAATTACATAATTCTTATCAACAATTTCAATCTTATTAAAAAAATTAATACTAGCCTAAAAAACTGCCAAGCTTACTGAAGACAAGTAAAAACAGTGTTAAAGAAAGAGCAAAGAAAACTACAATAAGACAGACGAAAGAGACCTGAGAAAACATTAGAAACACTAGGCCAACATAAAATGTTTAAAGTAATCAAATGTATAAAATCAATACATAGTCTTTGCTGTGTAAATTAAATATACATTTATTCCTATTAAAGTTATAAAAGCAAGCAATGAGAGATTTTCTCTCTTTTTTTCTTTGTTGTTTGATTAGCATTAATAATGACAGCAGGAAACCGTAGCAAACGTTTTTTTTTTCAGTGAGCACCTATGGCTCGATGGCAGGAAAAAATTAACTAAACTATTCTAAAACTTTTTTTTTCAATAATCAAAGGCAGGGTGATTCAATTAAAATCCACACATGACATATATATATATATATATATATAAGCAACCAGGTGCTGTATCGTGAATGAGTTATGGCTGAAAGGCGTTGTTCGGCGTGAAGCGCATTAACCTCTTCAGGACAGAGTATCTGATTGCTTTTATAAAACGCTTAGCACACAATAGAAAATATTAAAGCCAAAAATATGTTTCAATGCTACTTTCATGAAGTAAAATCAGTAAATGCCTTTCTTCCTCTGAAAAAAATAGTCCCTAACAGTGAGCAGAAACAGAAGTTACATCATTTCACCATTAGATGGCGGCAAAGACTTTATGAGTGTGTCAGTTTTACATTGAAAAGACTGAATTGTTGTGCACACAGAAGACACAACTGACAAATGCTTTGACTAGCGCTGTCAGTCATGGGAAAACCCATTAACTGTTAATAGGACAAGATATCACAGCAGACATTTAAGCAGATTTTTTTTAATATGAACATAGGCCTGACCTGAAGGAAAATGCAGTGCTAAATGCTAAATCTGAATGCAGGTTATAAACCCGCTCACTCGATCTCTTTCCTACAATACTCTTCTACATAATACAGTAAGCTTCAAGTGAGAACAAACAGTTTACGTTGCTAAGGGTGTTGGGTAGTGATACAAAGAAGCGTTAAGGTGAAGCGGTCATTCATTATCATGAATAAAACACAGCTATTGACCTATCAGAATCAAGCACAGGAACTAATCGTTTTATAATTTACAATATTACTTAGCCTAATTCATTGATGCATGTTTGTCATGCAATATTCCCCAACCAATCGTCATCTGGCACAAGTTCAGATTTCATTGGAGCAGTATCTGTGGAGCAGAATTACATGGACAAACAAATTTACTGTACATTTAAGAAGTGATCTGAATCTGCGTCTTTGTAGTCAGTTAACGTCCGCTGTTTCAAAGCACTACACAAAAGCACGCAGCACCAAACGTCACATTAATGGTAAGTAGTGTTCAAGTCATGTGTATTTACAGTATTGATACAACATTCACCATTTTATCAAACTCTCATAGTTGGTTAAATGAAGGCCAGGTGCAGCTGTAGACTGACAAGAACATGCGAAATGGTGACATAAATGGACTTGATTATATTACCGTATTTGATAATTATGCAGCAATAGTATATATAAATAAAAGTATACTTCCGGCGCGAGCTGGCTGCAACAGCTCTTACCCCTTTCCCTTCTTTTCTCCGTTTTTTAGTATTTAAACATTTTATTTTTTATAATTTTGTACATATCTTATTTGATACTCCTGCACTACATCAGCCTGCCACTTTTCATGGACTTCACTTTAGTTTTTGGTCATTTTACGAATCACAATGTGCGTCAGAGCCCGTGCGTCCATTGTTTACAGCAGGGAACAGCTGATCGCGCTGAGGAGGGCAGTAATGTTCCCTCCGGACAAACATGTGATCCCCGCGGAGCTGCTTAGGAAGACTCGCCGAGGACGCCACGTTGGAAGGAAACTCCGTGAAAAGAAGAGATGCCCAACAAGATCAACGAGCTGGCGGCGATTACTCGGTACCAGCGGGAGTATAGACAGTGTTGCGTCCTTGTGTTCACGGTAACCTGGTTAACCCCTCATATCCCGGACTCTGCCGTTACAAGAGGAAAGGAGGAGGTCTGGCTGCGTTTGTGAATGAGAGATGGTGTAAACCAGGACATTGTATGGTGAAAATGGAACTGTGTAACAGGAACTGAACTGTTAGTGGTTAGCATGAGGCCATACTATCTGCCACGGGAGTTCACACATGTTATTGTGATAGCTGTGTATGTGCCCCCCTCTGCTAACTCGGACACTGCCTGTGATAAACTGCTCTCTATTACCAGCAACCTGCAGACACAGCACTCACATGCTTTCTTCCTCATCTCTGGGGATTTCAACCATGCACCCCCTCCTCTGTGTTGCCTACTTTCACACAATATATCACCTGTCCCACCAGAGACAATAAAACACTGGACTTATTTTATGCCACATCCAAGGAGGCTTACTCCCCATCCCTCCTCCCTCCCTTTGGCAGAGCTGATCACAACATTGTCCATCTACAGCCTGTGTATAAACCTGTAGTGCACAGGCAGCCTGTGGAGCCACGTATGGTGAAGAGGTGGACTACTGAGAGCGAGGAGGCTCTGAGGGACTGCTTCAATACCACTGTGTGGACTGAGCTCTGTGACCAACATGGGCAGGACATCAATGCGATCACGGACACTGTAACGGGTTTTATCAACTTTTGTTTTGAAAATCACCACGTGGATCACCTCTGACATCAAAGCTCTGCTGAAGGGGAAGAAGAGAGCTTTCAGGTCAGGGAATAGGGAGGAGCTCAGAGCTGTACAGAAGGAGCTGAGACTGAAGATAAGGGAGGGCAAGGCCAGCTACAAGAGGAAGATGGAGGAACAGCTGCAGCAGCAAAACACCAGGGGGGTGTGGAGGAGCCTAAAAACCATCTCAGGCTTCAAAGCACCCCACTCTCAGACTTAGGGCGACATGCAATGGGTTAACGACTTGAACCATTACTTCAACCGGTTTGACCAGTTATCCCCTGCTCCTCCCATGCAGCTGCTCTACACCTCGTCACCTGAACAATGCAACACTCCCCCAGCCCTTCACACCTCTGGCCCTACACATCTCACCAACTCCTCACTGTCCCATGGACTCACCCACCCCCCTCAGCCCACCCCTGACCTTCACATTGGCCCAGGTGAGGAAAGAGCTGAGAAGGATCAAAGCACGAAAAGCAGCTGGACCAGATGGCATCAGCTCCAGACTGCTGAGATCCTGTGCAGATGAGCTAAGTGGGATTAAATTGAGTTTTGCCGAGTCGGTCTGGATCAGATAATGTGAAAGTATTATGTGAAGATGGTTGGCAGAGATGAATCATGCTGTATTTGACAATATAGGGAACACTGTAGTAATACAACTCCACATCATCTTCAAGAGATGAACTGAAACCTCACAAACAGCTGATAGTAGTTTGTACAGTAGCTGGCAGAGGATTTTTATCAGAGTTCATGAAGTTAGACTGCTTGCAAGACATGTGCAACAGCGTGGACCGCAGCAGGAGCCTCGTACAAAGATGCCGACACCGGCTGCATGTGAGCCAGTGGCGGTACAGAGGGGCACATTAAAAATAGTAACAAATTATATTTAAAGATTATAAACTTTGTTTTACTTTACTTGCTGATACCTGTAGAAAGATGTACAGTAAACATAGGGCACAAGTACATTTATTTACTTATGCATGTACACTACCAGTCAAAGTGTACAAGAAAAACTGTATTATTGTGAAATATTTTTACAATTTAAAATAAACTTTTTTATATTTGAATAGGATATATTTTAAAATGTAATTTATTCCAGTGATCAAAGCTGAATTTTCAGCATCATTACTCCACTCTTCAGTGTCACAAATCATTCTAATATGCTGATTTGCTGCTCAAGAAACATTTATAATTATTACCAATGTTGATGATTATTATCAATGATTTGTGAAGTATTTGTGAAGGGTCTTGTGACAGTGGAGACTGGAGTAATGATGATAAATTCAGCTTTGATCACAGAATATAAATTACACTTACTATATTCAAATAGAAAACAGTCATTTTACATTTTAATAATATTTCACAATATTACAGCTTTTCTTGTATTTTAATAACATAAATGCAGCCTTCTTTCAAAAACAACCAAAATAGTTCCGTTTCCAAACTTTCGACTGGTAGTGCATATCTGCATGTATTTCAAAATGTAGGCCAAGCCATATTGACACAAAAAATTATTTACAGGAGAAAGCACCATTTTAAGGACATACAGTAGGCCTACAATGAAATTATAATTGAACTGCTTTAACCTTCTTCATCACAAACCTGATGGTGCAGTACTTGATTTTCTCCCTCCTGAAGCTCTGGAAATTCCCTCTCTGAGTCAGAGTCCTCCCTCTCTCCATCCTCAGATGTATGTCATCGCAGTGCAACAGCCAAGACAGATGAAGTTACGTGGTTAACATCACAACATTGTGCAAGAGCAACGAGAGATACGAGTAGAAAAGTTGTTTTAAAGAAGGACTATTTTCAGTGTTTGGTTAGCATATACTACAAAGTTCCGTGTCATTTCACAGAAATCACGACACGCCAGCAACATACTGGAGCAGAAGATAATGAAACGTCAACATCTGAGGTTTTGAGAGATTCATCAGCGTCCACTCCAGTTCTCTGGACACAGACCAGTGCCACACGGAGCCCGGTGAAACCCAATGAGACCGATCAGACTAATACAAACCAAACAGAGGATATAGAGAAGTTCACAACCTCACAACCAAATACAGACACCACAGAGCTGGCAATGCACGAGGAAATGTCCACTCATGCAACACCAACCAGTAAAAAAACAGGTGATATTCATTATAGGAATCTCAGTTCATTCTTAATGTTTGACAAAAGGTTACCGTAATAAGTAATATACTGTTTTAATCTGCCGTAACTAGATTGTATGTACACTTAAAAATAAAGGCTATTTATTGGGATTGATGGATCCGAGGAGAACCTTTAACATCTAAAGCTTCTTTATATTGGAAAACGGTTTGGTTAAAACTTCCAGTTTCCACTGGAAGGTTCTTTGGGGAACCTAAAATGGTTCTTGGTGTCACTGTGAAAACCCCCTTTTGGAACCTTATTTTTAAGAATTGTTACAGGATTTGACTTTTGACATCTCATTTGAACTGTGCTGTGTGTGTTTGTTACTCCAGCTCCAGGAGATGACCAAAACAACAGGTCTCCAAGATCAGATGCGGTCAGTTCATCAGGTAAGAATGCTAATCAATTGAATTTATTCTGAGACTTCTATTTACATTTGGCAATATGCTGTCAAGTTTACACCAGTGTGGGAATTATGAGGGAGTTTCTTCGGTCATTGTCTCGCAGACTTTTGCACCAATCCTAATTTGAGAATGGTTCTGAAGGCCTGGATTAGCTTGTCTCAGGGTGTTAGGGTCAGGATTGAGGTCTGATACTCATCCCTAAAGGATGGTGAAAGTGGCATTTTCAGTCTTAATACTACACATTTGAACAGGTTTGTTCGAATTGAAATATAATTTCAACCACATCTGAAACAAGCGGGTTTAGTAATCCATGAAAAACCAAAGGCATTGACTGAAAATGGAACACGTTCCTAGTCAAGAAGAGGCTCATAATTGTGGAAGTGGGATTGTCCCTATGAAACCCAACAAGAGCACCTTCTGGGATTATTTCTCCCCCTGAATTTGAATAATTGCTGACAAATAAGTCATTTCCAAGTTATTTTCCTCACATATTTGAGGATGGAAATATATATTTTGTAGGTCGCGATCTCCTTGCTTATTGTTATTGCACTGATTTACACCACTGAACTGAAATGATTGGATCAGTTTCTTTGAAATGACATGCCATTTGTTATAATCCTTTTACAGACTGGCTGATCATTTTTTTGACAATTTTGGCAGTTCTCCTCATTCTGCTTCTCTGTGTTTTTGTAGCAAACAGAAAAAGGTATGTCTTTACCGCTATATTACACATAAATACACATTAAAATACTATAGATATGTTGAAATACTACATGTCTGTCACACCACACCTGTGGTTTTTGTACTATTTGTGTTACGTGTGAATCTCGAGTGTGAGGAGAATATAAACACTTAATAGCAACTTTGTCTTTAAGTCACTCCAGGTGGTTTTAGAAACAATTCACATTAACACTGAATTGATATCATCAGCACTTTGTTGTTCTATTAGGGTCAGATTTGATATCATTCAGTCCTGGGACAGTCTTTCTTGCACTTAGCATCTGCGTGTCGTCCACGAGTGTGTGGCTTGTTTCATGGGTCATGTTAGCTGTCAGGTTCACCACTAGGGTTTAGAGTTAAGTCAACAGTGTTATCGGGTTTTACTGAATGTGCATATTTTATTTACCCGCAGATGGTGTGGCAAGAAACAGACTTTTAATATCACAAAAAAGAGCAGCAGTGAAGAAAATGGCGCATCAGTGTCAGTCACTCGAGAGCAGGAGATGGTCACACTGGTCAACACTGAAAAGATCAAGAGGAACAGCAACTCAGAGCTTGTCAACATCAGTCTAGATGAATCAACGGAGAAAACAGTATAAAACATGACCAGAGAAAGTGACCGACCAACAAAAACAAGAAATGAGAAGCTTTGAGACTGAGATTTGAAATAAATCAAAAGATGTGTGTGTGTGTGTGTTTTCATTTTATTGTTCAGTATTAAGTAAATTTTTAATCTTACACTAGTGTATATGTGGAGAAGAGATTTGTCAGACTCAACTAAGATTGTTCAATAAACTCAGTTGGTCTCCTGCTTTCTGCTCTTCCTTGCCTCTTCTGCAAACCCAACGTGTTGACTTTGAATGCCAGATATTGGCAAAATTGGATCTTTTCTGACCGAGAGAAGTCTTGTAAAGACCTCCGTGTGTGATGATTGTCTGAAGCTAAAAACACTGCCAGCATCTCTAGGCAGTTTATATGGGTAGTCGTAGGCTAATGGTGAGGGAGTCGGGCTTGTAATCTGAAAGTTGCTGGTTCGATTCCCACGCCAGCAGGAATTGAAGGTGGGGATTGTGAATGAACAGCACTCTCTTCACCTTTGATACCATGACTAAAGTGTCCTTGAGCAAGACCCCTAAACTGCTCCCCTTGTAAGTCACTTTGGATAAAAGCGTCTGCTAAATGAAAAAAATGAAATGTGGCAAGTTCTCGAAGCCTATCAAAGAGGCATCTGTGGATCATTTTGTGGTGACAGATCCCTCTCAGCTAAACACCTGGAAAAGAACTGGGGTCTCGTCTCACAAAACAAGGTAGGAAAGCCCCTGCTCATGACCTTTATCCTGTGATGGGAATGCCAAGATAGCCCTCGACTGAAACGGCCTCATATGAAGCGGTTCACAGTTCACTCAAACTCTCCAAGCCAAAATCTTAAATCACGATACCGATATGTATAATACACGATAATTTAAAAAAAGATTTGTATATCAAAATTTTTCATACCATTAAAATTACATAATTCTTATCAACAATTTCAATCTTATTAAAAAAATTAATACTAGCCTAAAAAACTGCCAAGCTTACTGAAGACAAGTAAAAACAGTGTTAAAGAAAGAGCAAAGAAAACTACAATAAGACAGACGAAAGAGACCTGAGAAAACATTAGAAACACTAGGCCAACATAAATGTTTAAAGTAATCAAATGTATAAAATCAATACATAGTCTTTGCTGTGTAAATTAAATATACATTTATTCCTATTAAAGTTATAAAAGCAAGCAATGAGAGATTTTCTCTCTTTTTTTCTTTGTTGTTTGATTAGCATTAATAATGACAGCAGGAAACCGTAGCAAACGTTTTTTTTTTCAGTGAGCACCTATGGCTCGATGGCAGGAAAAAATTAACTAAACTATTCTAAAACTTTTTTTTTCAATAATCAAAGGCAGGGTGATTCAATTAAAATCCACACATGACATATATATATATATATATATAAGCAACCAGGTGCTGTATCGTGAATGAGTTATGGCTGAAAGGCGTTGTTCGGCGTGAAGCGCATTAACCTCTTCAGGACAGAGTATCTGATTGCTTTTATAAAACGCTTAGCACACAATAGAAAATATTAAAGCCAAAAATATGTTTCAATGCTACTTTCATGAAGTAAAATCAGTAAATGCCTTTCTTCCTCTGAAAAAAATAGTCCCTAACAGTGAGCAGAAACAGAAGTTACATCATTTCACCATTAGATGGCGGCAAAGACTTTATGAGTGTGTCAGTTTTACATTGAAAAGACTGAATTGTTGTGCACACAGAAGACACAACTGACAAATGCTTTGACTAGCGCTGTCAGTCATGGGAAAACCCATTAACTGTTAATAGGACAAGATATCACAGCAGACATTTAAGCAGATTTTTTTTAATATGAACATAGGCCTGACCTGAAGGAAAATGCAGTGCTAAATGCTAAATCTGAATGCAGGTTATAAACCCGCTCACTCGATCTCTTTCCTACAATACTCTTCTACATAATACAGTAAGCTTCAAGTGAGAACAAACAGTTTACGTTGCTAAGGGTGTTGGGTAATGATACAAAGAAGCGTTAAGGTGAAGCGGTCATTCATTATCATGAATAAAACACAGCTATTGACCTATCAGAATCAAGCACAGGAACTAATCGTTTTATAATTTACAATATTACTTAGCCTAATTCATTGATGCATGTTTGTCATGCAATATTCCCCAACCAATAACAAGTTCAGATTTCATTGGGGCAGTATCTGTGGAGCAAAATTACATGGACAAACAAATTTACTGTACATTTAAGAAGTGATCTGAATCTGCGTCTTTGTAGTCAGTTAACATCCGCTGTTTCAAAGCACTGCACAAAAGCATGCAGCACCAAACGTCACATTAATGGTAAGTAGTGTTCAAGTCATGTGTATTTACAGTATTGATACAACATTCACCATTTTATCAAACTCTCATAGTTGGTTAAATGAAGGCCAGGTGCAGCTGTAGACTGACAAGAACATGCGAAATGGTGACATAAATGGACTTGATTATATTTCCGTATTTGATAATTATGCAGCAATAGTATATATATATGAATAAAAGTATACTTCCGGCGTGAGCTGGCTGCAACAGCTCTTACCCCTTTCCCTTCTTTTCTCCGTTTTTTAGTATTTAAACATTTTATTTTTTATAATTTTGTACATATCTTATTTGATACTCCTGCACTACATCAGCCTGCCACTTTTCATGGACTTCACTTTAGTTTTTGGTCATTTTACGAATCACAATGTGCGTCAGAGCCCGTGCGTCCATTGTTTACAGCAGGGAACAGCTGATCGCGCTGAGGAGGGCAGTAATGTTCCCTCCGGACAAACATGTGATCCCCGCGGAGCTGCTTAGGAAGACTCGCCGAGGACGCCACGTTGGAAGGAAACTCCGTGAAAAGAAGAGATGCCCAACAAGATCAACGAGCTGGCGGCGATTACTCGGTACCAGCGGGAGTATAGACAGTGTTGCGTCCTTGTGTTCACGGTAACCTGGTTAACCCCTCATATCCCGGACTCTGCCGTTACAAGAGGAAAGGAGGAGGTCTGGCTGCGTTTGTGAATGAGAGATGGTGTAAACCAGGACATTGTATGGTGAAAATGGAACTGTGTAACAGGAACATTGAACTGTTAGTGGTTAGCATGAGGCCATACTATCTGCCACGGGAGTTCACACATGTTATTGTGATAGCTGTGTATGTGCCCCCCTCTGCTAACTCGGACACTGCCTGTGATAAACTGCTCTCTATTACCAGCAACCTGCAGACACAGCACTCACATGCTTTCTTCCTCATCTCTGGGGATTTCAACCATGCACCCCCTCCTCTGTGTTGCCTACTTTCACACAATATATCACCTGTCCCACCAGAGACAATAAAACACTGGACTTATTTTATGCCACATCCAAGGAGGCTTACTCCCCATCCCTCCTCCCTCCCTTTGGCAGAGCTGATCACAACATTGTCCATCTACAGCCTGTGTATAAACCTGTAGTGCACAGGCAGCCTGTGGAGCCACGTATGGTGAAGAGGTGGACTACTGAGAGCGAGGAGGCTCTGAGGGACTGCTTCAATACCACTGTGTGGACTGAGCTCTGTGACCAACATGGGCAGGACATCAATGCGATCACGGACACTGTAACGGGTTTTATCAACTTTTGTTTTGAAAATCACCACGTGGATCACCTCTGACATCAAAGCTCTGCTGAAGGGGAAGAAGAGAGCTTTCAGGTCAGGGAATAGGGAGGAGCTCAGAGCTGTACAGAAGGAGCTGAGACTGAAGATAAGTGTAACCACCCGAAAATTGAGTGGTAAGGGGTCTTACTATTCCCTCGCGCAACCCCCCCCCACGACCACTAGGGGGTGCTCAACACAGGTTCACTGCTAGACTTGAGATGTACTAATGGGCTCAATAACCAGGGAAACACAAACCACAGTCTCAGGTGAGTCAAGAAATAACAAGTTTATTAACTACACTTCATAAATAACATCCCGTAACAATGATGGGCTCATGCACTCATTGAGATAACATTCACTTTGACTTGAATCAGACTTAATGAGGATGTATAATGACCCTGATGATCTCCCGAGGGAACTACGTTGACTATCAGCTTAATCCAGCAAAGAGATCCTACTCTTGTGTCACATCAACTCACACTGGTGCGTATAAGTGTCAAGCATGCATGATTTCATCGCACACACAAAATCACAAGCCATATAAATACCAATACAAAACCCACACAATAAATACATAAAATACATAAATAGTTAAATAAATAAATATAGATAAATACACCAATATTAATCACGTGATCACTCCAGCTGAATATTAGCTCCCGTCAACATACACAGATAATACTCAATGAAGTATAAAAGTAGCCCATCTAATACCCGACCGCACTCACGCTCACAAGCATACAAAAAGTAGGGAAGTACCGGGAAACCGCGGCCGTCTCGACTTGCCTACGGCTTCCCGGTAAACAAGGCACTATAGTACATATCCATATTACACAAGTAAATGCATACTACCGTGTTACCCGTGCTGCTGGCCTCCGAACCCGCTACCAGACGTGGGGAACAACGATCTAAAGATTCACGCAGACGCCCAATTTTACAGGGAAACCCTGACATGCAAATTATCCCTCCCGATCTTCTCGTCTCTTGCGCAGAACATCCATCCCACGTCTCGGCACGGCAGCCTCGGTAAGGAGCTCAGCAGTACCGAGAAGGATCCTGTCTCGTCCCATACAATCACAGTCAAGCCTGTGTCCGAACAACCAACACAGAACATTTATTCAGTTCATTGATTGCTAAACCCGGCGCAGGTGTTTCACTCTGCCCTGCCGCAATGAGGAGGGGGACACAGGGAACGCTGCTGACGTCATCCCTCCCATATTGGGAAATGAGCGGCTTACATAAGGGAGGGCAAGGCCAGCTACAAGAGGAAGATGGAGGAACAGCTGCAGCAGCAAAACACCAGGGGGTGTGGAGGAGCCTAAAAACCATCTCAGGCTTCAAAGCACCCCACTCTCAGACTTAGGGCGACATGCAATGGGTTAACGACTTGAACCATTACTTCAACCGGTTTGACCAGTTATCCCCTGCTCCTCCCATGCAGCTGCTCTACACCTCGTCACCTGAACAATGCAACACTCCCCCAGCCCTTCACACCTCTGGCCCTACACATCTCACCAACTCCTCACTGTCCCATGGACTCACCCACCCCCCTCAGCCCACCCCTGACCTTCACATTGGCCCAGGTGAGGAAAGAGCTGAGAAGGATCAAAGCACGAAAAGCAGCTGGACCAGATGGCATCAGCTCCAGACTGCTGAGATCCTGTGCAGATGAGCTATGTGGGATCACTGGGCACGTCTTCAACCTGAGCCTCAAGTTGAGTGTGGTACCACAGTAATGGAAGACCTCCTGCGTAGTACCAGTGCCCAAGACACCGTACGCTAGGGATCTCAGCAGCTTCAGGCCAGTGGCTCTCACATCACATCTGATGAAGACACTGGAGAGACTGGTCCTGCGCCAACTCCGCTCTGAGGTGAGCTCAGGGATGGACCCGCTGCAGTTTGCCTACCGACCTGGGATCGGAGTGGAGGATGCTGTGATCTTCCTGCTACATCGTGCTCTAAATCACCTGGAGAAGCCCGGCAGCTCTGTGAGGATTCTGTTCTTTGACTTCTCCAGCACATTCAACACTATTCACCCGGTGCTTTTGAGAGGCAAGCTCGAGCAGGCTGGAGTGGACTTACATCTGGCTGAGTGGATCCTGGACTACCTGACAAACAGATTTGTGAGAGCCCGAGACTGTGTGTCTGACCTCCTGACCTGCAGTGTGGGCGCCCCCCAGGGCACGGTGCTCGTGCCATTCCTCTTCACCCTCTACACTGCAGATTTCAGACACAACACTGACGGCTGTGTCCTGCTAAAGTTCTCTGACGACTCCGCTGTCGTTGGCTTGATCGGCGATTAAGATGACATGGACTATTCCGCAGACACTGGCCTGCTCCCTCACTGGTGAACATCCAGGGTATGGACATTGAGAGAGTGGACTCTTATTTATCCTTTTTTTTTTAACATTTCTGTAGACATACAAAAATGTGTTACAGCATTACAAAGTGAGACAAGGTGTCTGGAAAAAAAAAAGGTGACAGAACCCCATGTTTTATAAAAGGATGTCAGTGATCCTCTGAGAGAGTGTCAAGGTGGTTGCACTTCAACACCTCCCTTATCCAATTATCATGTGATGGAGGCGAGGCATGCTTCCACTTTAAGAGTATAGCACGCCAGGCCAGCAAAGTAGTAAAGGCATTGACGCGGTGTGCTGTACCTGATATAGCCGAGGTTGGGAAAAGGCCAAACATTGGCATTGGTAGTATTAAGCGACAGTGAGAGAGTTCTGAAAATGTCAGACCAGTAGTCCGTTAGCCTCGGGCAAGACCAGAACATGTGAAGATGATCAGCTGGGGATTGTCTGCATCTGTTACAGGCATCACTTCTATTTGGAAACATTTTATCCAGTTTGGCATTAGTGAAATGGGCTCTGTGAAGCACTCTACACTGTATTAAGGAGTGTCTAGCACAAATAGACGAAGAATGAACTAAACTAACTGGTCCGTCACTTTTTGGGGTCCCCCTTGAAACATTTCCGTTGTGGTTTGTGCTATTTGCAGCGCGTTTTGTAAATGCAGCACGTTTTTGAGTTTGCATGTGTTGTGAGGATTTGCAGCACATGTGTTGTCAAACTGATGATCATGTTTTCTTTTTTATTTGCATGTGTTTTTTTTTATTTGCATGTGCTTTTGTTAATTTGCATGTGTTTTATTATTTGCAGTGCTTTGAGCTCTCTCGGCCACCGTATGTTAGGGCTGTTGTCAAGTCCACCTTTGTTGAGTGCGAGGTTCAACAGAAAAACATCTCGAGTCTGGACTCGAGTACTTACAGCACTAGTGTGTGTGTGTTTGTGTTAGTGTGTATCTTACCAAGCATACTGGTCTCAACTGTTCATCCTTTTCTTCATTTTCATGTCCCGATGACAAATTCTGCATTTATTTTTTGTTTTTAGCAGTTTCTTTTTCTGAAGCCACTTAATCATCTTCAGGGTTTTCTTTGTAGAGCTGGGCTCATTAATAAGCTTCTTTAGCCAGCTTAATCTGCTCATTTTTATCTATTTTTTTTTACAATTGCTTTTGATAGTAGTGATAGAGTGACCAGGGGCGCTGCAAAGGATTTTGGGCCGCATGAAAATAATCTTGACAGGGCCCCCAACACAGCTGAGACTTTTTTTCATATTAATTTACATAATAATTTCTATCTATAACGTCCACAGGCAGTCATTTTGCGCTGTTTAAATTGAATTTTGCCACGTCGGTCTGGATCAGATAATGTGAAAGTATTATGTGAAGATGGTTGGCAGAGATGAATCATGCTGTATTTGACAATATAGGGGACACTGTAGTAATACAACTCCACATCATCTTCAAGAGATGCACTGAAACCTCACAAACAGCTGATAGTAGTTTGTACAGTAGCTGGCAGAGGATTTTTATCAGAGTTCATGAAGTTAGACTGCTTGCAAGACATGTGCAACAGCGTGGACCGCAGCAGGAGCCTCGTACAAAGATGCCGACACCGGCTGCATGTGAGCCAGTGGCGGTACAGAGGGGCACATTAAAAATAGTAACAAATTATATTTAAAGATTATAAACTTTGTTTTACTTTACTTGCTGATATCTGTAGAAAGATGTACAGTAAACATAGGGCACAAGTACATTTATTTACTTATGCATGTACACTACCAGTCAAAGTGTACAAGAAAAACTGTATTATTGTGAAATATTTTTACAATTTAAAATAAACTTTTTTATATTTGAATAGAATATATTTTAAAATGTAATTTATTCCAGTGATCAAAGCTGAATATTCAGCATCATTACTCCACTCTTCAGTGTCACAAATCATTCTAATATGCTGATTTGCTGCTCAAGAAACATTTATAATTATTACCAATGTTGATGATTATTATCAATGATTTGTGAAGGGTCTTGTGACTTTGGAGACTGGAGTAATGATGATAAATTCAGCTTTGATCATAGAATATAAATTACACTTACTATATATTCAAATAGAAAACAGTCATTTTACATTTTAATAATATTTCACAATATTACAGCTTTTCTTGTATTTTAATAACATAAATGCAGCCTTCTTTCAAAAACAACCAAAATAGTTCCGTTTCCAAACTTTCGACTGGTAGTGCATATCTGCATGCATTTCAAAATGTAGGCCAAGTATTTACTTAAAAAAAAGAAACATTAGAGCCATATTGACACAAAAAATTATTCACAGGAGAAAGCACCATTTTAAGGACATACAGTAGGCCTACAATGAAATTATAATTGAACTGCTTTAACCTTCTTCATCACAAACCTGATGGTGCAGTACTTGATCCACACGGATCCCCTTTCTGTCCCTGTATGTTTTCTTCCTCCTCACCCTCTGGAAATTCCCTCTCTGAGTCAGAGTCCTCCCTCTCTCCATCCTCCACTGACTCCTCTGGCTCTCTCTCCTTCTGCTCCTCAACTCTCTCAATACCTTGATTTGTTTCTCTCACTTTCTTGTTTACTGGGACAAAAAAGGACGCTAAGACCCTTCCTCGTTTCATGATAACTATCGGAAGAAAAAAAACGTGCATTACGTTTCGTTGCCCAACCATCCCACTTAACACGGGCAGATAGCCTGTTGATTACTTTACTCAGATGTATGTTATCGCAGTGCAACAGCCAAGACGGATGAAGTTACGTGGTTAACATCACAACATTGTGCAAGAGCAACAAGAGATACGAGTCACTTGCGCGTCCGGCGCGGCTCTAATTTACCCGTGTGGAACGTTCCGTCGCATTAGTTCCGCTTTTGGCGCTCGTGTGTAAAATCATAATAAATTCATAATTTTTTTTTTTTTTTGTCAGAACAGGGGGCCATGTTAAACATGTCAGGGACATGTCTACAGAGGCACGGGCATCTCTACCTATCTGCACCTGCTCTATCGAAACGTGCTAACTTGTCGAAAAATGCTACCTTAGAGACCTGGGACCTCATGTACAAAGCGTGTGAACGCACAGAAAAGTGCCGTAGGCTACAATCATTGTCACGGGCGGTCCACTAACAATTTAGGCCTACTTACAAACCCACCTTTTCTTATGAAATATTGGGTAACATATTGTCGACCCTTTGCCTCTTTCACTTCTCTTATTTTTTTCTCTTTCTGTTTTTGACTTCCAGACTTTTGAGGCATTTTCACTCCCTCTTCCGTAAAGTTGATATTCTGCCGGGGCTATAAGTGAAGTAGGGATGGGCATATCGATGCCGCACTATCGATATATCGATACTCACAAGCTACTTTCTTGGTATCGATATCTCCACAAAAATATCGATATTAAAATTAAATTAATAATTTCTGCATCAATTTCTGCAAAAAGTGTTTTCGGTACTTCTGTTTAATGTTTGTGCTAAAACTGAAATCCCCCCTCTGACATTTAGCTCACCCGTGTCACGTGATGACTGTGAGAAACGCGAGCAACGTGCCCCGCCCACACGTACACGTCACTTTCACGGCACGCGTCGCGCATATTGTCCGTATGGCAGAAAGAAAGCGTAGCGTGGTGTGGTGCTACTTTTCAACGGCACAAAAAAGTATTGCGAGATGCTATATTTGTGACAAGAAAGTGTCACACAGCAGCAACACAAGCAACCTCTTTAAACATTTTTATTTATTTGTTGTCAAATTTACTTTTGCAATAAATTTATTAATGGCCAATATGTCTTATGTGTCATGTGTGGATGTAATTTGCCTTTAACTTTAAACTTTTTTTGAAAAATCAAATACACATTTAAGAAATAAGCGATATCGGTATCGATATCGGTAAAATTATACCCAAAAATATCGGTTTCGTATCGAATTTAAAAAGTCAGGTATCGCCCATCCCTAAAGTGAAGTCAAGTTGTTTGTGTTGTCTGGATACAATTTGGGCGGACTGAACCATTTTATGACAATCGAGAGGGGGAGAGGGGCCCACAGACGTTTGTGTTTCCTAAACAAATACATTTTTTGACACCAGGAAACAGCAAATAGAATAATTTAAACTTAATAATTTTTACTATAAAATATATATATTTTTTAGCACCACAATTTTATTGGGGGCTTCTCTGGGCCCCCTCTTGGTCATGGGCCCCGAGAATCGTCATCGTTTACCCCCCCTTTACAGCGGCCCAGAGAGTGACAGCTAGTTTGTGATCAAACAGGTGGGAGAAATCGCGCGCCCGCTTTCATACGTAATCAATGCGGGGAAAAGGAAAACTCGTTGATTGTCATGAACAGGGGACAATGGAATTGTGCAGCAGCAGTTTGTTTATGACATGGAGAACTCCGACAAAAGTAGAAAAGGCGTGCGGACCCGGGCCAAAAGGACCCTTACAAAAGATTACTGCAGTTTTTTAGAAGTAATACTACAGTTTTTGTTACATATAGAAAAATGCAGTTTTTTGGACACGAAAAAACTGCAGTATTGCAGTATAACCTCAAATGTCTGTAGTTTTACTGGAGTACAACTATACTGCAATACATCTAAAGTACTAGTAAAATAAAACTGCAGTTATACTGTGTTTATACTTCATGCAACTTTCAGTTGTACTTCATTTTACTGCAGCTGTACTTATACTACAGTTTTACTGCTGTTGAACTTCAATGTACTGCAGTTGTACTGCGACTATACTTCATTATACTGCAGTTCTGTTTTGTAAGGGGAATGCCAGCGTGGAGATGGATGCGTTGGATGAGACTTCCGTCGGTGGCACTAGTGGTAAGTATGTTACTCTGTTTACTGGCACACATTATTAATGATGGCTAGCAAGCTAATCGCTAGTTATAAGTCCTAATGCCAGCGACACGCAGGGGGGCGACGCTGGGCAGGAAGCTGACCTGGCTGTCAATAGATGACTTTTGTAATGACATTTTTGACTCTCTTTGTGTAATGTACAGGGGTGGGCAGGATGGGATGAGAGTTTATTAGACAACAAGAAAGTAAATAGAACATTCACCGTTCATTCAATGATGTATAGTTACTTATAATTAGGTGTGCCCACGGCCCCCACTGAACATCTGGCAGACAAAAGAAAATCCCATGAGCTGGAGATGTGTACGCTGAAAATAGAGTGGCAAAAAGACAAGATCGATGAGCTGACCAAGGAGAGAGACTATCGAAAAGAGCAGCTGGCATCAGGTGAGGCTCACAACACACAACATGTATTCTAATAATAGTACAGTTGAGTCTTATTATGTGAGTTAAACTTTGTGTTCCTGTGTAGCATGTAATGCAAGCTGTGAGCCTTATGTCTGTATTTGTATCCATCTCAACAGCTCTTAAAAGAGAGGACGCCGTTTCTAAGCAGACGATTCCCCTGCTTTCAGATTCCTGACTGGTTCTTCCTCTGACTCCTCTATATCCTCATCAGAGGGAGACAGGAAGAAGAAGAAGAGGGTGAAAGGGAAGAAGTCAAAGGAAATGGAAACAAAGACACGTCAGAGAGGTTAGAATGCTATTTTCACCCTTTCCACTTGTTTCTCACTTGGCTGGTTCTTCCTGCATGACGCCACATTGTGTGTGTGTGTGTGTGTGTGTGTGTGTCTGATTCAATGTCATTTTTAATCTAGGCCACTACTGCGGTTAACTGAGCCGCCCAGTAGTAATATTTTAGATTCGGTTAAGACTAGGCCTCCTTTCTGCTTAGATGAAAGCAGTGTTTTAAATTTTATTCTAGGTCTCTTCTTCTGCCACATGAATTTACTCATTAATTTATCCGGCTCCGGCTCCGGCTCTGGCTCGGAGACAATGAATCACCCTGTCTCACACCTCTTTTTACCCCAAAGAATTTGGAACACTGGCCATTCACTCTTATTCTCGATTTCGGTTCTTTGAATAGCAGGTTAATCCAGGCTACTCATTTTTCTCCAAAACCCATTTCTATCAGTGTTTGTTGTAAAAAGAGCCAGTCAAGTCAAGTCAAGTCATCTTTATTTATATAGCGCTTTTTACAATGCAAATTGTGGCAAAGCAGCTTTACATTAATAAGAAAATGGTGTCATTGTGCGGCTTATTCTATATATTATTGATTCATTCCGTTGCAAAGATCAGTAGTTATTAGTCTAGTTAATTTATGTATATCAGCACTGCAGAAAACAGTGACGTAATCGTCCGGCTCAGCTCAGTTCACATACAACGGCACCAATGCAGGCATATCAAAAACACTGCTGAATATCAAGCAAGTGTCCCCAACTTAAGCAAGCCAAAGGCAACAGCGGCAAGGAACCAAAACTCCAAGCCAGTCAACTCTATCGAATGCTTTCTCAGCATCAATGCTGAGAATCATTGCGTTCCTTTTATTTTTTATTCCTATTGATTGTAAATTTAAAGCCCTTCTTATATTGTTAGTTCCATGACGGCCTTGAATAAATCCAGTTTGATCTGGGTTTTGGATTCTTTTAGCCAATATAGATGTTAGTATTTTATAGTCCGCACACAGAAGACTGATCGGACGATAGCTATTACATCGCGTCGGACCTTTGCCTTCTTTATGTAAAATTGAAATGGGTCACCTGATTCCAGCGCATAGTTATATACCTTGCACAATATTGGAGAAAGGTCATTCATAAAAACTATATAATCCGATATATATATAGATATATATCCGTTCCTGGCGCCTTATTATTTTTTAGATTAGTGATTGTTTCTTTGATTTCATCTTCTGTTATAGGATCTGTTCATTTACTCGCTTCTTCCATCGATAATTTTGACAAATTAAGAGGTTCCAAATTTTTAACATTTTTTCTTTTTTAGATTCCAGATTTTGACATTCAGTTTTTTTTTGCTTACATTTTTCATCATTTGGCAGACGCTTTTATCCAAAGGGACTTACAAGGGGAACAGTTTAGGGGTTAGGTGTCTTGCTCAAGGGCACTTTAGTCATGGTATTGAAGGTGGAGAGAGAGCTGTTTATTCACAATCCCCACCTTCAATTCCTGCCGGTGTGGGAATCGAACCGGCAACCTTCACGTTACAAGCCCGACTCCCTCACCACTAGGCCACGACTACCCTATAACTATTCATATAGTGGTGGGTCTGAATTTTTTTCGTTACAGGATGTCTAATCTTCGGAACTATATGGCTGGCTTGATCTTTTCTGAGTTGAAAAGCCAATCAATCTGCTGGCTTTATTTCCCGTTTCATAATGTATTCTTTCAATGCTTCTTGTATTTCTTGCTCAATTTGGGGGATTGTTTACATTGAGACATTCAATCTCCAATATCGAAATTTGCTTATCTTATCCAGGATGAATTTTTGTGATAACTGGGTTATGACTGGCTCAATTGTACAATCCTTTATTTTATATAATTCTGTTTTCGATATGAAAAAATAATCTATCCTAGAGTAGCTTCCATGCACTCGTGATAGGAAAGTAAAGTCTCTTTCCTTAGGATGTTTATGTCGCCAAATATCCACTAAGCCCATTTCGTTCATCAGGTTTGACATTTCCTTGGACATTTTAGATGGAGCTTCTGTCCAGTTTAGAATTCACTATACAATTAAAATCTCCTCAGATAAGCAAAATCCCTTCACTTTTATCTGCCACTAGAGCTGCTATTTTTTTAAAGAAAGCGGGGCAATCTTCATTTAGGGCACATATATTTACAATTGTTATCTTTATGCCTCCAATTGATCCAACCACCATAACATATCGGCCTTCCTTGTCTTGAAAGGTTTTTTCATTGTTATAGCACACTGCTTTACTAAACAAAATAGCCACTCCTCTTTTCTTCTTATTTCCAAATGAAGCGCTATACACTTGATCAACCCATTCTCTTTTTAACTTTAAATGAGGGAAAGAGAGTGTTAAAGCAGCTCAAGAGGAGGGAATTCAAGCGATGGGTCATGTGGTCATAGCAAATGGGATAGCTCAATTAACACGAATTCCAGGGAATTTATCGTGGTCAGTCTGGATAGTTTTGAGGAGTTCTTGTGTTCGTGCTCGTGATAAACATTATCATATGTGTTACTAGACGGAGAGGAACTAAACCTATTAAATTGGTTATTTCTAGCCAAATGGATAAAGTCGAGAATGGAAAACATAGGGTGAAATAGGAGATTTCATACACTACATACAAAACAGAACCCCACAAACAATTAACACCTGCTTACTGATTTACAGCCCAAGGGACAGGATTCTTTAACATCAGCGTTTATGTTAGTTTGTTCAGGTACCGGACGAGAAGCCCAGCAGCAGCGGGATGAAAACACGCCACTACTGACATTCCACACATTCCCGCGTTTTGTCATGGTCAAACGTATTCCTGGGAAAGGTTTAGAGCCTAGATGTTAAATGTACATTTATACGTCTTATTATTTAGACATTTAGTGATAGTTAGTCAGTGTGTTAATAAATGCTTTACTGTAATTTATGATTAATTCAGGTCGTTCTAAAACATTTAGAAGTGGTCAGTTAACTATTTTTGTGAGCTCATCTAAAGTGAGGACTATTTATGCTTTGTAAAGCATTCATAAAGGAGATTTAAAGGCTCAGTTATATTCTGAACAGAAAAAGGAAACAAACAACACAGAGTGATACAGAACATGGAAATATTTATTTCAAGATGCAAAAATTGTACACTGCATATAAAATGAAAAATAAACCTCTGCAATATCACAAAATAAAAAGCCCTGTACACCTCCAGTAAACATAAGTCTCTGCAATATGGTATAAAAAATGTTTTAAGTGCTTCAGGAGTGATAATTCAACGTAAAATATAAAAACGAAAAAATACAAGATATAAAATACAACAAATAATATAAAAAAATATTTTACAGTGTGAAAACTACCTCAGTATTAACAGAACATTACAGAACAGTTCACTTTCCTTTCAGAGGCAGCAGCTTAAAGGCTTTGATAGCATCTTCTACAGCTGGATCCTCATGAATCACAGCAGCACATTGTGTGGCAAAAATACTGAATTTAACCTCACTGCTGTGGCTTTTGAGGAGTTCCTTCAATTTGCAGGGCGCAGCGATGTACAATTCAGCAATCGGTGCTTTGACTACGATGGTGTTCCGGTCCACCCCAACCTGCTCAAACGCAGCAGACACCTCTGCTGCCTCCTCTGCTGAAGCGTCCAAGAACTTTTTCATACCGGGCCACGACCTGCCGTGGTGTTTGAGCTGTAATTCAGAGAAAATGAAATTATTGTTAGGTTTTATTATTTGTTTTTGTGAATTGTGGGGACATTCCATCGGCGTAATGGTTTTTATACTGTACAAACCGTATTCTCTATCCCCCCCCCCCACACACACACACACTACCCCTACCCCTAAACCTACCCATCACAGGAAACTGTGCACATTTTTACTTTCTCAAAAAAACTCATTCTGTATGATTTATAAGCCTTTTGAAAAGTGGGGACATGGGGAATGTCCTCATAAGTCACCTCTTTTTGTAATACCTATGTCATTATACACATTTGTGTCCTCATAAATCACAAAAACAAGCACACAGTGTGTACATTGTTTCTATCTATAGTGTGACACATTCCACAAACTTCAGTATAGAGAGATAGCAGACCACCTCAGTTACACCCAGATAATCCGACCAGTCCAATGTTAAATGATTCAGTTAAGCCATTGAATAAGTCATATATGTACTTTAGTTATTTATTATACAGTTGAGTGCAATTTTTTTGTTTTCATTTGATATAATCTGATTTGTTGGTTTGTTTAGATAGTACTTTAGCTAATCAAAGGTAGTAGCTGCTGTAGTTTGCTGTAAATTGTAAAGTGTAATAAATTCAGCTTATTTATGCTGCCTTCGAGTGCTAGCAGAAATTTGACAATTCCCACTTCTGAAGTCGTGATTACGCATGTTCGTGTGCACTTTTTACCTAGAAAACTCACATTTACAATGTGCATGTGTGTGAAGGCAGCATAAGTCACTCTGTCATTTTGTTTTATATCTTTTACATGGATTCAACTAAACATTAAATAAGTATTGAAGCAGATGTAATTCCCGATGCAGATTTTATGGGACACACACTCAGTGTGACGTCATGCAGGGAGAACCAGGCAAGTGAGAAACAAGTGTGAGATTGGATGACGGCACTGAACAGAAAAATACTCCGTTATAAGTGAGCAAAGTAAGTGAAATGTTTTTCATTTTCTTCTGCTGTTCACTATATTATATGACAATATATTTGTTGTTTCATCTGTAAACAAAATCGTTTTGTCGATTTCATTTTGAATGAAATCCTCATTAAGTTCATGTTAAGACTTTATTTTGTGAGATGTTAGTAGGAATCCGTGTTCTGTTGCTTAGATCTGTCTGTCGCGATGGTCACGTGGTTTTACTATGGTAAAAATGTTTGTGTTCATCAACTGGTCACGTTATGACGAGTTACATGTCGTCTAACATTTTAAACACCCTTTAGTCAGCTTGAAGTTCGGTTTGCATAAAAAAAACCCAGTGTTATAGTTGTAGATACTGTCATCCTTTATAATAACAGTGGTTTTAACATGGTAAAAGTGTAGCAACCATATTTGTATTATTGGTGGATTGAAGTCCAGTTGTATTAACACAGTTTTTACTATGAATACCATGATTAAACTAAGCCCAGTGTAACAAATGTTTAACTATATGAACCATGGTTTTTAATTTTTATTTGTAGTAAAACCATGGTTAATTTACCATTTATTTAGCTTGCAGTTTTGTTTCAATGAATTTGTTTGGTAACACTTTAGTGTAGGGAACATTCATATTCATTATTATTTACTTCTTATTAATAGTTAGTAAGTTAGTTGTTAAGTTTAGGGTAGGACTATGAATGTAGAATATGGTCATGCAGAATAAGACATTAATATGAGCTTAATAATCACTAATGATAATAAGCAACTAGTTAAAAGACCCTACAATAAAGTGTTACCAATTTATAGTTTTATGGGGGCAAAAAAGAAAAAGTGTAGTTGTCCAGTACTTGCAAAAACACCCTTGTTTACTATGTTTAGATGAGCACAAAGCCAAAGAAAGGAAAGGGGAGATGGCGAGTGGATGGCGAGGTTGAGGGCTTTAGCCGGCTCTGGAGTTTGGTCTTCTGGAGGAGGAAATAGATCATCCCGAAGTGGTACGACCTCTATCAGAAGGTAAAGCAAAGTTGCCTGTATCTCATAACGCAGCATGTAGTATGCAGGTCACCTGACAACAGTGCAGACAATATCAGAAAATTACAATTCTTATCTTTTCAGATTGATAAATCCCCCATGCAGGCCCATGGACAGAGGGACCATGCAACCGTGGATTCCACAAGATTTCGCAAGATGATCTATCTGAATGTTGCATCACATATCTGTAAAAATGCTGTTTCACTACATCTTCTGCCCTTCTGCTGTTGTTTCAGCAGCCTGCCACTGCCGCTTCACCCACGGCCCCTGCTAGTTTGTCAGTGGTGAATGTTCTGTCTGTAATTAATGATTACTTATTTATTTGTTTGGTAGGATCTACAGCTCACCAACTTCAGAATGGCTCATGCAGACTGATCAGTCTGGCCATTCACATTTTTACACACATAAAAGAACAAATAAAAAAAACTCTTATTTATGTGTATAGTTCTGTGTTTTTACTGTTCTTTTGCACCAGAGCCGTGGACATTTTAAAGTTTTTATTTATGTGTAATTGTTCTGTTTTCTGTTCCTACGCAGATGCGAAATAATGACTAAAAGAATGAAAATGTGAATGAATCAAGGAATTAATGAATGATTGGCTATGGTTGTTTGACAATAAAAGTTTGGCCATGATTAAATAGCTCTCTCTCTTTGTGTTTTGCTTTGCTATATTATCATTCAAAACTTTCTTTAGGCATTTGTGAAAAATATTGTAACGTCATGATGCTTTATGTTATATTTATAGGATTAATATAATGTTTAGAAAACAACTGGAGCAGAAATATATTTAAAATTAAAAGTGCACAAGAATCAGTAATCTATCATTAATACAATGTTCACTTATATATCAAAATGGTCACCATTTACGTGATTATTACTAATAAAACTCACTAATTTACATCTTAATTTCTGGCAACAGTGGGATTTGAACTGACCACCTTGTGATCAACCTTTCTACCATATAAATGTACAGGAAAACAGAAAAAAAATGTTTTTACAGGTTTTCTCAGTCACTTTGGTGCATTTCTCACATCACTCTTTACATTTGCACAACAATTAATGCAGTTCTCAAAACAATTAGTACAAACTGCAAAACCTGGTTGATAACCTGCAAAAGTGTGTCACTTGCTCAAAATGGTTAGTTCATTCCTCAAAAGCAAGTATTCATATCAATGAAAGTGTCAGTGTCATCAAAATGAAAAGTCCTGACACCATTGTTATGAACAAGACAGTCAAATGACTTTGTCATGTTTTCATTATGACAGTTTACTCTGTAAATGTTTTCCAATACAAAAAAGTTAGATCTAGGTGACATTACCTCAAGAAAATGCTCAAGACAGCACTGTATACTATTTGAAAAGCCATTTGAAAAATACAGTAAAGTTAGACATTACTGTATTTAGTGAGGTAACTGAGTACAAGACACTGAATATGTATGTTTCACATTTTTACTGCACATGCTCTTTGCAGTTCTAATTTGTTCACAGCATTGTGCAAAAGAAAAAAATACACCCTTATTTTCAACAAAGTCAAGTCAAGTCAAGTCATCTTTATTTATATAGCGCTTTTTACAATGCAAATTGTGGCAAAGTAGCTTTACATTAATAAGAAAATGGTGTCATTGTGCAGCTTATTCTATATATTATTGATTCATTCCGTTGCAAATATCAATAGTTATTAGTCTACTTAATTTATGTATATCAGCACTGCAGAAAACAGCGTGGAACAAACATAAACTTCCTTTGGGTAGAGCTGTGCACAACTGTAAACAATATTGCAGTACATATTGGAACATGAACATACAACATTCCTAGTACTGTAATCATTCATGCACATCCAGATGTTCCTCTCTGTCTGGCCACATAATTTCATCTACATCACAGCAAATATCATCACTTGCAATGCAGCGAGGAAAGTCTCTCCTCGAGTGGCGAATCCACCCTCTGCAGGACTCTGCTGTGATGGCATCACACGGCCGCCAGCAGAGCTATTTTGGTATGTGGATGCCGGTCATAATACCTTCCACCTCCAGGAAGAGAAAAATTCCTCTATTGGATTTAGGAATGGTGAGTAGGGAGGGAGATATTCCACCAGCATCCTATCATGTGCTGCAAAACCACTGTCTGACGACATCTGAGTCCTGAAAACGCACATTATCCAAAACAACAACATGCTTGCTCAGATAGTTTCCAGTTTCCCTCTCATTCCCAGGGATTATGACCCTGCAAAGAGTGTCTCAATTTGATTTATTTTTTGTTTGTCTAAAAGATTTTGACAACTAGTTCAACATTTTTGTATGTAATGACTCAAGCAATGAAATGACTATTCAGCATTCACAAGTATAGTTAATTTTGACTGACATGACATAAGCAAATGATAATGTTATAAAACAGCAGAGAGTTGTATGAAAGCAATTGATGCTTGTCCAAAAGCATTTGCAATTTGTTGGAAGGAATGAGAAACTGCTACTATGATGTGCACAACTGACTAAATGTTGTGGAGGTTGAGCTACCTGTTGTGCAAATATAAATAGTGATGTGAGAAATGCACCAAAGTGACTGAGAAAAACTGTAAAATAACTTATTGTACACATAGACTCTCAAAAATATTACTTTAAGAGGAGAAAGGCACAAAATTCCCTTTATTCTCTTTTCTTCTCATTTTATCCCTTTTTCCTCTTTTTCCCTTCTTCCCCCTTCCTCTCTTTCCTCTCTTTCCATTCCCTCCCCCCCCCCACCCTTAACAGACTATTGTTCCCCAGCTTTCGGCCCTTCCCAGCTAAGCTCTAAGCCTTTCCTGTGGAATGTCAGGAGTGGCGTGTTTTCATCCCGCTGCTGCTGGGCTTCTCACACTTTCCGGTTAATTTCTCTGGTAGCTTCGTCCAGCATTGTGAGATGCCGTCTTACCGTCCTTCTCTTGAAACAACGTAGAATCCCCTGCTGTTCCCATTGCTCTTTCAGTCATCAGTTCAAAGGGGATTAGTTCTGCTCATAGACAACCAGCCCATTGCCTAATTTGATCAAATGTTTCTCCTGGATTGACTCCTAGTGACAAGGCTTGTTGGTATTTTGAGCTAAAGCCGTCCACGAGTGTGTCAATAAATTGCACATCATCTCTTTCTTAGCACATAAAGCCCATCTTTCATAAGCATTCCATTTACGCAGGGCTTATTCATCTGGAGATTCATCATCTTTTTGCTTAATAAATGTAACTGAAATCAAAGGAGTCTGACCACTGCCCAGGACATCTTGGATTTCTTTTTCGGAACACATCTAAGGCTTGCCAAAGACCCAGGGGTCGTCTTCTGCCATCTATCCATACGTTTATCCATTGGGATGTTGTTATTGACGCTGGTAAGCGTTCCCATCGATCTCTCGGGGTTTTAGCTTTCACAATGGTGTGTACATATTTTAATGTCATCGAACAAGGAATCTAATTCTCGCCAAAACTCTGTGTTCGGATCTCGTCTCTTTAGAGGAGGTAAAGCTGTAAGGATGGCTTGACGTTCTCCTGGTGTGAACGGTCTTTCTTCTGTCATCATTTCAGATTGTTATTCTTCTTTTTAACAGCAGGTGAAGACCTTATCAACTGTGACCATGTCCTCATCTCTGGTGTCATCACCCCATTCAGATCCATTATGAGCTGGTGTGCATCGCAGCATGTCTCTGTTTGGCTGAGTGGATTTGGATCTGGTTATTCCTGGAGCAGCCTGTGCAGATGCAATAAACATCTCCATTGGATTTGCCAGAACCTTTACTTTGTTCAGGCAAAGTTGGATACTTTGTGTTGTATGGAGGAGGCATTACAGTTTTTGCTGAGTCTACTGGTGCTTGTAGATATTTTCTTTCAGCCTCTGCTTTTATATTTGTCCAATCTGGATCGAATGAATCATCAGTAATTGTTTTTTTTCTTTTTCTGGACATGTAATAGACGTAATTTTATTGAACTTGTTATATGCTTCAACTTGGGGTTTCATTGCTTCAACAGGTGGAACAGGACTTCTGCAACACATTCCACCTTGCTTAAAAATCCAATGAGCAGCCAGTATTGGAAAGGCTTTCAACTTGACAGAGTCTTTTTGGGTAATGAACCATCTAAATTGTTCATCCAGAGACGCATCAACATCCAGTCCTTTCTTCTAAAACTTAGCTTGCTTTTTATTCTTCTTTTCCAGATAGCAAGCAGAAATTGTTCTGCTGTTGCAGCTGCTGTCAGCCATCGCAGATCAGAGGTGTCTGTCCTGTAAGAGGCTGGAATATGTTTAGCTATGTGTGTGTGTGTGTGTGTGTGTGCTGAAGGGAGGGGCCCTCTCTCTCTCCCTTTCTCCCTCTACAAATTTCAGGCAAAGCTGAAAACTCAGAAGACAAAAAAAAAAAAAAAACAAAGTTAGTTCTTATATACTCTTATAATTTCCTATTTTCCCCTTTTCTCTTTTTTTGTTTCTTTTTATATTTTCCCTTTTTTTCTTTGTTTTTTTTAGTTGAACTTAGATCAGTCTCCTCAAATATTGAACAGCTTATTGTCAATATCGTAATGCCCACGATTCTAGCTCCTATATTGTATAAAAGGTGTAAGATTTGATTTTCCTGCTAAGACAAAAGCTGAGATCAAGCATCCTGCAATAAAGCAATAAAACTCATCTGGAGAGAAGATCTCGAAGGAATAGGACAACTCCTTGCCCAAACTGTCCTCACACATCTATGCGACCCCCCCCCCCACTCCCTTCTTCCCTCTGATTCAAGTCTCTGAGGTTCTCTGAGAATGCATATGTACTATGTATGATGAATCTCGTGAATCTATTATTTTCCAATTTCATGTGTAGTATCATTTTAAATGTCTCAGTGCGATTGGTAAAATGGTCTCAGTTTCACAGCAGTCACTAGTATTATGAAAAGATTGAAAACTTGGGAGAATACTGTTCTCTTTTATGGCTTGTGTCTCTTTAAGAAAACCTTCTCCTCTCCCCCGAAACCAGGAGTTGGGGCAATAAATATTTACACTCCTTTTGTTCTGGTCTGGGTATTTAGAGGAAAAGACACATCAGCAAGAGGACATTCTGTAGCCAGAGACCCCCGAATAGAGGTGATGAGTGTCTTTCACCTCCATCTCTGTTTATGCATAACTCTTAAATACTCAAGTCAAGTCAAGTTGAGCTTTATTGTCATTCCGCTACATGTGGGGACATACAGTGGAACGAAATGTCGTGCCTCACAGGACCACAGTGCTACATATATACATACAACAAAACCTACTGTATACATGAACTATCCTACAGATTAAGCTATAAATATTCTCTATATAAAAATGTATCTATATGTACACTAAGATGCTAGAAAACTAAAATACAAACTATACAGACTATACAATGCTTCTGATAAGTACTGTACATGTGCAAAGAGAGACATTGTAAGTCGAGCAGCTGGTAGGGGAACAGTGCAGGATGGTTTGTAGTGCGTGCAGGGGCGCTGCTAAGGATTTTGGGCCCCATGAAAAGAATCTTGACAGGGCCCCCAACACAGCTGAGACTTTTTTCATATTAATTTACATAATAATTTCTATCTACAACGTCCACAGGCAGTCATTTTGCGCTGTTTAAATTGAGTTTTGCCGCGTCGGTCTGGATCAGATAATGTGAAAGTATTATGTGAAGATGGTTGGCAGAGATGAATCATGCTGTATTTGACAATATAGGGGACACTGTAGTAATACAACTCCACATCATCTTCAAGAGATGCACTGAAACCTCACAAACAGCTGATAGTAGTTTGTACAGTAGCCGGCAGAGGATTTTTATCAGAGTTCATGAAGTTAGACTGCTTGCAAGACATGTGCAACAGCGTGGACCACAGCAGGAGCCTCGTACAAAGATGCCGACACCGGCTGCATGTGAGGCAGTGGCGGTACAGAGGGGCACATTAAAAATAGTAACAAATTATATTTAAAGATTATAAACTTTGTTTTACTTTACTTGCTGATATCTGTAGAAAGATGTACAGTAAACATAGGGCACAAGTACATTTATTTACTTATGCATGTACACTACCAGTCAAAGTGTACAAGAAAAACTGTATTATTGTGAAATATTTTTACAATTTAAAATAACTTTTTTTAATATTTGAATAGGGTATATTTTAAAATGTAATTTATTCCAGTGATCAAAGCTGAATTTCCAGCATCATTACTCCACTCTTCAGTGTCACATGATCCTTCACAAATCATTCTAATATGCTGATTTGCTGCTCAAGAAACATTTATAATTATTACCAATGTTGATGATTATTATCAATGATTTGTGAAGGAATTGTGAAGTAAATGTGAAATGTGACACTGGAGACTGCAGTAATGATGATAAATTCAGCTTTGATCACAGGATATAAATTACACTTTACTATATATTCACATAGAAAACTGTCATTTTACATTTTAATAATATTTAACAATATTACAGCTTTTCTTGTATTTTAATAATATAAATGCAGCCTTGGTGAACAGAAGAGGCTAAACAACCAAAATAGTAGTTTCCAAACTTTTGACTGGTAGTGCATATCTGCATATATTTCAAAATGTAGGCCAAGTATTTACTTAAAAAAAAGAAACATTAGAGCCATATTGACACAAAAAATTATTTACAGGAGAAAGCACCATTTTAAGGACATACAGTAGGCCTACAATGAAATTATAATTGAACTGCTTTAACCTTCTTCATCACAAACCTGATGGTGCAGTACTTGATCCACATGGATCCCCTTTCTGTCCCTGTATGTTTTCTTCCTCCTCACCCTCTGGAAATTCCCTCTCTGAGTCAGAGTCCTCCCTCTCTCCATCCTCCACTGACTCCTCTGGCTCTCTCTCCTTCTGCTCCTCAACTCTCTCAATACCTTGATTCGTTTCTCTCACTTTTTTGTTTACTGGGGTTTCCTCGTTTCATGATAACTATCGGAAGAAAAAAAACGTGCATTACATTTCGTTGCCTAACCATCCCACTTAACACGGGCAGATAGCCTGTTGATTACTTTACTCAGATGTATGTTATCGCAGTGCAACAGCCAAGACAGATGAAGTTACGTGGTTAACATCACAACATTGTGCAAGAGCAACAAGAGATACGAGTCACTTACGCGTCCGGCGCGGCTCCAATTTACCCGTGTGGAACGTTCTGTCGTATTAGTTCCGCTTTTTGCGCTCGCGTGTAAAATCATAATAAATTCATAATTAATTTTTTTTTGGTCAGCACAGGGGGGCCACAGGGGTGGTCAGGGACATGTCTACAGAGGCACGGGGCCTCATGTACAAAGCGTGCGTACGCACAGAAAAGTGCCGTAGGCTACGATCATTGTCACGGGCGGTCCACTAACAATTTAGGCTTACTTACAAACCCACCTTTTCTTATGAAATATTGGGTAACATACTGTCGACCCTTTGCCTCTTTCACTTCTATTATTTTTTTCTCTTTCCGTTTTTGACTTCCAAATTTTTTAGGCATTTTCACTCCCTCTTCCGTCAAGTTGATATTCTGAGGTGCTATAAGTGAAGTCAAGTTGTTTGTGTTGCCTGGATACAGTTTGGGCGGACTGAACCATTTTATGATAATTGAGAGGGGTAGAGGGGCCCACGGACGTTTGTGTTTCCTAAACAAATACATTTTTTGTCACCAGGAAACAGCAAATATAATAATTTAAACTTAATAATTTTTACTTTCAAATATTTTTTTTTTAGCACCACAATTTTATTGGGGGCTTCTCTGGGCCCCCTCTTGGGCATGGGCCCCGAGAATCGTCATCGTTTACCCCCCCTTTACTGCGCCCCAGAGCAGTGTGTGTGAAAAGTGTCTAGTGCGTGGGAAAAGTGTCTAGTGCATAAGTCATTTTCTTTGGGGGGGCTAGGGGGGATTCAGAGAGCAGCGGGGTCGTTTGAGTTCAGGGCTCTCACCGCTTGGGAGAAAAAGCTGTTCAGCAGTCTGGCAGAGCGGGCTTTGATGCTCCGGTACCGGCTTCCTGATGGTAGGAGCTGGAAGAGTCTGTGGGAGGGATGGGTGGGGTCCTTCGCGATGCTGTTGGCTTTGCTGGAGCATCGTGTAAGGAAAATGTCCAGGATGGAGGGGAGAGGGGCACCGATGATCTTCGCAGCTGTGTTCACTGTCCGCTGTAGGGTCTTGCGGTCTGTCTCAGTACAATTACCTTACCAGACAGTGATGCAGCTGGTCAGCACACTCTCAATGGTTCCCCTGTAGAAAGTGGTGAGGATGGGTGGAGGGAGACTTGTTCTTTTCAGCCGGCGGAGAAAGTGTAGGCGCTGTTGTGCCCTCTTGGAGATTGACATGGTGTTGGTGGTCCAGGTGAGATCCTCGATCCGCCGCCATCTTGGGTTTGTTTGTAACAAACTCTTAGAGAAATCTTTTGAGTAATGGATGTTATGCATTTATTATGTCTGAATTGGTTTATAATTGTACAATTATATAATTGGCATTGATACATTTTTACCTGATAAATAAATTGTTACATCTTGATTTATTTTGAATTCGTCTGAAATCATCATCACCGGTAGATCACGAGGTTTTCTGCACTTCCGCAATTCTGGATCGGGATAGATCACACTGAAACCCCAATAAATGGAGCATGTGGCACAGGTATTGAGATTTTGGATTTCTGACTGTTATGACTGAACATGTTATAGTATCGTGGCTAAACAAACGGCACTTTTGTGTGAATAAGCATGCGGCGATTCCACAATTTGTGTTATTAGTAAACGCTACATCCTCTGTTAAGATTCTAAACTAATGAGATTGTGACGTAAGGCGAATATCGGCCGGATACAAGCTTTTGAGCGATGAGACGCCCTGATGAAAGAATAAGTGAGATTAAGACAAATGAAAGAATCAGATCTAAATTAATTCATATTTAATCGCATGATCAGCTATTAATGTTACATCAGAAACATTACCAATTAGAGATCGTTTACAATTGGAGTCAGATTAAACGAACAGCTAAAGGAAAACTTAAACTAAATCCTAAAATTTATGTGAACTTCACGCGGGCGCTGAAAAGACATTCGCGCAGAATCCCTTCACCCGGCCGCCGGATTCCTTCATTGGGCGGACGGGCGGAGCTTACAAAGGCACCTTTATACTTTAGCGTGTTTTAACGTTTTAGGGTTTTTTACACACTGAACTCCCTCTGGTACAGACCCGCCACTTCAAACCGCTTTAAAACTCACCGCTCGTGCACTTCACCGTCCGACGGATCTTCGGTGTGACGGAATATTTTAGAGTGAACTCTGCCTATTGCAGTCTCGCCATATCCCGACCACCTCACCGTCACACGAGCTAATTGCTAAATCGCTTTACGGCTTATTCTCCTGAAAATTTGACTAAATGGTCTTTTTTCTAAAAAAGATCCACTTTTACCCCAGCTTCATTCAAATATTTTTGAGGTCCACTGATCAGAACAACAATAAATTTCATCAAATTAAATTACTATGTCTGACACACATTCATTGGCAACACAACTGGTATTTGTTTAAATAATTCAGTAGATCTTCACACGAGGAGGCTGCAGATGACGGCTGAACGCTGCCGCTGAGGATTCCCGGACAGTGCTGACACACTAAATAAATATTCTTACCAAGGTATGAGTGAAACCAGATGTGTCTGCCCTCAATTAGCTCAGCAAAAGAGTATCGCTGTGACTGAGTCAAATGGAAACTACAGCAGGAAGCAGATGTTCAGCACTGAAGTTCCCAGCCGAGCAAAAAGTCAAAGCACAAACATACAAATAAGCAGAGAATCCAAATGAATCCTTCCGAGCAGCAAATAATACCTTAGCAATAGAAGTTTACAGGACTGCAAAGTCGGGGTATCATATTTTCTGGCTAGTTTACTTTAGTTTTTTATATTACGCCATGCACCCAAACTGAATCATTAAAAGTTTAAATGGGTAAATCCTCTATAAATATTTGGATTCTGAAATTCTCTTTTCTGACATACTCCAGTTCTTGTTGAAACACACATGCTTATTCTGTGCATTTTGAGCACTTTTTGCTTGAAATTATATATATTTTGTCCTCCAAAAGTGTGCTTTCACTTTAAATGAGTGTAAGCAAAAGACCCCTGAATCTCTGCTGCTCACATTTGGAGAAATATTTCCAATACGGTAAAAAAATATTTTTTTAAAATATATTTTTAAATATATTTCAAAATATAGAAAAAATGGCCAAAAATATAATTGCTAAAATATATTTTCAAATATATTTACACAAAAATATTTTCTAAAAATATATTTTAGAAAATACATTCACGTCACATTTGAAGAAAAACATTTATTTTGTTGTCTATAACACGTGAACATTTGAATAAAAATCAACTTGGAACATACTTAATGTGTAAAAAAATTATAATATATTCAAACAAATGTAGCTTTTTTGATTTCAAGAAGTCTCTTCGGACCCATTTGGAAATCCCTTCTTGACTGCAAGGCAAAAATCAGTTCTTTTTTAACTAAATGTTTCTAGTGAATTTTCCTTTCACCAAGAATTGACTGTAACTGGCTCAGATGGTTTCCTCATTGGTTTCACTTCTTCTCTCTCCTCCACTGTCAGTTTTTGCTCCTACAAAAGACAAAACACAATACTTGAACATCTGAACAGGTTCAGAGGACATCCACTTTGTCTTCTGACTAGTTCTGAATTTCCTGATATTTTTGTTTACACTGGAACTAAAACAATTACAGGTATACTGAATTTTAAAGATATTTAATAGGCATATTTCAGGAGAGTACAGTAAAGAAATGAATGATCAAGGAGAAGTCGAATTCACCTATTTTACACTTCCGCATATTTTCACTTTTACAAATGAAGGGATAGTGGAATGTCACATAGGCACCAAAGGATAATCCACCCAAAAACAGAAATTATGTCATTGACTCTCTCATGCGGTTCCAGATGATTATGACATTCTTTTCTTCTGTGGAACACAAACAGAGATTTTAAGAAAAATAATCCATCTGTGAGTTCACACAAGACGGTCAAAAACCAAACAGAGGGAACATGATGGATCCAGTTGATGAATCAATGTCTTCGGAAAATGTCTTGAGGAAATACTATTATGTTGAATGTTACACAATGTCGTTTATCTTCAGTTGATTTCATCTAAGACTGTAGTTTCTGTTCTTGTTGTTCCTCTTTTCTTCAGTGATTCAGCTTGTTATCGTCAGCTCTCTTCAATGATGTTCAGTCATCACTCAATCATTTAACATCACTGTTCATTTAACAGGCTGTAGTGTGCACACTGGGCACTGTTCATTTCATCTGGGTCCTTCAGGGGTGTGCTGGCTGGGTAGCTGTAGTGTGACGTAACTTGCATGGAGCACAAGTTTTCAAAAGCGTTTTGATGTCTCTTGGTGAACAAATACTGTGATAAACACTGTTCTGTGCTTCAGAGGAGAAGCTCCAAAGATTTCATCATTTCTGAAGGAAACAGGTGAGCTGAGGAAACTCACCAAATAACTTCATATCCATTTTTCCCCACAATATTTTTCACCTATAACATGAATCTGTTATTTTCTTCTTTTTTATTTTCTCAAATTGACATTTTTTATGTATTTAATTTAATAGAGTTGAGCAGATAATAAAGTTCCTGTTGGACAACATCTGTAAGACGCTTTAAAGCATATAAAGTAAAAGCTCTTAAACACACACTAATGTTCAGAAGTGTGGGGTCGACAGGACTTTTAATGTTTTAACAGAAGTCTCTTCTGATCACAAAGGCTGCATTCATTGAATCAACATACAGTAAAAACAGTAACATTCTGAAATATTATTACAATTTAAAATACTTTTTTATTATGTCAGTATTGTAAACTGTAATTTATTCCTGCGATCAAAGCTGTATTTTCAGCATCATTACTCCAGTCTTCAGAGTCACATGATCCTTCAGAAATCATTCTGATATGTGTAACAGTGTCCACATCACCACCACGCTCAGCACCGCCCACACGTTCATTATCACCCGAATTCTGATCACCTTCACCTGTTTACAATCACCACTGTGCACTATAAGAAGCCACTCACCCCTCAGTTCACCGTCTGATCTCGTCTTCAATGGACTACTCAAACTTACCCGCTGCTCTACTAACCGTCTTCCTCGGATTCCCACGAAGTCTTCCTCTTCCTCCGGATCATCCACAGCGCGAGCGTGAACTGCTGGATTCCCACTCTCCCTACACACACACACACAAAGAAAGGACTGTTATATCTCAAGCTAAGTTACCTGTTTATTTCCTGGATTACGAACTCACCATACCAGACCTGTTACCTGTTGTATCTCTGCTTGTTGTGAATAAAAACCAAACTAAACCTTATTCCCTGTGTCTGTGTCTGACAATATGATGATTTGATGATCAAGAAACATTTATGATTATCAATGTTGAAAAGAGCTTAAAAGAACATTTATTTCAAACAGAAAACTTTACTCTCACTTTTTTGGTCAATTTACTGCATCCTTGGTGAATAAAAATATGAATTTCTTTAAAAGAAAAAAGCAAGGGGAATGACAATAAAAAAAAAAACCCAATACAACAATAAAAAAAAAAAAAAATTGGAGGTAGTTAGCTAATCTTCCTCCTATTGCTGTTTCTATCTCAGGATCCCAGCAAGGTTTCTAGAGATCCCAGCAGCTCCAGTTTGTATCCATTTTTTTTTCATTTTTCATCATTTAGCAGACGCTTTTATCCAAAGTGACTTACAAGGGGAGCAATTAAGGGTTAGGTGTCTTGCTCAAGGGCACTTTAGTCATGGTATCGAAGGTGGAGAGAGAGCTGTTTATTCACAGTCCCCACTTTCAATTCCTGGAACCTTCAGATTACAAGCCTGACTCCCTCACCACTAGGCCACGACTACCAGCCTCACTTGTGAAGACTTCAGATGATGGAAACTATAGATGGACAAACAAAACTGACAGATATGAAAGCTCTAGCGCAAGTTCTGCCAGGAAGACTCAAATGTTACGTCACTGAGTTTAGATCTAACCAATCATTATCCAACACTTGTAGTATATAAGATCGGTACTAACACACATCTGAGTTCGCAGATGCTGACGTCAACCTTTACCTCCATCCTCCCCACCACCACCAGGATGGTCCCTGTCCATACCTCCGGGGGGTCGGCTACGACCCTGCCTTCATCTTCAGGCAAGAAATGCAGAGTCCGCAACCCTCAGGATCTAGCTACAGACGGGGCCTACGCCAAAGAACTTTCTTACTATATTTGCTTGCTGATTGTTAATAAATATCATTGTTACGTTATCTTACCTCCCGAGTCTTTCTGGTCGAACTTATCCTTATATTGTAATCATTGGTCCGGTTTCACAGACAAGGCTTAGATTAAGTCAGGATTAGGTCTTAGTTAAATTAAAACATTTAAGTAGCTTTTTAAAACATGTTTAGGAAAAAAAAAAAAACATTACCATTGAGCATCTTGACACAAAACAATGTCACTGACATATTTTAAGATGTGCTTTCAGTTCAAGGGTTTGTTCACTCCAAAAGGCAAAAGGCCACTCTGCTACCAACTCGAACTTGAAACAATTGTGTGTATTCACGTCTTTCCGCGCTTGAAACAACTTCTGATGTTCAGTCATGTATATTTGATGCTATAAATGAACTAGTATGAAGAGATGATAGTGGCTGCTTGAATGAGCTACAGCGACCTGTCACAACACATTAGGCTTTGGGCATCAAATCTGTCGTAAATTGGATTACTCCAAGATGTTTGAAGAATTCAAGCAAGAAAGGTCCTCGTTCATATGGTGAGTCAACTGTATTAATTCATGACACCTGTCTCAAGTCAACAGTGGTGGATTGTCTTCCCCAGGTCTTTCAGTTATGTAGAAATAATGCAGACACTCTCTCTCCGAATTCTCTCAGATTCTCTCTGCGAACACACTGAAGGAGAGAGAGAGAGCGGTGGAGGGAGGGTTCAAACACGCACCACCCTTTCCTCTCATCTCAATTAAAGCTCAGCTCTCAATACCACAAACTCTATTCCAGCTCTATTCTACAGCAACCTCGCCGCTCATCAGGATGTGGATGGTGCTGCTGGGACTGGCGTGTGGACCCCTGGCCTCCTCCGGCTCAGAGGCGAGCACAGGTGAGAGAACTCGACAGAGGGATCATGTCTTTTCACTGCGAATGGAGCAGCGCTGTTGATGCCCTTGTGTAAAAGAAGCGCACTTTAGTATACTTTTGTAAAGTGTATTACTTATTGCTCAAATAATATACTTTAACAGAACACACTGAAATGTGAATCAAATGTTAAGTTTTCGCCACTTAAGTGCCTTTTATTTGTAATTAATTTAAATGTATCGCAGATTAAGTTCATATTTAATGCAATAAATTGAGTCATTTTTTTGATCCATTTAAGTTAGCACATCTTTATATGTACTTTGAAATATGATAAAAGTGGACTTCTGAATGTCACTGAAGTGAAATATACTTTAATGTCATTTTCATCTGCACTACTATATAATTAAATATATTTGTAATTGCATTTTTCGAATGATGAAGTGAAATTCAATCTCTTAATTACAATCGACACAAATGTAAAATTGAAACCCTCTAGATTGGACAAAACAAAATCCTTTCCGTTGATGCACAAGAAAACACAATACAGAAGAGTTACAACACTTTAACTCTCGTTTAGAAAGATGAGGCTGATATACGCGACAATTTCCTCCCTCATTTTCTGTTGTGGAAAGATTCTTTATTCCTTTAGTGGTGAGAATGTAATGAAAACGTCTTTTTTGATTTTATTCTTGCCAGAAGGTTGTTGGAAGCAGATGCAGAGTTCTAGGGACGAACCCCCTCACACAGTCTTATTTATTATTCCCTCTTATTGTTCCTTGTTTATTGGGATCAAGTCTCTTGCCTCACTTCCTTTGTTAGTTTCAGAATTACTTTTCATAAAAAGCATAAGCAGTCATTTTCCACTGAACAAGCTGTCATGTCACGCATCATTCTATAAAAATCTGGTGAAGTTGTGAGTCATCATAGTATCGTAGAGTCAGTATTTTTGCAGCATGTGCATTAAAAAAAGTTAACGTATTTCATGCATGGCTAAAAGTTATTTCAGCTTTTCCATTTCTGTTCAAGCTGAAGTTGTTGTAACTCATCTTATTGTGTAGTTAGACACAGAACTTGACTCATTAACGGGGACAATGGGGCACCCGGACCATGGAGCGGAGATTTTGGGGTTGAGTGGGTGGCCAGTGCGGATCTCCAGGTCCCCAGGGCTGCTCAGGGGAAACTTGGAAAATAGACAGTGGGGGGCAGACAGACAGAGCAGAGCTGGCAGAGAGTTCTGGAATGAAAGAGAGTTCAGGAATGAAAGAGAGTTCAGGGGTGACAGATGGTTCAGGGGTGTAAGATTTGATTTTCCTGCTACGACAAAAGCTGAGATCAAGCATCCTGCAATAAAACTCATCTGGAGAGAAAATTTAAAAGGAATAGGACAACTCCTTGCCCAAACTGTCCTCACAGATCTATGCGACCCCCCCCCCCCCACTCCCTTCTTCCCCGATTCAAGTCTCTGAGGTTCTCTGAGAATGCATATGTACTATGTATGAATCTCGTGAATCTATTATTTTATTTATAAAACCTTCTCCTCTCCCTGAAAACCAAGTGTTGGGGCAATAAATAAAAATATTTACTCTCCTTTTGTTCTGGTCTGGGTATTTAGGGGAAAAGACACAGCAGCAAGAGGACATTCTGTAGCCAGAGACCCCCGAATAGAGGTGATGAGTGTCTTTCACCTCCATCTCTGTTTATGCATTACTCTTAAATACTCTTAGAGAAATCTTTTGAGTAATTGATGATATGTATTTATTATGTCTGAATTGGTTTATAATTGTACAATTATATAATTAGCATTGATACATTTTTACCTGATAAATAAATTGTTACATCTTGATTTATTTTGAATTCGTCTGAAATCATCATCACCGGTAGATCACGAGGTTTTCTGCACTTCCGCAATTCTGGATCGGGATAGATCACACTGAAACCCCAATAAATGGAGCATGTGGCACATGTATTGAGATTTTGGATTTCTGACTATTATGACTGAACATGTTATAGTATCGTGGCTAAACAAACGGCACTTTTGTGTGAATAAGCATGCGGCGATTCCACAATTTGTGTTATTAGTAAACGCTACATCCTCTGTTAAGATTCTAAACTAATGAGATTGTGACGTAAGGCGAATATCGGCCGGATGTAAGCTTTTGAGCGGTGAGACGCCCTGATGAAAGGATAAGTGAGATTAAGACCAATTAAAGAATCAAAGATCTAAATTAATTCATATTTAATCGCATGATCAGCTATTAATGTCACATCAGAAACATTACCAATTAGAGATCGTTTACAATTGGAGTCAGATTAAACGAACAGCTAAAGGAAAACTTAAACTAAATCCTAAAATTTATGTGAACTTCACGCGGGGCCGACGGGAGGAAGTTACAGGGGTAACAGACAGTTCAGGGATGACAGGCAGTTCGTGAGGTGCAACTGTGACCTCTAGAGGTTAAAAAATTCCAGACTGAGGGACCGACTTGGTAGCGCCCTCTTGGAGCAGGGAAGGGGCTGTAGTCTCCTCTGGAAGCTCAGAGGTTGGAGCCGATGTGTGTGTAGCCCACTCACGCAAAATGGCCATAGCCATTACGGACAGGGCAGCATCCTCTAATATCTCAGGCATCAACTGAGACTGGGCGTGGCGTGAACCTTTAGCGGCTGGGCAGATGAGGCTTGAACCTTTGATGGCTGGGCAGGCGTGAAGTGAGCAGTCTGAGGCTTGACAAGCAGGGTGATCAGTGACTGGGTGAGGGAAAATGTAGTATGGTGCAAGGAGTCCATGTGAGCGGACGACCTCTGGAGCGGATTCATTACAATAAGGATGAGCAGTAAGGAGTGGAGGAAGAGGTGAAGGAAAAGGAGTCTCAGATGAAATTCATGCCACTATTAGTCCTTGTCCATGGGAGTGACTATGAGGGCTGGGCAATGAGTTCAGTTCAAATTAAGTTGTTCATCGTCACCTCGATCTTTAGAATATTGAAGGAGGAAAATGGGTGGGTGTACCTCAGTGTGCTCTGTTACAACACATACATTACTTTTACATTTATTCATTTAGCACACGCTTTTATCCAAAGCGACTTACAAGTGAGGAATACAACAAGCGATTCATCATGAAGCATTGTGTTGTGCTCACAACTCAAGACATTGCAGCTAGAAAAGAGATGAGTGAGTGCTTAACAATATGTTTGATGAGTTTACAGAAGTTGTGTTGCATGCTCAGTTAGAAAAGGCCAGATTTTCCTGATGTTGTGTAGTGCAAATCTGCATGACCGCGCTGTCTTTGAAGGTCAGTTGGCTATCAAAGATTACTCCAAGATTTTCGGCCAAATTTGATGGGGTAACTGATGTACCTAGCTGGTTGTACCTCAATAATCTAAGTCTATCAAAACGTTTTATATATATAATATATATATATATATATATATATATATTTATAAAACAGTAACTATGTAACAAATTTAGAAATGTAGTTACCTTAAGAAAACTAACCCTGAAGCAAAAGCTGCTCCGGAGCAGGTCATGTTCAGAGAGTAAGTTGCTACGGCTGCTTACATACCCTGAAAGTTACCTCAGTTTTTGGAACCGAAAGTTGAGGTTATCAGCTTACTTACTCTTAAACATACCTGCATAACCTGCTTTCTGGACCCCCCCCCCCCCCAGATTAAAGTGAAGCGTTATTAATTGTTCCAAAAGCTCTTGACCTTCTGCAGGTGTCTGTGTTAGCAGCTCCTTTCCCTTCAGCTCAAACCTGCTCTAAACCTTCTATTACTCGTTCTTTTCTCTCGCTTTGTCTGGTACGCTCTTCAGAAACTCAATGACACTATGAATATAATTCATTTACTTCAATACTTTCTGTTGTCTTTCAGTGGTGAACGCACGGAGCTGCAGCTATGTTGGAGTGTTTCATGTGGAGGGGAGCGAACGCTATAATCTGACGTTTGAGATGGCCAAGAGCTTGTGTGAGGATTTATCGTCTTCATTAGCCAATCTGGAGCAGGTGGAGGAAGCCTATGAAAAGGGACTAGAGGCATGCAGGTCAGACATTCAACTGAACATCACTACCTGACTTCATCAAACATGCAGGATCAGCTTCAGGTCCACCTGTGTTTTCTCTGCAGGTATGGCTGGATAAACAGCACAGAGCTGGTGATCCTCCGTCACAGTTCACACTCATTCTGTGCTGCTGGCCAAACCGGCATCATCAAGATGATTCCACAGAGAGATACATATGACGCCTTCTGTTACGATGCTACAGGTTTGATTTGTGCAACATGGCATATGATTTAGTCAACTCATGATCAACTGTCCTTTAACTGAACATTACATTTTAAACAGATTTGTCCGTGAAGAACTGTCGAGATGAGATTGACCCTTTCAGTTCAAATGAAACCCCTGTCACAGCATATATAGGTATGAAAGTCTTTTAAATTTATGCATTTAGAACAAAGTCACTTTTATCTGAATCAGTGTAATAGCCTGTTAACTGTTAGCATGCCGGTAGCGAGACGCTTGGCGTGCTTAAAGGGGCAATAGGACATTTTCAGAGAGGCTACCAATAGCGAGTTAGCGTTCAAATCATGAGATCCCACCCTGAAGTGAAAACTTTTGTTGAAATGACAAGCTAGAGTATAGAATAAGCTAACTCTCTGATTTTAAGTTAGTCAACATGTATTTGTTAGGTGTATCTCTGTTTGCACTGTCACATGTGATCTATGCTTTTTCCCGCCACTCGCTAATCATCATTACACTGTAAAAAACCCAACTTGAAAAAGGTTCAAATTACTGGTTTTGTTGTGTTGGCTCAGCAAAAATCTGTGTAAAAGTCAGTATAACTATTTTTAATACATTTATTCAACCTAAACCAAGTTTCTTTCCATAAACTTAAAAAGTTTAGTTTTGTGAACAAGGTTTTGCAAGTTCATCCTAAAAAACTTCTGCCAACTTATTTATTTAAGTTAAGTTAGAAACTGCCCTCACATTTATATATATATATATATATATATATATATATATATATATATATATATATATATTTTTTTTTTTTTTTTTTTTTTTTTTTTATTGACCTTGAGTCTGGAAATGAAGTTGAATTGAATTGAATAATAGTATTATTATCAATTAAATCATGGCCACTGTATGAATTTTCAGTTTTTGACTTGGGCCATGTAGATTTCAGTCGTAACATATTATTACTTGTACACTGTAAAATCCAACAGTGATTTTAACTGATACTTTTTAGTTAACTTTACTTAATGTCTTAACTTAATTGCAAAACTCTAGTAATCTGTACTAATCACATACTATGTCTTTTTTTTTACTCATAAACCCCAAGTAAAAATTAATTGATTGGTTTGAGGACCACTTTGTCAAGCAAAAAAAAAAAAGAAGTTTTTGAGGCGGGGCTTTTCTTATTAGACTTTTCCCTCATTTCCTCCTTATCTTTCTCTGTTTGTGTTCACTGATTTGCTGAAGTCATCTTAAATGTTTAACTGTCAGTTTAACTGAAAAATTTGAGAGAACGTCACATAAGCTGACTTCATAAATTGACATTGATTTTCCTAAAATGTTTTATTTTGACCTTACCATTACGGTGGAGGGTGTTTCCTTTGCTTGGGCATTTCATTTATTTTATTGTAATTCTGACTTGATGAAATCACAGTTCATATACAGTACTGTGCAAAAGTTTTAGGCAGGTGTGAAAAATGCTGTAAAGTAAGAATGCTTTCAAAAATAGACATGTTAATAGTTTATATTTATCAATTAACAAAATGCAAAGTGAGTGAACAGAAGAAAAATCTACATCAAATCAATATTTGGTGTGACCACCCTTTGCCTTCAAAACAGCATCAATTCTTCTAGGTACACTTGCACACAGTTTTTGAAGGAACTCGGCAGGTAGGTTGGCCCAAACATCTTGGAGAACTAACCACAGTTCCTCTGTGGATTTAGGCAGCCTCAGTTGCTTCTCTCTCTTCATGTAATCCCAGACAGACTCGATGATGTTGAGATCAGGGCTCTGTGGGGGCCCTACCATCACTTCCAGGACTCCTTGTTCTTCTTTACACTGAAGATAGTTCTTAATGACTTTCGCTGTATGTTTGGGGTCGTTGTCATGCTGCAGAATAAATTTGGGGCCAATCAGATGCCTCCCTGATGGTATTGCATGATGGATAAGTATCTGCCTGTACTTCTCAGCATTGAGGATACCATTAATTCTGACCAAATCCCCAACTCCATTTGCAGAAATGCAGCCCCAAACTTGCAAGGAACCTCCACCCTGCTTCACTGTTGCCTGCAGACACTCATTCGTGTACCGCTCTCCAGCCCTTCGGCGAACAAACTGCCTTCTGCTACAGCCAAATATTTCAAATTTTGACTCATCAGTCCAGAGCACCTGCTGCCATTTTTCTGCACCCCAGTTCCTGTGTTTTCGTGCATAGTTGAGTCGCTTGGCCTTGTATGGCTTTTTGGCCGCAAGTCTTCCATGAAGGCCACTTCTGACCAGACTTCTCCGGACAGTAGATGGGTGTACCAGGGTCCCACTGTTTTCTGCCAATTGTGAGCTAATGGCACTGCTCGACATCTTCCGATTGCGAAGGGAAGTAAGCATGATGTGTCTTTCATCTGCTGCAGTAAGTTTCCTTGGCCGACCACTGCGTCTACGGTCCTCAACGTTGCCTGTTTCTTTGTGCTTCTTCAAAAGAGCTTGGACAGCACATCTGGAAACCCCTGTCTGCCTTGAAATTTCTGCCTGGGAGAGACCTTGCTGATGCAGTATAACTACCTTGTGTCTTGTTGCTGTGCTCAGTCTTGCCATGGTGTATGATTTTTGACAGTAAACTGTCTTCAGCAACCTCACCTTGTTAGCTGAGTTTGGCTGTTCCTCACCCAGTTTTATTCCTCCTACACAGCTGTTTCTGTTTCAGTTAATGATTGTGTTTCAACCTACATATTGAATTGATGATCATTACCACCTGTTTGGTATAATTGTTTAATCATACACCTAACTATATGCCTACAAAATCCCTGACTTTGTGCAAGTGTACCTTGAAGAATTGATGCTGTTTTGAAGGTAAAGGGTGGTCACACCAAATATGGATTTGATTTAGATTTTTCTTCTGTTCACTCACTTTGCATTTTGTTAATTGATAAATATAATCTATTACCAAGTTTCTTTTTGAAAGCATTCTTACTTTACAGCATTTTTTCACACCTGCCTAAAACTTTTGCACAGTACTGTATTTGTATGCAACTGAACTTTACAGACCATATATATAATCATATATATATATGAATAACATGACCATCTTAATTTATGCCAAATAATGGTCATTTATAAAGTTAATAATAGCACTTATAAACACACAAACAGTTGGTGAAACTTTTAAGTGGGTTGATACAAATTCTTCTAAATTTGTGACAATATTTTGTGATTGACTATACTTGAGTCACACAGACTTCAACATTCAGCATGCTAAACACAACGATGGTAACAATTAAATTACACTGTACCAATTTCCAACAGTATTTTTTTATTCACTCAACTTCAGACATTGAGTTCTACAGACCAAAAATGTTGAATTGGCTCAACTTAAAAAGGCTTCTTAAAAAACAGTTGCACCTCTCCACAAAACTAACAATCTTAAGTTAACCCAATTAAATATTTTTTGTATGACTGACAACTTAATTTCAGTCAGTATAACTGTTTTTTACAAAAGTTGAGTGAACAAGTAAAAGCTTAGGGAAATTAGTACCAACTTTTTTTTTGTTGTGCTGGCTTAAATATTTTTACAGTGTAGTTCATAGTCGTTGTGCTCAGAGCTGGGTCGGTTACTTTTAAAATGTATTTCACTACAGATTACAAAATGCATGCTTTAAAAAGTCATTTGTAACGTATTTCGTTACATTACTCAAGTTTAGTCACTTAATCTGAATACTTTAGAATATTTTGGAATACTAATAAGTGGAACAAACATAAAAAAGGTCATTGCAAGTTTATATCTCCCAATTCTGACTTTAAAACTTGCAATTGTGAGTTTAAATCTCGCAATTCTGAGAAAAAGAAGTCAGAATGCAGTGATGAGTGAATTATAAAATGACTCACAAACAACTATCACAAAACATGAAAACAGTTGAAAACATGAAACTTAACTCTGCTTTTTCAGACGGTCAGAGTCAGAGAATCACCAATTGCTGTTTAAATGACATTAAAATTCAAAGTAATCCCTTTGGTAATCTAAAACACTTTTCAGATGTAACTGTAATCTGATTACCACCCATTTAAAATGTAACTGTAATGAAATACAGTCACTCAAATTTTGTATTTTAAATACGTCACTAAGTTACTTGTATTTCGTTATTCCCCAACCCTGGTTGTGCTCATCCTTTAACCAGCAAGAACATAACCGTGCTATTATTTGCCTTGTTTTAGCATGAAAATTCACCAATATCTTAATTCATAATTGTTTGTAAATGTCAGTGTTTCACAAGTTACATGTATTTACGATAGTAATAACCATAAATTAGGCATAATTACATGCGACTAACCCTATACCAAACCCTAACACTATAGTAAGTATGTACTTAGTTAATATTACTCATTGCTTATATGTATAATTACATGGTAATAACACAATAAAATAAAACGTAACCCACAATAGTAAAGCAGCTGCTATGATTTATCTTTGAAAGATGTGACATCATCTTGCATCACTTTTTTTTTCTTTCATCGCCTAATGATGCACGATTCTCTACAAATAATAGTAATAAAAAGATAAATACTTAACACTGCAAAAAAAAACAAAAAAAGCTCAGCATCACAGAAAAAAACAACATGAATCAAGAAACTATTCATGCCAGACTGCATGCTGGGTACATTCATAAGCAATGTTATACAGTATGATATTGTAGATTTGTTTCTCTTGTAGATAAGAGAAGTCCTACCGTGGAATTACTGTGAAAGTGATGCGATTATTAACCTGTAATTTCACACTAACAGTGTAGATTTTCTCATCTGATTATAACTGTAATAGAAATTACACACTATGGTTACAGTTATGATTAAATTTACAGTCACCGTACCGTGAAACTACAGCAACTTACTAAATGGTTTTAAGAATTAGATTATAGAATTATACATGTGACAGTCAAGCTGATCTTTTTCTACATATGCGCTTTTGTGTGGTCCAGTTATTTATTCCTAAATGGAGCTCAAAAAATCTTTACAGTTTAAAACTATAGCGTCATGTCAACAGATGCGTGAGTGTGTCACAGTTTTACTGCATGTGTTACCGCTATTTTATACGCTGTTTAGCACGGATATGAAGGTAACATGATAGATGTATTGTGCTTTCTCGCCGTCCTCCATATTTAGCGGTATTACTCAATGGCGCATTATTTTTCAAGAGAAATGCTGTGTGGTTGATTCAGATGCTCGTGTGTGTGAGGCACATTCAAAGAACCACAGGTGATCCTTAGTGCCAGGTTGTTTATAATCTGGTGGAGTTCAAGCATAAACTGGACCGTTGTAAAGTTATCATTATCAAATGACTAACTCACGGTACTTGCTCAGGTGGTTGCAGGGCTCCACATCTTTCAGCTTGCTCCATTATATCTTGCACACAAGAACACAGCATGTATTCTAATGCCAAGCTGGTTAACAAGGGAGCCAAGGCATATTTTTATATAAATATAAAATTGCTGTAGATATGTCTTGGCGATAGATCTGCCGTTTTGGGAGGTGTTTGTCTGTGTCAAAATCTCCCATTACTATATAGGTGAACAGTGCTTCTCAAGACTCATAATTGTGGAAGTGGGATTGTATGTGGGATTGTCGCTATGAAACCCAACCAAAGAGCACCTTCTGGGATTATTTTTTTCCCCCTTCCAGCAAGCAATGTTCCTAGATGTCCCCCTCTGAATTTGATGACAGCCCAGGTGAAACAGACATACGATTAAATGCATTAAAAATGCACTTGAAATTCAAGTAGTATGGTTATAGTATATTTGTATTGTATTGTAAATATACAGTCACATCCTCCATCTGCAGTGCCCTTTATCTCCACCTGAAGACCTCCTCCAAGTCTTTTACCATTGCATCACAAACTACATTTCCCATAAACCTTTGCATGGACTCAGTATTGAGATTTACATCCACCTGTGCATCATTTTCTTGTTAACCCAGTCTATAAGCTGTGTCTTTTTGCCCAGTTTCTGGATTATTTGGATTATCTCTGCTCTGGATCCAGCCTCGTCTCTTCCTTGTTCCTTGCACTGGCGATTTTACACATACTCAAGAACTTTTTTAATACATTTAATAATACGGCTTTTTATCTGGGAGCAGACAAAGTTCTTTTCCTCTCATATTTGAGGATCCTCAAAAGAGAAAAGCTGGAAATATATATTTTGTAGGTTGCGATCTCATTGCTCATTGTTATTTGCACTGATTTACACCACTGAACTGAAATGATTGGATCAATCTTTCTTTGAAATGACGTGTCATTTTTTTATAATCCTTTTACAGGCTTGCTGGTCTTTTTAGCGATAATGGTGGCAGTTCTTCTCATTTTGCTTCCCTTTGTAACAAAAATAAAAAGGTATGTCTTTCGTAATGCAGATATTACGAATAAATATGGATATGTAAAAATACTATATGTCTGTCACAATACCCACACCTGTGGTTTTTGTACTATTTGTTTTATGTATTTCTGAGAGTTTTGGTCACCGTGTGCAAGTGTGAATCTTGAATGTGTTTGTGTAGATCTTGTGAGTGGTCATAACTTAATTGCAACTGTTCGTCCCTTAAGTCCACAAGAAAGTAGAGTGTCCCGTGGGTCATTTTAGGTTTCTGGTTTGTTGGTAAGGATAAAGGTTTCCTTTGGGACAAGGCCTTACTCGTGGCCACATGCATGCACACTTAGTTGGGTATTTGACAGGCCCGAAATGTCTTTAAATGAAGTGCTCTTAAAGATCGGAGCTCTAAAACAGTCAATGGACAGTGGTCGAAATAAATAGAGAAATAAACAAAAGGTTTTGGCAAACTACTGGATTTCTTAAATTTTTAAAACTGTCTTATTGGGTTTTACTGAATGTGCATATTTCATTTACCCACAGATGTTGTGTCGAGGAACAGATGCACAGAATCACTCTGAGGCAGGACGTGGTCACACTCGTCAACATGGAATAGATCATGAGCAACTCGGAGCTTATCAACATGAATCTGGAAGAGTCAACAGAGAAAAGGTTATAAAACATGACTAGAGAAAGTGAACCTAGAAACTAAACAAGAAATGAGAAGCTTTGAGACTGACGCTTGAAATCCACTCTTCACCTCCTTTTGATTTATCCAATCTGAGTTCTTATAAGAACAACCTGCTGTGTGTGTGTGTTCATTTTATATCTCAGTATCAAGTTGTTTTTTAATTTTACACTGGTGTATATCTGTAGTAATTTTTCCATGTAGCTTTGCTTGGTATAATAACTCTGGTGAAATCTTGTCAGATGAAAGACTCGACTAAGATTGTTCAATAAACTCAGTTGGTCTCCTGCTTTCTGCTCTTCCTTGCCTCTTCTGCAAACCCAAGATAAAGCAGAGTTAAAATAACAACGTGTTGACTTTGAATGCCAGATATTGGCAAAATTGGATATTTTCTGACGGAGAGAAGTCTTGTAAAGACCTCCGAGTGTGATGATTGTCTGAAGCTAAAAACACTGCCAGCATCTCTAGGCAGTTTATATGGCAACCAAGATGAGCTCTCAAAGCCTATCAAAGAGGCATCTGTCTGGTCTCAACCAAACACCTGGGAAAGAACTGGGGTCTCGTCCAAGAAAGCAAGCTACGAAAACCTTTGTGTGTAGTAGGGATGGCTCGATACCACAATTTTGGCTTCGGTACGGTACAACAATCTAATACCGATATTAAATCGATACCATACAGGGTCTAAATTTTGGCATAATTTTACTCATTATAAATAAATTAATCAACACAGATTATCACATCAAAGTAATTTCAGCAATACTTTCTCTCCCCTCTCTATCTCTAGATAAAGTGTACACACTTAAAGTGTGGTCTGCCATCGCCCCCTAGTGGTCTGCGAAAAGATGATCTAAACTAGGCGGGCTCTTAACCCGGGTGGGGGGGTTGACGTCAGTGTGTTTTAACAACGAAAAAATGGATCATATCATTGCATTTGTGTTGGAATAATTAGTTTTTGACTTGAAACTGTTGCATATTAAACTTAAATTTAGTTTATCCTTCCTATTTTGTTGTTTTTGGGGGGGCGTGTTAGAGTGGTCCTCAGGAAAAAATTGGAAGATAAAGTGGTCCTTGGGCTGAAAAAGTTTGAGAGACACTGATCTAGATGCTTTCTTTGCGCTTCTACAAACGACACGCACAGAAGCCACCTGTATAGAGCTCGCGCTTTCAAAACTGAGTTGTTTTACCTTAAACGGTCAAATACACACAAAATTGTCAAAATGTCCATCTTAGTGAATATTCACATAAACACAGTCGGATATCTCTAACGTGAATTTCAATGGTTTAATATTATGCGTCATTACATGTGCCTAAAGTAGCCTACATGCTGCTGTCTGTCACTAAATAACGTTTGAAACTTTGAATGAATCGTGAGGATTGATCTATTTACTGTATTAACAGTGACCATCCAGTGTTATCTTACCATTAATTACTTCATTAAATTTCTGTAACTAGCATCTCTGTACCGCAATAATACTGTTAGCAAATATTATGAGATATAAACAGCATTGGTTCAAACGTTCACTGGAGCTTTCGTGTCATCTAAACCATATGATCTTGAATGTGCATTGATCAGTGTTAAGAGAAAATAAATTCTTTATGTAAAACCTAGTGGTGAATTTCGGAGCAGCAGCACATACCAAAATCAGCAAAATCATGATATCGAACTGTTTGATATAAAATGTAGCCCGGAATACCGGTATACCGCGTATCCCTAGTGTGTAGCCCTGATCTTGTGATGGGAAGGCTCAGATACCCCTTGACCACTGATCCACCTCCGGCAGGGACTCGTATGAAGCAGGCCGAAAAAGCACATGCAAAACAACACTCATGCAAAAGCAAACATAATCAGCATATCAAACATCAAAAAAAATGACAAAAGCCAAAAATCATGAAAGTCAATACCACTCAGGGACTACAACGAACAAAGCATTGAGATATGCAAGTTAAAAGTACACTGTAATAAATTGCTGTAAAAATTACAGCATTATTTTACAGCTGCTGGCTGTTTTTTTTAATAATACAGTATATTGCTGTAAACTGCAATGCATTCTGGGGTTTGACAGAATATTGCTGTAAATTGACCCTTCATAATTAAAAAAAATACAGTTATTTACTGTAATCAGAGAATACAGGGGAATTCTGTCAATTAAATTACAGGAACAGTACTGTAAAATTTACAGTAACTGGCTGGCAACCCTGCTGCCAGTATGATACTGTAAAATTTACAGTAATTTTTTAACAGTGTAACAGTGAAACACAAAGTGCATCACTTACCGTTCCACTTACCGAGGTGACCGAGTCTGTGAGAGCGTGAATCTTGTTGTATTGAAAGGGCGAGTCCAAATGTAGGCTTTATTGAAGCACAGAATGGTGTAACAGGCAGGGTCAGACGATAGCAAACAGGGATGTCGGAGATGAGGCAGAGTCGTAATCAGTACACAGGTGAGTAGGACGAAGGCAGGCAGCAGGCAAACAATAGTCCAATAATCTATGGATGGCTGACGTGAAACTAACGTTTCGACACAGTGTCGGGATCCCAAAGCGTAGATGTTTCGAAACGCTGCTCCGAACTGTGATTCAAAACACCCATAGCATGTGATTATGGCTGAACGAAGCTTCTGCGCGTTTCGACAGGTGACATGCTTGCCGAGTCTGCGTTTGATTGACAGGGGCAGGAACAAACCACACAATCGCACATCTGTCTCAACTCCCACAAAGTTTAAAAGAGGAGTTAATGCACCTTCACCTCGTGGGTTTTTGTGAGAGGAGAAAGAGTTAGATAGTCTTTACGATATAGTGACATTTATAGTGTGATTTGGTCAGTTATATTTAGGCTACATTTAAATTAAATATATTTACTGATAGACTAGAGACAGTGACAGATAGATAAGTGTCACTATATCTACGTTAGATATTGACAGATAGCACAGTAGTTAGAGATATAGAATTTCATAGGAGAAGACAGATGATAGATAGATAGATAGATAGATAGATAGATAGATAGATAGATAGATAGATAGATAGATAGATAGATAGATAGATAGATAGATAGATAGATAGATAGATAGATAGATAGATAGATAGATAGATAGATAGATAGATAGATAGATAGATAGATAGATAGATAGATAGATAGATAGGTAGGTAGGTAAACATTTGTATGTCCTTGTAAAAAAAATATCTGTGCATGCCAGCAACAAGTGTCCCTTGTGAGAGGATTTTTTTCAAAGGCTGGAGAAATTATCTGTAAAAGAAGAAGTAGGCTAAGCCCTTCCACAGCAGAGCAATAAATATTTTTGAATTAAAAAAATCTGTAAAAAAACAAAAATGAGCCCATTGTGGATTGATTTGTTTTATTAATTTTAATTTATCATAACCAAAATAACCTAGTTATTATTATTATTATTATATATTATAGTTATATAGTGAGGATGTTAAAAACTTACCACATTAACAAAAACACAACATTTTTATTTTTTTAAAGGGCTTGATGTCAAAGTTGTTTCAGATAACATGTGCAATTGACCACCAGGTGTCACCATGGAGACGGGTGTCGGTATAGTTTCGAAGCCTCGACACAATACGGCACATTTGCTTCAACTGTTTCAATGTCTCATGAAGCTTCGCTCAGCCCACCACTACAATAATCCAAAGCAGTAAGTCCAACAAACAATCAATAAACAGAACACAGGCAGAAAACAAGACACGGAATAACGCTCAGAAATGACAGTGGTTAGCTAATCAAGACTTTGCGATGGTGTGTGTATGCAGGGTGCTTAAATAGTGACGGTGATTCATGGCAGGTGTGTGTGCAATCAGTCCATGTATGAAGGATTATGGGAAATGTAGTGTGTGTATGTCTCTGAGTGAGTGTGTGCTGCATTGTGGGAATTGGAGTCCGGTGGTGAAGTCCAGGGGGCTTGTAACCTGAAGATTCCCACGCCAGTAGGAATTGAAGGTGGGGATTGTGAATGAACAGCACTCTCCCCACCTTCAATACCATGAGCAAGACACCTAACCCCTGATTGATCCCCTTGTAAGTCGCTTTGGATAAAAGTGTCTGCTAAATGATGAAAAATGTAAATGTGAAGTGCTCCCTAGTGGATCTAATGTGTCATTACACTTGTCAAAAGGTTGTACCACATCAACCATGACAATTCAACAGTGAGGACAAGTATCTCTGTGGATAACATAGTGCAGAGCTTTACAGATGTTTTCAAAGGCTTTGGTGTCTTACCTCATGTGCACAACGAGTTCCAGCACCTCTCAATGATCGTCTAAAGAAAGAATTAGACAGGATGACCACTCTAGAAGTAATCAAAAAAGCTGAAGAGTATATATATACAAATTACTGTTAGATTATCTAATCTATCTATCAACTCTTCAGTTACACTATGGGAAAGTGTCCAATCCTTCCACCACAATGTATCTCCAGCCCTAATCGACCCTTCACAAACAGTTTGATTGACAGGTTTTCTGACCAATCATAACCCTGAATCTACCATTTTGTCTGTCAAAGTGGTCAGGGGAGTTAGTAGATTAACGTTGGTGAACTTGAACTTGCTAAATTGTGTGTCCTCACGTCTTTCTGCGCTTGAAACAACATTCTTTCTGATGTTCATTCATGTTTATTTGATGCTATAAATGAACTAGTATGAAGAGATGATCGGTTCACGAGGAGCTACAGCGATCTGTCACCACACATTAAACACACACGAGACGCTTTTATTGATTAAACTTCATTAAAAAATTACAATATTCTAAATATGATACTGTTTCATATGTTGTCAGTGTCCTCTTTTCACTGTGAGAACATGATGTGTGGCGTGAGAGCGGACCTAGCAACAGTAACTAAAGGGGGCGGGTCTTTTTGAAGGGTCAATTAAACACACCTGAAGCAGCTAATCAAGATCATTAAGAGCAGTGAAGATTCATCTTATGTAGACCTTACTCTGTTGGAATATCAAATAATAGTCATGTCAGTCACTTTCCCAAACACAAGGTGTAGTTTGTATTCAAATATAATACAGATTCAGGAAGACGAATGGTTCCAGGTCAGGTGATAATCTTGTCGACAACAACTCAATGCGTTATCAATGTCACATTTATCAAAAGGGTGCTTCTTTTTTTTAAATTGTCCATCCTCATCTGCGTTTATTCCTATTAAAGGAAAGAAGGCAAGGTGCTCTGCAAGCATTGAGTAATGTTTAGTTGTGACGTGAGGCCGATGCATTAGCATATTGCCCGCCCATTTATTGCGCGCGCAGACACCAGGGAAAACTTGAAACCCCTCAGAGTGTCAATTCGTGAAGAATCAGTGGTTAAAGTAAATTGAGTAAATTGTTTTAGAGTCGTAAATTGTTTTAGAGTCGTTGAACAAAGGTAAAAATACATATTATAAGACAATGAAAGTGTTTTTTGACCTTGCATGCACGTAAACCTTCACCGTAGGAACCTTTCAAATACCAAAATAGGGGCGCTTTAAAGTAGCCTATATATATATATATATTCCTGTGATATGTTGAATAATTATCCATTTTCTAATGTATTTTTATGATTTATATGTGCTTCTCCTTTAAGGGATTATTTACGTATTTATATTCAATTTATATTATTACCACTATTGTGTTGATCAAAATGCTTGTTATAACTAATTTGGGCTCTATTATAAGTGTTAGTACTTTAAATTAATGTGTTATATTATCGTAGGTGGAGATGGATGTTATATTAGCGCACGCTGGTGATTCTGGCACGAAGTCGTGTGTTTATAGTGTTGTGTGCGTTTCATGTTATACTTCTGTTCATTTCATGCTTATTCACCGATAGTGTGAGTGTGTGTGACGTCACGAGGAGACTACGTAGTCTAGTGAACTTATTTGCATATCCAGCGTGAAAAAAATTGTAAAGTGGCCTCATTAACAGCAGCGTTGATACTATGCATTTATTATTATTTGTACTGAATGTTGAAAAGTTTGAGACTAGTGCAATGTACATAATTTGTACTCATTCATGATAAAACATCGCTTGAAAATATTAATTTAATGTCATCCTGTGCAGAAGCACTACAATATCAGATTGTGTTTGTTACCTGAGAAAGCCACTAGATGACACTGTGTTATGTGTGAAGAAGAAACCCAACACATGTTGAAGTGAAAACCAAAATCCAGCAGTCATCAACGGGTGGGTTACTTTTAAAATGTATTTCACTACAGATTACAAAATACATGCTTTAAAAAGTCATTTGTAACGTATTTCGTTACATTACTCAAGTTTAGTAACTTAATCTAAATACTTTAGAATACTTTGGAACACTAATAAGTGTGGAACAAACTCAAAAAAGGTCATTGCAAGTTTTTATCTCACAATTCTGATTTTTTTTCCCTCAGAATTGCTTGATATAAAGTTGCAATTGTGAGTTATAAAGTCAGAATTATGAGATATAAACTCACAATATTGAGAAAAGTCAGAATTATGAGATATAAACTCACATACTAAATTCACAAATGCAAGAAAAAGTCAGAATTGCAAGTTTATATCTCCCAATTCTGACTTCATAACTTGCTATTTTGAATTTAAATCTCGCAATTGTGATTAAAAAGAAGTCAGAATTGTGAAATGCAAACGCATAATTGTGAGGAAAAGTCACAGTGACGAGTGAATTATAAAATGACTCATGACAGGACAGTTCAGTTGACAGTTGGGCAATTGTTTTATAAATTCAGTCATTTTGTCTTGTTCAGGACAGAACTAAATAAAAATAACAACATTTTTATGATCCTCTTAAAAGTATTAAATTGTTGATGAAACTTAACTCTGCTTTTTCAGACGGTCAGAGTCAGAGAATCACCAATCGCTGTTTGAATGACATTAAAACTCAAAGTAATCACTTTGGTAATCTAAAACACTTTTCAGATGTAACTGTAATCTGATTACCGCCCATTTAAAATGGAACTGTAATGAAACACAGAGACTCAAATTTTGTATTTTAAATACGTCACTAAGTTACTTGTATTTCGTTATTCCCCAACCCTGGTTATGACTGGACTGAGGACTAGTTATTAAAATGATTAAACAAGACGGAAACCGGTCTTGGAGGAAAGGCGGGGGTCGTGGGGTGGATGAGAACTGTGGCTCGCCGGAAAATGATCATTTAGATTGGGACAAGGGGCGCTACGATATACCATTATTGTTATATAACTGTAATATTTCAAATGAATAGTACACGGATGATAATATAATCCAGCGCCAGTGTCTGTTTGACATCCCAACGTTCAGTAGGTGGCAGTATTGCACCTTAGTGCTTGATGTCATCTGCTATTGGCATTGGCTGAGAAATTTAGTAACGATGCATCTCTAATTTCAAACTGGTTGCCGTTAAATGTGATCATTTGTATGCATTTGTGTGCTTCGTCTAAAAAAGAGACCAAAACTAAAAGATTTTTATTTGACAACCCTCCTTGATTGTTCTTTACAGGTAAACAGAACGAGTTACCCGACACGCCCACACCTCGCCTTAAAGGTGCAGTACATATTAGAGACAGCTAGTGGCTGAAATGGGTACTGCAGTTGAAATTGGAAATATAGGAGAGGGTTGTTGTCCTCCTCCGAGCTCACGTGGGAACACACACAACAGGAATGAGTGCAACGGATAATGGAAGGCGGTAAAGACTTTCACTTTTTATTTATTTAACCTTTATGTTTTCAGGACGGTCCCATTGAGTTTAAAGGAAATATCTTCTTCCAGGGAACCCTTGCCAAGATGGCAATACTAAAATTTCACAGAAACATATAACACACAAAACTAATTCTAAACAGCAAAGCAAAAGACATTACTCATAAATCAACAAATGAACTAAAACAGCAACATGGTTCATTTTACAGCAGTGTCACTGTAAGTCCATTCATTCGCTTTTTAGGCGGCACATTTGAACTTGTGCATGTTTCCTAAATCTGGTACTTTTGTGCTTGAGTACAGTCAAAAACGTTACGTATAGCACCTACCCTACCTATCCAATTACCTCCTCAACTTCATCACACCGTCAGGTCAATAAAAACGACTTTAATTAGTTATGAATCAACATTTATTAGTTATAATAACTGTATGTACACCAATGGTACAACACATATTGATATGCATGAACACACTTTTATTTCACAGCTATGACACAGGAAATCGTTTATTTTACCACTTTTCTTTTTGACTATAGTTTTCCCTCCCTTTACATAAAAAAATCACATCACAAAAAGGATGAGAGAAAAGTGGAGCAGAACTGATGGGTTTCACATATAAGACCAATGTAAGAAACGTCAACCATCTACTAAATATGCTTTCAGATGTACTCAGTTAAGTAAGAAAAATACACCTGGGTTATTCTAGAAATAATGTTTCTCATGAAAATTGTGCCTGTAAATTTCTTTGTGTGTCTGTGTGCGTGTACAAAAGAAATCAGAAAAGAAACATCGGAAAGTCAAGTGCAAAACAGAGCAGACAGCATGAAACTGAGAAATGAAGTGTGTGACTCAATACAGTGTGCTTTACATCAGCAAGATCATATCTCAGCATATCATTTTAAGATGTTACATGTTTTTGTTGTACATATATCACAGAATCACATAAAGACAATATGATTATTGTATACCATCTTCAAAAATATAGTTTGAGATAATATTTTGAGACGCTCTATATAATATACAAATATCCTTTTTTGAGTCTGACGTTAGATTTCATTTTAATCTCTTACGTGGAAACGCAGGGACACATAAATTGATGTAGGGAAAAACATTCCAAACATAGATCAGATATAATAATGAATATGCTGAGAGAGCTAGTCTGAATTAAACTCTTCTATACATTTCACTATAGGTATACGTTTCTATGGGATTACAAAAACACTTCAGTTAAAACTGTCACATCAATTAAACACTATCTCAATATTTCTATGACCGAAAAATAAAATACAGATGTCACCGACAATCAGTGGCGTCGCTAGTTTTTTTAGACCCCTGTACAGTACATTTCATTGGGTCAAGTTTCTCAGTTTCCCCCAGGGTAGATTTTTTGTGGGGCGCCTCAAGAAGCCAAACAGCCCAGGGCCCGCCGTACTCGGCCCCGTTTCCCCCGCTAGCGACGCCCCTGCCTTCTATATATACACCAAGTGCAGGGAGGCACTTCAAAAGTCATGCTTTTTAAGAAACTGGTGCAAAAACACTAAATGTCCATGCATCTAACAGTGAGATAAAACACAACAGTGGCTCAACGCTCGATGACCAAACAATCTCAAGTGTCACAACATCTAAAATTCACATTATGATTCCACACAATATATCTTGTGTCACCATGAACTTGTGTCCATATGGCATTTATTCTCTTGGCAAAGGTTATAACACTGAGCTGTTAAGTTTGCAAAACATCTTAGCAAGGTGCCTAATTAGATATATATATATATATATATATATATATATTAGGGGTCGAGTTCAATATCTGTGTTTAAGATATTAACAAACATCAATTTGTAGCATTTTTTGTCGGAATCTCTGATTGGCCTAGTGAGGTATGTCTGACTGGAAGTGATGGAAAGTTGGGCCTATGAGGGCTTTGCAGCATGGTGGGGCTCAGAAACAGTCATTGTAATACGAGGGAAGGACGCTGTTAGAGATGGATAAGAGGATGGTACATCCAGAGGTAGTGTTTATAACAGCTTAGTTATAAAAGCCTCCTTTTTGTTACGGTTAAACTATTCCGTTGTAATACTACTCGTTTTTTCGTTTGTTTTTTCGAAGCTCAAAACTCGTAAAAATACTTACAATAGCCTTGGCGATGTCTTTGTGAGGTAAGAACTTTAGCTCATTTAAAAGGGGAAAAAAGATAACTATGAGTCAAAAAAAAAAAAAAAAACCTGTGAAAGACGAAGGCATTAGGTATTTATAAATGTGTAAACCTACTTGGATTATAAAAACAGGTAAAAAGTTCTCTCCAGCATGCTAACAGGGCCTTCATACAAATCATCTCTGTCTGCATTAGGAATGTTTTTTTCCCTGACAAAATGAGTATATTTATATTTTATATGCCTGAGTATATCTTTACATCTCACCAGTGGAAGGAAAAACAGCCAAATTGTAGCGCAAATAGATTACAAATGGGGTATATAGTAGGCATGTGGATATTTTAGACGGTTTGTGCTTGACATATTAATCTACACGGAATTATTAATAATGCCACACCGGGTTTAGCAATCACCACACCACACCAAAGCATAGAAAAAGAGCCATGTCATTTTAAAAGATGCACTTCTGGAATTCATGATTCTTCACTCCGGTGCCATCAGCTGTTTGTTCATTGTATGACTGACACTGTTCAGGCCTTGTTTTGGTTGTACAACATAAATAGACAATTTGTGCTTTAAAATGAACTAAACATAAGGCATGCATTGCATATTTCAGTGTAATTCGTGATGCGAAGGGCTCTCGTAAAACCTGAATGATAAATATACTGGTAATCTGCCTGAAAGGTTCGTGTGCTATTGTGCCACAGACTCACCGACATGCATACGAGCAACACCCTCTCATCCGTTTCCTTGACAGAACAGAGAAAAAATCCCTCCCCTGTGAACGACGCAGAGGAGGAGGAGGGGCTCAGAATACATGCGGCTTGTGCTTTACCTTCCATCTGTGTGCAGTCGCTTCTGTCCCTACTTTTGTATCCTAGCAACACCAAATTACCCTTTCGAGAAGTGGTTTAAGATCTGTTCGGACAAAGAGGTGCTACAGTGTTGTGCAAGGTAGTTCAGTTGAGGCGAAAGAACTAGAGGCAGAAGAGCAGGTTTCTCTTATATTCTCATAGAAACGGCAGCGGGTGATGATGGCTCTGCAAGAATATTTGTCAACCCTCATTATTCACCCCTTCTCCTCAAAATTCATAGGTTTGGAAGTTTATGTATATCTTTATTAGCATCGCAAATAATTTACGTAACTGCCTCAGCTGCATGTGTGAGCTTTCGGCCTCACATTCGTGTTACATGAGAATATATGTATTGTTAAACGTGTTAGAAAAGAATAGAAACCATAGGAATAAACTACAAAAACCCATTTGTTCTATGTGCATGAATATAGGTTGGTTTTTCTCTCATTTTGGGTGCCGGGGTCTGTGTGCTTGCATTAATTGTTTTTCCAAGGTTCTTCCTCAACAAGCGTGCACTCCGCAGTTGAGCCATTCGTGGCTGCCAAGGTTACCTGAAACAGTTATCGACAAATTTGAGTGCACATCCATGTGTATGTTCAACAATAAATGTGAGTTCGCTTTGGAGCAAAGAATTCTGGGTCTTTTAGCAAAATCGGTAATGGTTTCGTAAGTTTTTATGGTAAGTAGACTCCTTTCAGAAAACAAATGTAAGAAGGTTTTTTCCCCAATCACTACTGTCTTTGCAAGGAGCCAGTTCAAAAATCTAAATCTTAAAGTCATTGATTTGACTAGTTTTGCTTCAGCTATTGCTCTACTTAAGTTTTTCTGCCTTTCTGAAATTCTGGGTTTACAGGGGCAGACAGCTGACGCCTAAGAATTCCGATTGGACCGTGATGGATCACTGGAAGTATGGAAACCTCCAGGAAATGTCAGGCTGGTGTTGTGAAAGTTCATCCGTCTCAGGGATGCTAGGAGTGAAGGACACCTTGACAAAAATGACAGTTGAAAATGTCCCAAAAAGCTGAGTTCACTCGAGGCTCCAGGCTCTCCAACCTTGTCTCCCAGCTCGGTGAGGGTGGCTCGTTCCCAGTCAAAGTCAGATCTGTTCACCCCTATGGAGGGTGTTCTCTAGAGTAGACCTGACAGAGACAAACCATCACGGTGTTGGGGAGGAGGAGGCGAAAAGTGGTCACTAAAAAAAATATACTCTAAGTCCAGACTTCCTTGGATCCACCATGGTGGAATTCTATGCCCACCTAGAGTGACTCTGAGTGGGCTTCACAATGGTCTCTTGGGGCCCCGGAGCTCTGCTGCTCCCTGCAACAACTTTGTTCCTTTGTGTCATTATCTTATTGTTATGGCGTGGACTCTGCTGTTGTTGTTGTGATGCATCAACCTTTAGATAATAGTGTTTCTGGGTCCAAGCTTCTACTCTGTTTTAAGTTAGTGCTCATAAACAGAATTTGAAATAGTATTCTATTGAGTTATAACACACTTTTAGTCCTGGACATCAATGTTTTGATGATTCAGAAAAGATGAATCACTGTCTGACCAAGTGACATTTTGGTATAAAGCTAAATGTTTTTCAGTAGAACTAAAGCACACCGTGAGCTGTTTACTTTTGGGATCTGAGGAATCCGAATCTGAAGGTTCAGAAGATCCTTAACAACCAGATTCTTTTGAATGATTTTTACAACGTCGTAACCTGATTCCCTGAGAGAGTAACAAGATAATGCATCATGGCATTGACGCTATGGGAACACTTCTGCATCAGCAGTCTAAAGCGTCTCTAAACACGCAAGTCTCTTTGGCTGAACGTTTGGTTGTGGTGATGTAGCATGTCATCGATGCCAGATATGTGCGTTGAAGGATTAAGTTTGTCTGAAGAAGACGCACAGGCATTACTGAGGTGTGTCAATGCGACGCAGCTTCTAGTTCCCCTTTCAGGGAACCAGGTTACATCCATAACCTGAAACGTTCCCTTTTGAGTGGAACACTGTGTCATGGCATTGACGTTATGAGGACTTCAATTCCAATGTCACATTGCCCAAGGTAACAGAGCCTGCCCAAAAGGCTGTGTATAGGCATGGCCTGGACATGGGTCAACCCTGAAGGACTCGGGATCCTGGGATTGAGCCAATATTCTGGAGAACCTGATGAATGTGTGCAGAGAGGACCAGCCTGCCACAGCACAAACATCCTATGAAGGATGAGCAAGAGCTTTGGAAGACAGCTCTGGGGTGCTAAATATCTCAGACGTGCAAAGTCTAAGCAGGAGGCTACTGAAAAGGCTTGGAGGTCTCCTACTCTCGAGTGATGCCGATGCTAATAAGAGCCACTTTGAGAGCCACTTCTGAGACTGACTCCAAGGGCTCAAATGGGGCTTCTGTTAAGGCTCCTTACACTGTGTCTACACCAGATGTGAGCGGCATGATGTGACACATCAAAAGGCAATAGAAACTATTTAGATAAGGATAATGTCTGCACTGGATGTGGCACGATGCGACAAATTCCCGACTGTAAACGGATTCCCCATGCTATGTCTGATGTAGTTTAAGTGCTTTGCAGTGGTCGGTTTGTCCCGTTCAGTGTAGACAGCTTTTAGCTGTTGGGGTGCGATGCGATGCAATAAATGTCGCGTCTGGTGTAGACATGGTGTTAGGACCACTGCTAGGTCCCAGAAGGGAATCACAATACCATCAGGTATTGTGAAAAAACGAGACACTAAGGGGTGCCCCTCAACCGAAGCTCTGTCCAAAGGCATGTGGCTTATGGAAATGACAGCCACATAAACCTCTAAGGTAGCCACTTACAGCTAGCGACTCAACCACTTGCAGGTCTTCATTCCCTGGGCCTTAGCCCCTGCCTCAACAGGATATTGGTCATGATAGTCTTGGAACAGCAACACGCCCCAAAAGTTGGAGAAATGGAATGAAGCATCTGCAGATAACCGTTTTGACTTGCAGAGGGTTGTCAGTAATATTATTGGTCTGTTCAGGGCCCTGAAACAAAGAACTGGCAGGGACTGCCCAAACTAATTGAAGAGAGGAATCGCTTGTGAGCAAAGATGGAGGAATTGGATGCCTTCACCTCCCGATTCACTAGAGGTGATAAGTGAAGCCCCTGAAAGCCCTGAAGGAAGTCAGGCACACAATGTCATAGTGTGCACAGATTCCTCCGGGAAGGACGCTCTCAGGAACTCTGCTCTTGAGTCACCAGAGAAATGACTCCAATATGTCCTGACCTAACCCCGGTCAGGCATAGGATGACTCCATACCAGAATACTTTGCCCCCACAGCAAACCTGAAAGTATGTGTCTATGAATCCTAATGTATATACACTTCTAAACTCCTTAGAGGCAGATGCCTATTTCAACATTTAACTCGAAGAGCTAAATGCAGCCATAAAATCAACCAGATGAATAGTATAATATGGTCTGGATGATAGATTGAATTTGCTATAAATATAACCAGTGTCCAATTCCTCAGAGTTAGATACCATCGGAAAATGTAAATAGTTACATGTACAATGTACCTTTTCAGGTAACATGAGGTCATTGTGTGCAAACACGTTCATATTCTGTATAGACGCAGTCAGAGAAAAAAGAGAAAAGGGAAACCTGTCTGCTCATCGGTCTGTATTTATTGCAGACCCGTAGTCTAAGCACTGCCCTGGCAAGCACAAGACCCAAGCCACACATCTGCTGACTTTCTTCCCTCGAAAAGATTTCATGGAGAGAGCTTCTAGATATAGAGTTGGAAGAAAGATCAAGAGAAAGGGGGTCCCCTGTTTCAAGCTCCACTTAACCAACTCAAACTGCAATCCCATGATCACTTATAGTCGAGAAGAGAGCCAGACAGGTCCGGGTATTGAACGTTAACCTCACATGTGTACCAACGAGCTCATATCGTGTGAGTCGTCTGTAAAATGTTGTAAAATGCAGAGGCATTATACATTTTCTACACTTTAGACTTTACATTTCACAGATTAACTCTTGGTTTTCCACACACACTGTACAATTTTTCAAAAAAAACTAGTGGCCTCTGAAGACAAAGAAGCTGCCGACGAACATTTCTGGTGTTGTGACGTCCATACATTCAGCCAATAAGATTGGCATGTTTAGACATGCTTCAGACACTGGCTCACACAGAAGCATTCCCATAGTGTCAACGCCATGAAACAGTTCGGCTCTAAACAGAACTGAAGCTAGTCCCAGACTGAAATGCATGTTTGAGCACTTGGACTGACATGTCACTGCCATTGTTTTGTCTCAAGATGCACAACAGTAACGTTTTTTTTTTTTTTTTTACTTAGGTACATTTATAAAAGATACTTAAATGTCCTAATTGAACTAAGGTCTAATCTTGGCTTAATTTAAACCCCGTCTGTGGAACCAGGCCTTAGTCTCCCCTCTGTTCTCTATCCCTCTCATTTTCTTCTCCTTTTTGCCTCATTTTAGCTAAAACGTTCGAGTTTCATTCAAGAAATATAAATCCAGAGTTTTAAGTTTTACAATAAAACATTGCATTTCGTATTTGACGAATACCGTTGTTTCTATCATTCAGAATTCTATGCTCCAAGAATAAAGTCTCCACATTTAACAATGACATGCAAACTGACAACCATTTCACTGCTTTACCTGTATGAGAAAATTCCAATACAAATACACAGAATACTCTATAATATTCAACAAAACACAAAATATTTCGTTAAATTACACAAACAAACAAACTGACAAGGTACAATGTTCTTACAAGCATTTATCAGTGGTTACTTTGCAAGGCTTCTACAATGGATTGCATTTTTGATAAATTTGGTTAGTTTTTGTTAATCGATAGATTTGCATCCAGAGCATGAAAGCAAAGAAAGCAGCATAACAGGAGCAGATTTTCTGTCTATTACTCAATGATTGATAACAGAATCCATGAATCAAATGTGTTTAACGATCTGTTACATAAAATAACGCTGCGTTCACGTCATGTCGGAATTAGCATAATTACGCGATTCTGACTTGTAAAAAGTATTCACATCCTTGTAGAACTGTACTCGTATTAACTTTTAAACTCAGATTTAAACAGGGTGTCATCTTTATAATAAAATAATGCAGCATAATGAAAAGCAGAAAATGAAGATGTCTACCCTTTCATTATTAATTCCCTGAAAAATTTTAATCGCTGGCAGTGGTTTATTGCTGATATTTGACTATCAGGGAATTTAATTTCAACTTCAGGCTGAACAGACTGAATAATCACTTTAATTGAATCACTCAATAGAGCACACAGCAGAGCTAAATAAAGCCTGATTTCCACCATCAGGCCAAAGGGTTCTTGTTGCCAAACAATCTGGGCCAGTTGCCATGGTTATGGTGTGTTTCTAGGATAAGGATGTATGTAACCTTGGTGACAAAAGAAGTGGTGATGGCATGATACTCTAGGAAAACACTGGAGCATGTGTGCTATATAAGATGCTTACATCATGTAAAAAGAGAAGGTTTTTAGACTAGCTACAAGGGACAATTGTTGACTATTTTATATTGATACAAGTTTTAATGAGCTTGCTAGCTGATGAAAAGGCATGAAGAATAAGACTGGAATATACTAGAGACTGATTAACACCATTACACGTGAAAAACAGCATGCTTTCCTAACAGTTTGCATTCAGAACGTTCAGCCTGCCGGTGGAAATGTGCTTCGATTATTTTAGTTGGTAGTTTATTATTATACACGCGTATCTCAACTAAATTAGTTTGCTAAACCTTTTTTAATAACTACACATTTAAATAACTTTTAAATATTTAAATTGAATTGAAATATGGCATGTCTATCAGAACTATTACTTCAAGAAAGCAAAGATTCGTCATGATATAACTGTTTTTGATATAAGAAATTGCTATTTTTTGATACAAACTGCAGAGTTTATAGTAAAAAAATCGTATATTTTTAAATATGGATTCTGATATGTTACATCATAACAGAAACACGTTCACAACATTGAATATTATGTTGTAAAATGCAGAAAATATGCTCCAAGAAAAGAAGCAAATAAATTAGCACATACACAACCACACTTTACATTCCATATATGCAGATGCACACAATCATGCGCGTGGATATATATATATATATATATATATATATACATATGTGTGTATATATATATATATATATATATATATATATATATATATATATATATGCTAACATGCAAAAGATATCAGTAAAGAGATGTGCAGAGCATGCAGGCATGTGTTAAATAGATGTCTCTACGTCCATAAGCGTGACTTGTACCTTGCAATCATCTACTAAGACTGAATGTTGAGCAGCATAGACGCACTGGTTGGAGTTGTTTTCATGATGGTTTTTGAGGTCATCATAGTAGGACTGGGTCTTGGTCATCAACTCTATGTCATCAGTCTTCCCATGTTGGGCGTCAAGAGCGTCCAGCTCTGCCTTGGACAGGTGGTAGACGATGCCAGCCCCGTATGAGTCTCCAACCACATTAACTGAGGTACGGAAACGATCCCTGAGAAAAAAAGAAAATACTAAATGAAAAGCTTCGCTCAGCAATGACCTGAACAAAAACCGGATAAGCTTAAAAATGACCCTGACAGCTTCAGTTAACATTAAAAAGTCCCGATTAGGATAAAGCTAGACAAGGAGTACTCACAGAAGCCAGTCAACGGCCACCAGCAGACTGATGTCTTGAGTGGGAAGCCCGACGGCTGTCAGAATGAGTAACATGGTGACCAGTCCAGCACTGGGGATACTTGCCGCTCCAACACTGGCCAGTGTTGCTGTAAGACTAAATCATAGGAATACAAGCACTTGTTTCATTCATATTTACATACAATACATTTAGTAGACATTCTTGTCCAAAGCAAATGGCAAAAAATGACAAACAAATTTTGAATTTTTGAATTTTGCTTAACTATTTAACTTTAAAGTCTGGGCAGTAGTATAAGCACCTTTTCTTTATTTAATAAAATATATGTGGTACAAGAACAATGGTGAAAAGAAAATGAATGTCATTATGGAAATGTATTGATTAGATATGATTTTCTTATACATTAGTGATAAGCAGAGTAAATGAATATGTCACTGTCAGCATCTCAAAATGTTCTTCGCTTCCATGAATAAGAGAACGAGACACTGGTAGTAGCCAAGATTTATGGAGCTTCCCCAGGCATGACAAGTCCATACACAACCACAACAGTACATTGGCAGAAGCTCCTCTGCTCAGCCCAGCACCATTTTAGTTAGTAGAATAAGATTCTCATGGGGCAGGGCAACTATTGTCCTCAGAAGATAAATATGCTGCTCTCATACTGAGACTTTGATAGACCCTCATGGCATTGTTGCATATCCAAGCATCTGGAGGATTCCATCCCTGACTATAGCCATCACTGACCGGCCCTTTCCTCTCACCTTACTGGAAGAGAATCAAGAGGAGCAGCAGCTGCAGGGGTCAGCCTACATTCGCAAGAATCCCACAATTTTGGGTCATGTGGGCATCACCCAAATGAAAGCATGTACGCTAACTGCAGCGGCCGAGCGGTGTAAACATGGATTTATTCCAATACCTCCAGCTAATACACTCCCTTTGTACTCACCAGTTTCTTCTGGGAGATTATCTTCTGTTCCTTCTGGCTCTAGCATTCAAAATGGCCATCTCAGATGAAAGACCAGATTTGAGTGCTACTTTCAGAGGCCAAACTCAGAGTTTCAACATCTCCGGATGGGAGTGCCACACGGTGCCATGAACCTGAGATTGATCTGATCAGAATCTTCCAAGCAGGCTCTTTCAGGAGAGACATGAGATACGAGAAGCACACACGGTATGGCCAAAATGGAGCCACCAGTGAAGATGCATGGTGTCTTCGTGAACTCTCATCGGCACTTGGAAACAGGCATACTCTCGGGATAACAAACAGATAGGCTTTTGAACACACCTGTGCCAGAGCATCTAACCACAAAGGCAGTGGAGACCGGGAAATCAAGAGTTGTATCTATTTGTACTATTGAATCATCTGACAACAGAACTGAACAGAATCCCAAGGACCGCGAAGAGAAAGAACTGCGTAAGCGGTCTGACACCCTTCTCTGATTATTCTCCCAGTGGTTGGGAGATCAGCAGATACAATATTTTCCAACAGGAAGCTGAGCTTGTGAGGCTCATTATATATTGGTGCTGTTATATATTGTTAATCCAAAGCATCACTGGAATATTTACTTTTTTGATTATTTAAATAAAAAATTTGGTTGATTATTTTAAGTTATCTTCAATAACTTTACAAAGTGAAACTAATTCAGATTTTAGGTTTAAAGGGGGACACGACCAAAAAAGTTTGAGAACCACTGGATTAGCCAATCCCAAAATCAGCGAATGAACAGCCAATTTAATACGAACATCCCCATGGTCGTGAGCCCTGCTCCAAGAGCATTATTATGTGAAGCACGAATGTGAAATTATTGTGTCCAAACTCACATTTGAACTGCTGTCATCTGAAATATGAAACAGAACCTGAATATGCAAAATCAGTCATGGAGCGACTGATCGCTTGAGCAGATTTTGACACCAAAAGTTTCAAATCAGTTGGAGCGATAATAAACAGACTTTTTTTTTTGATTTGGGCTTCAGAAATCATCACACCTGAAGGGAGTTCCCATAGCGTCGGCTCCTGACGCATTATTGAGTGGACCTATGAAAGGTAGAGCTTAGTTCGGGCCCAAAAAATTAAGCCCGACCCGACCCAAGCCCGAGCACATTGTGTCCGAGCCCGGCCCGGCCCAACACATTAACTGCAATTATGAGCCCGAGCCCCATTTACACCCGACCATTTTTTTTTAATACGTGTGCCGTTATTTACGTTTATTTCCCTTTCAAATCTTTCACTCGCATCCCACCTATTTTCGCAGGGGATTATTATAGTCTAAGTCTATTATAGGCTACCTAGTCACATCCTTTACTGTGGTAAAGTAGAAAAAACATTGTAGGACGGATATACCTTTTTACTTCAAATTTTATTTAGCACAGTTTGTAGGCTATTTGTTTTTAGACTTCAGGCGCGTCAAGTTTATTAGTAGGCTATAGCGCATAAAGACGCCGACGATGTTAGTTTCTCTTTCTCTGGGCAGTCGGCTACAAAATCAAACCCTAATGTCTCGATCCTGTGGAAGATCAAATTCGATCTTCAGACCTTTTACAAGGATACCTGAAACAATCCGGCCTGGTTGCGCAATTATCGAAGACGGGGGTAAAATGGTTCCATACCTCCGACTTTCCTCCAAACTTAATTCTCCTGTTTTTATTTTCTTCTTTACTTCTTGAAGCTCCATGTTGCACTTAAGCTACACAATAGAGCTGCCCGGTGTGATTCATGTGAGACTGCGAGTGGAGGAGACGCAGCCGCTGCCAATGACACGTGACTGCATTTAGTATTTTTTTTACTAGTGTAACTTGTTCAAAGTTGTCCGCATTTATTACTCAATTGTAGTATTAGTATTTACTTTGCGAATATATATATATATATATATATATATATATATGTAAATATATAGTATATATAGCTCTCTCCCCACCCAATTGGGCAAAAGTAATGATTTAAAAAAAACACCAAAGCTCGATCAAAGGGACCCGGTCGGGTCAAGTTCGGGCTCGGGCAGAGAATCTAAACTCTAATGAAAGGACCTAATATGTTACAGTTCCTGCAACATAATGACGACTGGCTCTTTTATTAACATGACAAATCCCTTTAACTGTAGAATAAATGTTGACAGCATATAAAAGTTGCATCAAGTTATACACCAGTTCGTGTACTTCTTTAAGCACACCCTAATCGTTGTTTTGGCCAGAGGAGAACTGTTCCCACGACTGAGTCTGACTTCTCCCAAGTTTTTTTTTTCTCCATTTTGTCACCTGATGGAGTTTGTGTTCCTCGCCACTGCTTTGGGGTCACTTAATATTCAGCAGTATACTAGAAGTTTTTCTGCTACCTTGAATTTGCTTTAGCCCCTCTTACAAGTGGGATTCCACAAGGATCCATTTTGGGACCCATTTTGTTTTTATTATATATGCTTCCATTTGGAGCTATTTTTAAAAACACGTCCTATCATTTCACTTATGCTGGCGTACTCAAATATAAGATCCAGTATAGAAGGGAAGTCACTCTCTAGGGCTTCTTCTTGCATGTTTGGAAAACATGGTTGCCTGTAAATTTCAGAACATTTTACATGCCGTTTACACCTGTGTTTGCATTGTCTGCTTGTGATCCAATCGATTGATTTTGTAGTTGATAAAACATGATGCATTTAGTCTGTCTCTAAATGATAAAATCTACTCATAAGATAAAGGAAATATTAAATTTGTAATAATAATAAAAAAAACTTGGAACAAACAAATGCATATTGAATCTCTTAAAAATAAGAGCATCTATTTGTATATTGAATAGTCGTAACATTTAGTTGGTGCACAGTAGAAGAATTCATTAGGTGGATGTTGGTTCCTAATATAATTATGGTAAGTCGCCTCTTCTTACCTGACAGTGACGATCTGACCAGGATCTAAATCGATTCCGTTCATCTGGGCAATAAAAATGGCAGCGACAGCCTCATAGAGAGCTGTTCCATCCATGTTAATCGTTGCTCCAACTGGAAGCACAAAACGTGTAACTCTCTTGTCAATACCAAGGTTTTCTTCAAGACAACGGAAAGTTACAGGCAGAGTTCCAGCACTAGAAGAAGAAGAAGAAGAAGAAGAAGAAGAAGAAAAGGCAAAAATGATCATTTTGCTTGTGGTTATGTTGCAATAATTAGCATTTTTTTTTTTAAATATAGTTTTCCATAATGATGATTTATTAACTTTTTTTTTCTGTATATATTTCTGATGCACAAATTTTTAACAAAGATGGAATGTCACTTTTAAAGATAGCAGTGGATCTGTGGCTACATAGAATTTATATACGATCTACGCAAAGATCACGTGGTGTCATTTCAGACCTAGAAGCTGTGCCCAGAGCCGTGATCCAGGCCTGGAAGATTCCCATGAAGAACGAGAAGGGGTTTTTCCTCACAATTGCAAAGTAGATACAAGGCAGGAATATGGCACCATGGATGATCAGACCAATAATGACCGTCACCATGTACATCCCCAGCTGCCTGGCCACCACCTCCAGATCTTTAATGGAGATGATCTTTCCACAGATCAAGCAGGCGATGCCGAAGGGCGAGTACCTGGAAAGTCAGTCCATCATGTGAGTCCATCGGTTTAAAACACCATCACTAGACTTAGGCTTAATCAGCTAAAAGTCCAACTGACCACATGATCATGATGACCAGCTTCATCACAATCTCATTGAGAATGCTGAAGAACTCAATCATAAGCCTAGCTTTCTCTCCCATTTTGCCCATACAAATTCCAAAAGCAATGAAGAATCCAATCAGACCTGGAACACATCGAAAGACAAAGATAAAAAAGAAGTAATTCAATGAAAAGGGAAGGATGTATCTGCAGATATTTGAGATTGTGATGCCCTACCCAGCACATTCATTCCACTCTTGAACTGTAGAGATTTCTTGTCTACGTAAACGGGTGTTGCCTTGGTAGCGCTAGAGAAATAGTCAGATGTGGTGTTGCTGTCATCGAAGTCAGGCTGAACTTCGACCCTCTTCACAACGGTCTGGATCTGTACATTTGAACATCATCTAAATCAGTTCCGGCCCCACTTTAACCATTAAGCAGTTAATAGAGTTCACACAGAACACAGAGCTGCTGGTGTTGGTGAGGGTGCCAACAGTGTAATTACATGCAAGTACAATGAATTTACTTCAGGAACTAATTGATCACACAGACCTCTGTATTTAATCACAACCTATCCTAAACTTGTCATCATAAATATCTTTTCACAATATTTGGCATCGTTTTACGAACTACTAGGATGAGAGTGAAATGATGAAACTATAAGCATTGCGATTTATCATTTATTAACAATTATAAAACGATTATAACTTTATCAAATAACCAATTGTTTTTAAAACTTTAAAGTTATAAATAATGATCTTTTTTATAACTATATTATGATTTTTATTTTAAGTGTACTTAATAACACGCCTGAATGACTCATTTATCTGTGCAGATGCTACATTAATTATTTTTAACACCTTAAACGGCAAATATTAACATTTGCAGACATGAATGCATCATTTATTCACGTGCAGTCTCTTGTGGAAGCTCACGGGCCGCGGCGTCGTACCTGCTGGAAGCAAGCCTGGACCAGGTTCTCCGGGAAGAGGTTTCTGATGAGGTCAAAAAAGGCATCAAGACTGGAAACCTCGTCGTTCTTGGCTCCTTCTCCGAGATTCTCCTTGAGTTTTGGGTTTCCGGGGTGGATGAGGAGCACCAGGATGACTCCCAGCACAGCAGCGATGATCGTAGTGGTCATGTAATACACCATGGCTCTGGAGCCCAGACGACCACTTGACTTCGCATCCAGACCAGCCAGACCTCAGTTAGGGAAATGTGGAATATTATTTGAACATTGTCATTGTTTCATATTCACACAAATGTTCTTTTTTTTTTCTCAGTTTGATATATAGTTTTTATCCCTCTAGCTCAATCCGTCAACACTGCGTTGGATATGAAACCAGTCATCGATGAAACATCTTTAAACATTCCTATTATGACAATCGGCACACATCTTATTTCCAGTGTAAACCCATTTATACTTTTTTCTGGACATTAAAGGATTAGTTCACTTCTGAATTCAAATGTCCTGATCATTTACTCACCCGCATGTCATCCAAGATGTTTATGATTTTCTTTCTTCAGCTGAAAAAAATTATGGCTTTTGAGGAAAACATTCTAGGATTTTTCTCAGTATACTGGACTTCACTGGGGTTCAACGGGTTGAATTGTCAGTCTCAGTGCAGCTGCAAAGACCTACATGATCCCAGACCAGGAATAAGAGTCATTTGTGGTTAAAAAGTATATAAATTAAATATTTTGTATAAAATGTGTGATGGTTTCTCTAGATCAGACTCTTATTCCTCGTCTGGGATCATGTAGAGTCTTTGAAGATGCACTGAAACTGACATTTCAACCTGTTGAACCCCAGTGAAGTCCACTACATGGAGAACAATCCTGGAATGTTTTCCTCAAAAACCTTCATTCTTTTCCACTGAAGAAAAAGAGACATGAACATCTAGGATGACATGAAGGTGAGTAAATTATCAGAAGTTTGGGCTCTGAAATGTAACGCTCAAGTGAAAAATGCTGTTGAAAATGTGTGGCAGCTGGGGATGATAACTTTGATTATTTATGTGATAAATAATACATAAAACATATTAAATATACAGCTATAAATCATCATAATGCATGGTTTAATAGCCTAAATTTTCTAAATGAAACTTTAGAGAGGTTTAATTATATAGCAAGTATTACGTTTATGAATGTCTGTTGGAGACTGTTGGCTGTTAATAGTAAAAACAGGGCATGAAAAATGTTCAACATATTTAAACAGCCATAAGTCCGATATAGGGTGCTTTCTTCACACAAAACATAATGACTGAAAAAAAGACCCTTCTCTATTTCTTCTGCCTTTTTCTATGAGAGAGACTCCTTTTCTCATACACCTGCGTTCAGCTTTCAACGATTTATCTCTTACATCCTTAAATTGAATGAACACACAGACATTGAAGGACAGTTTTTGTTAACATTTCCTACCAGTATTAAGATTTCTGTGTACACTTGACTACTTTATATCCATAAATTTTTATCAGTTCATGCATTCCCTAAGAATCAAACGTAGGCTATAATCTTGGTGTTGCTAGCGCCACGCTTTACTGTTTGAACTACGGGAATATGTGTGACCCTGGAGCACAGGTATATTTGCAGCAATAGCCAACATTTATTCATTTGGCTGACGCTTTTATTCAAAGCGACTTACAAGGGGAGCAATTAGGGGTCAGGTGTCTTGCTCAAGGGCACTTTAGTCATGGTATCGAAGGTGGAGAGAGTGCTGTTCATTCACAATCCCCACCTTCAATTCCTGCCGGCGTGGGAATCGAACCAGCAACCTTAAGGTTACAAGCCCGACTCCCTCACCATTAGGCCACGAGTACCCGACAATACATTGTAAGGGTCAAAATGATCGATTTTTCTTTCATGCCAAAAATCATTAAGATATTAAATAAAGATCATGTTCCATGAAGATATTTTGTAAATTTAATACTGTAAGTATATCAAAAATGTATGTTTGTGAGTGTATATGGATTGCTAAGGACTTCATTTGGACAACTTTAAAGGCGATTTCCTCAATAGTTTAATTTTTTGCACCCTCAGATTCCAGATTTTCAAATAGTTTTTCTCGACCAAATATTGTCCTATCCTAACAAACCATACATCAATGGAAGGATTATTATTCAAATTTCAGATGATGAATAAATCTCAATTTTAAAAAAATTGACCCTTATTACTGGTTTTGTGGTCCAGGGTCACATATATAATCATGAAGACAGCAGGTGTAAATGTATTTGAGACAGATTGCAATTTTCACTTCAGGAGCGTTTGTGAAGTGAGCAGTTGAGTCTCGTATAGTGTAAACATAGGAAGTGAAGATCGGATTCATGCCCATTTTGTGAAGACATATTTATGTGGACACTCAAGTGCATGAAGTAACCAAGAGAATACTTTGACTTCATGTTCGTTTTCCTCACTTTGAATAAAAGCGTCTGCCAAATGATTAAATGTAAATGCAAATGCAATAACCAAATAATTTGTGTGATCAGTGTGGTTTAGAAAAAGAGCAAAGTGCTTCTCACGCCACTCTGCATCAGTAGATTTTGGCTTTATTAAATCAAAGATATGACCATATTTTCAAAAGGCATAAGGCTTAAGAATTTCTCTGTGTAATAAAACACACCCAGGCATTATATTTCAGTGGGATTTGTCATTTGTGGATTCACCAATGAATTTAGAATTTCCAATCTATGTTAAAGATGAGGTCTGTGTTACCTGTGATTAAGCTGGAGATGATCAAGGGAAGGATGAGCATTTTTAGCATCCTCATTAGAATGTCTCCAGGGAAGGCGATTACCATGACAATGTTGTCATCGATCGGAGAAGCAACGCGCAGCAGCATCCCAAAAACCGCTCCCAAAATCACACCTGCGATAGGATAAGAGAATTTCTTCTTTTGGATCATTTGGACAAAATATTCCTGAACATACATGAAATGTCTTTCCACACAAATGAATCATACCACCCAGTTAATGTCCTCACCGTGATAGGCAGGGAACCAGAGGCAGATGTGAAAAAATGACAGTATGAGAAATTGACGGGTATGGGTAGTCATATGTACCATGACATATGGGATGTTTTCAGATATCGAACTGTACTGTATGAGGCATCCTAATCCACATGTGTGTGTAGTCCATCTCTAACAATCTTTACAGCATGACTGCAGCCCTGCTGAGGCAGATTACTTTCTGGCTCTATAATCCTTCACAGAAGTTTGTTTGTAATGTCCTGAAACACACACACATCACTCCCGCAACACAGCCGCATCACACCCGCATCATACCCGCATCACACACGTCACACCCGTGTCACACCCGTATCACACACGCACACACGCATCACAGCCGCGTCACACACACGTCACACCCGCATCATACCCGCATCACACACGTCACACCCGTATCACACACGCACACACGCATCACAGCCGCGTCACACACACGTCACACCCGCATCATACCCGCATCACACACGTCACACCCGTGTCACACCCGCATCATACACGCACACACGCATCACAGCCGCGTCACACACACGTCACACCCGCGTCACACCCGTATCACAGCCGCATCACACCCACATCACACCTGCCCAATCCGGATTCCTTCACAGAGATACTAACTGCTATATACACCCTCTAGAGCTAACCGTATATACACCCATTTCAAAAATACGGTGTCAAAATGACTTTCTCTGCAGAAATATTAATTTCCCCCAACACATTATGCTCAAAATAAATACTAGGATTTACAGTCACCGGTTTCCTGCAGTGTTCTGACCCTCTACTGTCCAGATAGTTATTGTGTGATCGTGCTACTGTTGAGGAACACTCACCCAGCACAGTCAGCGTGAGCAGCAGGTTCTTCCTCAACTTCTGGCATATTGTGGCGCATTTGGAGCTCGGCCTCGCCTCGATGGGCTCCAGGTGGCTTTCATGCATTCTTACCTCCACGTGCTTCGGCATGTTTCCAGAACTGCACGGAACAACAGACAAAAGAGTAAATTAGTGGAATCATGGCATGAGCACATGTGAAGGGGCAGCTGGCATTTACATAAAAAACATACAGATAACAACAAAACATCTAGGTTAATGAGGTAAACCTGCCGCGAATTGATGCAACGGGAGCACGTCAGTGGTCATGTTGTCTGAAGCCCGACAGAATCATGCCGGTTCATTGAATGGTGGCGTTAAAATGATCATGTCATAGCCTCCTTATTAGCCACTATTGACTCTATTAAAATCTTCAAGCAAGGCACTTTTATGAGATTAACTCCTATCTGACACAGATGATGGGGTCAAACGCACACGAGAGCATGAAGCTGAAGACGAGAGAATAGACATGCCACCCACAGGGACTCCTTCTGCTGCAACAGATGCGGAACACAACTGCTCCAAGACGGCAGTGAAGAGGATCGTCAATCGTTCTTCGAGCTATACGCTTGGAAGCCCTACAGCGCCAACAGCTTCACTGCTGTGCCTTCATCCCTCTTGAAATGAGCTTGATAGGCTTGCTAGACTGACAAAATGTGCAAGGCAGAAGCGTAACGAAGGAAGAGGCTTAGACGGAAGCTTATGTCTACTCATAGTAGGAAAACGCTTTCTAAAAGCCATCATCGCCACTCAAAAGTGGAATTATTCCACTTCGGGGTGAGTTGTAGGGCAACAGGCTGAGGCAAACTGTGCACCGAAGAAAGAAAAATCAATGGCACCATTTGTGAGCTTATAAGGAGGCTATGACAGCTCCACATGAGCTTTGTTTTAGTGCCATTAGCCAATGAATTGGCACAATCCTATAGCGCTTCAGACCATGTGACCACTGACATGTTCCTTTTGCATCATCGCCCTTTGTTTGAGTTCCTTCAAATAGGAATTCGATTTATACAGTTTTTGTCCAACAAATCAAGCTATGCATGATAAATTAGCAGTTAAACAATTAAAAGTAAATACATGCACTTTAAAGACATAATACTGTAGCTAAACACTGCTGGGATAAGATTCCACAGTTTCAAATGAGCTCTCTTAAAATCCTGTTTAATCTACATAGTGGTTTACTTTGAATCTGAGCATGACTAAATAAATTAGGTCAGAAAAAATGGTATGAAAATAAGCAATGCACATGAACACCTTGTGAACGCATTAGCACTGCTCCCTCTCACAGACGTGACACTCTGATGTTCATGTTGGCCGATCATGTGCGATCTTATGTAATTACACATTTTTAATTGGATGCGTGTTTGGAGGAACTGGCAGCGTGGCACATGTGTCTGTCTTAATGAGCTGGTTTCCCTACGGGTAGATCTCCTTGTCGCCTTCAAAGAGCACAGATGGAGATCATGAAGTTTTGTTATTTTTGATGTCCAAGTGAAAATTTATCATCCAAACATCTCGTCAATGCTAACTTTTCCAAGTACAGTGTGTCGGTTTCATGAGTTTGGTTATTCCAGCCATTTCTGTGAAATCCTATTGCCATTCCATGCAATGACATTTTAGGGAAATGTGTTTTTTTTTTGTTGTTGTTTTTTTTACTTTGTTCCAAAGGACCTTTTCTACTCCAGGGTAAGGATATTGATATGCTTTGGTGTGGAAAAACTGAAGTCAAGCAAATAACCCACTGAAACACATAAAAAGAAGGATTTAAATTTGAACAAATGATTTTAATTCATGAATTTTAAACACATTATGTTCACTTTTGGGACAAACTGAGCATGCTAATCGAAACAATAGAGTCTCTGGGGTCTCCAAACCTGCTCCTGGAGAGCTAGATTCCAGTGCACTTCATTGTGTACGTGTGGAACACACTTACTATGGTTTTCTTCAACCCACACACTAAAAAAACAATAGTGTTAATTAGCCCCAGACGTGGCAACACTGTCTACAACACTAACGCCAACCATGACACCAAGGATCGTGGAGGTAGAGTTTGACGACAAACTGAGTTTTTCTACCAACATTACAACAACAGCCTTTGTAGGATTGTGGAAAATAACATCAGGAAGATTTCAAGACTGGACTTCTGCCGTCAGATGACAAGGAATTTGCCATCATGTCTGGTCTTCATTCAGCAAAGAGGACCGACATCACAGCCCTCCTCATCTCACTTCAAACTGAAGGTTAACAGCACCTCCCTACCGCAATTCACTACAAGTATACGCTCAAGCCGCCAGCTGTGGTCATTGAACGGTCATTGACGTCATTTTACATTTTCAAAAAAACATCACTTAGTATGATTTAAGCTGTTTTTCACATGGGGCCCAAAAAATGTCACCAAAATGGCAAGAATTTCAGATATTGCCATTTTTGTGGGGACATTTTATCACCATTACGTAGGATTTATCTGAACCACACACACACACACATGTCCTCTTCTTTTCTCCTCTGCTCTAACTTGTTTCTAACTTTGGTAATAATTTTAGCCAATATGAGATTGCACAAGTTTGTTTGACTCACATATTAAATGTGTGCTTTGTTGCACTCAAACATGACAAAGGTGTTGGTCGATATTAAAAGACTTATGACTCACACTCATGGATTCATGTTTAAAACACTGAGCACACATTATGTTCAAGGATAGCATTGGGCAAATGAAACTCTTCTACCAATGCTGTATTACATCTAATGCAGTGACCTGACTGATTGCTTCAATGCCAGGTATGTGAGTATTTTAATCTAATGTAACTTCAAAACATACAAGCAAGTAGCAAATAATAAAGAGGAGCAAAGAAACATAACCAGCAATAAACAAATAGTGCTTTCAGTATTTAAGATTATCTGAACATTTTCCACTCAAGAACGGAGTGATTTTCTTTCTCATGGTTACTGTTCTTTGATTGTGACTCTGACATCATAGACAGCAGGAGATCTAAGCTGCATTCACGCACATCTCTTTTGAAATATAAGTAGTAATGTGGTTTGTTCTGTCTGTTTAATCCCTTAAGACATAACTGGCTATGTCATAAAATCATTTTGAGATGCAAGTGCATTAAACCACTTAACAGCTTTCTGTTAGTGAGTTTCATATTTTAAATATATAAGTCCACTGCATTCCAAACGACATAAAAAATGACTTCATAAAGCATTTGTAAGGAAAATACCAAGGCGAGACAGCGCACTGCAAGGTGTAACAAACCAAATTCTGGAATTCAAGATTCTGAAATTCTCAGAATTGATCCAGAACTGTTGGAGAGAGAATTGTGATGAATCGATGGATTGATTTTTTTAACCCAACCCTAATATCTAACATGTGAGGTATAGGTACTGAGAGTGCATAATGAAGGAGTAATAAAACAAATTGGTCTTTGTTATTTAATCCACTTAATCCTCCTAGAAGGCACATCCTCATCCTGTAACAAAGTCCAACTGAGGAGGGAGGGAGGTGGTAGGACGTGGGGCATGTGATTGACGATGAACCGATGAGAGTGACGATGGGATAAACCAGGGTGGCAATGCTGGTGGAGGGAGGAGGTAGAGGGGCGGGAACCCAGAGAACAGCCAGGGCGATGTACCACGATGGAGTCGAGGGAGGGAGGAGACTGGTGGAGACTTGGCTGATGACACCAGGTAGATGACTGATAGAGACAAGGCAAATGGAAGTGGAGCCCTGTGCGGAGAACAGATGGGATCAGGCAACACAGATGCTCCTAGAGGCCGAGGTGGACCCACAGCAATGAGCGTCCAAGGTGGAGCCAGCGTGCCGGAGGACTGAGGTGGAGCCATTGAGACCGAGGAAGCCGGATGGAGCCACAAGGAAGTTGACCCTTGGTGGAGCCAAGGCAGAGCCGATAGTTTGACAGGCCGAGGTGGACTGACAGGATTAGCGGCTGGAGGCAGAGCCAGGGGGATCCACTTGCATCGGAGAAGCTAGAGACCTGAAAGCCCGAGGCAAATCCACACAATATAGTAGTATTAGTAGAGAAGATGATGGGCTGAAGGGAACTAGTGGAGGCAAGGCTGAAAAACTGGCTGACTTTTGTAGAGGAGGCAGGAGAAGAAGGCTGAAGGCAGAGGAGACATTGAGGAGGACATTGCAGGAGATTCTGAACTGGGAGGAACCAGCATAAACGCAGACGAATTTGAGCTGGACAGGACCAGTGGAGACGGGAGATTAAGGTAAGCATCCTCTTCTAAGTTCAACATATAAACAGTTAGCAGAGGCCAGCTGCAGGTCACCCTCAGTGATGGGAGTGTAGGTTGGGTCTTCCGCCATTACCTCGCACTGCACTGGCTGTTCACAATGGTAGACAATGTTGCCGGTTCACACACCTGGTCAGACTCTCAGTGGGGCTCTGGCTCTGGGGCGATGGCTGGCTCAGGCCGCTTGTCTGGCTCTGACTCGTGCATCGTGGCGGGCTCAAACCCTCCATCTGTGGTGGGTTGTATACATGCTGTGGGCGCTGGCCGCCTGAGCTCTGGGTTTGGCGTGGGGCTGGAAATATCCTCCGCTGGGCAGATGGTGTTAGCCACTCTATTGTTTTCCAGCACCAGCTCAACATACTCAGCGAAATTCCCACTAGGCAAACCACACCAGGCAAAGATGCTTTCTTTACAGCATTCAAACTTGTAAGGTGGGAAGTGCACAACAGTTGAGAACAGTTAAGCAGATTGGTTGTAAAAATCTCCAGGTGTGGATTTCAAGGGACTGCTGCTTCTGGTCCATGCAGAGCAGCTGGGACTAGAGAAACAAAATGGACCTCATAATAACCCACTAACTAAAACACAGAAGTTCGCTGAAGAATAACACACATGAGACTGGGAAAAAGAACACAGGAAACTGAGGTCTTAAATACACAGGGGATGATTAAAACAGATTAGGTGTTAACTAATTAAGAACCATGGAAACTAACAAGCAAATCAACAAAACGGGAACAAAACATAGAGAAAAACAAACTAAAACAGATTACACAAGACATAACAATATTTAATAATTGAGAAATTAACTATTCAAATATAGTTTGACAATGGTTCCACTTTATTTGAGGAAACTTATATTCCTCTTCCAGAAGTGGAAGTGAAATTTTTCTTTGTAAATGTAACAAGCTCTCACTCTCTGACTGAGCTGCAATGTAAACTAACATGGTTGCACCTATAGCGCATGATATAATATGGCCATTATACAAGTATTTAAACAGAAAAACATAAAATAAAACCGATGCATCGGTGTAGTGCACCATTGTGACTGTGAAGTATCTCAGGACAAGCTTGATAGGTCTCCATGAATATAGGAAACGTTCACAGAACTCACAGCTGCTGGTCAGACATGTTGACATTCACACATCTGGGCGCAGAGATAGCATGCATGCAATGACAAAGCATGTTGCTTAGAAATTCAATAAAGTTGCCAATAAAAAAAGTGTGTTCTGTGAATGGATTTGAATTGTAAAATTAATCCATGCAACAATAGCAGAAGGATAACTGAAGCATAACAGAGTGATCTGCCCTTCACAGTAAGACACATGGAGAATCAATTAAAGTAAGATGGATAACAAAATAGCTTCAACATCCAGATGATCAAACCGCTATGATGCTGAGCAGCCGTGAGATTTGGCATGGGTTTCTTAAAAATTCAGTTTTCCCCCTTGAAGTGATCATCCGATTCCCTTCAAAGTCTTTATCATAAACAATACAAAAAAATCATGAGGTAAAAATAACAAATACATCGAAATTAAAGAGTGTGAGATACCAGGAACATTTCCATATCATTTTAACAATGCGCAGTGATGACCATCCAGCCGCGGGACAAAAGGTAAAAACAACAGCAGGGTCGGATCTGTCATGTCTGGTCACTGTGAACTTGAACTAAACTCTGGCGAATGTACCTTTAGGGTCACCCTCATATACATAATATCGCAAACAAACAAGTCACCAAATATATATATACATATGTGTGTTACATTCATTAACAAATGTAGTAAAGAAGCCAAAGATAAACTAGCTTGCATTAAACATTTTAGATTTCTTTGTCGCTCTCAGAAATGAACACCTTCATGCATCTTAACCACTGAAATATAGCACATATATCGTACAGCTGTGTAATTTACCAAAAGTAGGATATTCAACAGAGCAAAACATCAACTGGTTGATCATCCACATCATCAAGGCTTTAAGGCATGATCTGTAAAGCTGCTTTGGAATGTTGTGCACTCAAAAGCACTACACAAACAAACCTTAGCTTGCCTTTTGGTTAGTGTACAGAGTACACTAGCCCGACTGAACTGGGATTCATCTGAAATTCCATCCCAGCCTCTGAACAGCAAGATTATTCTGATGCTCCCACCCAAAGGATTCAGGATACATTCAGGGTCTTCTGTTTATACAGCCTCTCAAAATACAGGAAGTACAGATATGGTTCTTCAATGGTTCATTCAATGCAAAGACCCCCTTTTGGAACTTTTACTTTTAAGAGTGTTGATTTTCTGGTTCCTCAAAGAACCGTAGTGAACAGTCCGTAAAAGCACATTTTTTGGAAAGGTTTCAGGGATTTTAAAGGTTCCTCCTGGAGCCACCAATGCAAATAATAATAATAATAATAATAAACCCCATCATGTTCAAGAGTGCCTTCTTCCTGTAATTTTCAAGACTTCTATAGGTCTGCATTGAATAATCATGCCATATTCAATGCAGACGATGATTTCTTGATAATTTGTTTCTGTCAGGGTTCTATCAGTTTTGTCTAGATTATTCTTGGTTTTGTGACAGAGCCCTGACACTCCTTTATTCCCTTACAAAAAAGAACTGCAGTATATTGAAGTAGAACTGCTATAAAACTGCAGTACCAAGTAGTTTAACTGCAGTTTAATTCAAATTTGCAGTATACTGAAGTATAGTCACAGTACAACTGCAGTACATTGAAGTTCAACAGCAGTAAAACTGTAGTATAAGTACAGCTGCGGTAAAATGAAGTACAACTGAAAGTTGCATGAAGTATAAAAGCAGTATAACTGCAGTTGTATTGCAGTTTTATTTTACTAGTACTTTAGATGTATTGCAGTAGTTGTACTTCAGTAAAACTACAGAAATTTGAGGTTATACTGCAATACTGCAGTTTTTTCGTGTCCAAAAAACTGCATTTTTCTATATGTAACAAAAACTGCAGTATTACTTCTAAAAAACTGCAGTAATTTTTTGTAAGGGTTGACTTGTTTTGTTGTGAGCTCACGGCTTCAAGCTCTATTGTTTGTGTGCCTGGTTTCATGTCCTTGGTGTGGTGTTTGGATTCCGGCACTCATGTCTAGTTTGCATGTCATTCATGCTTAGAGTCTTCTGTTGTGAGTGCTCAGGATGAGCATTTGCTCATCCTCACTTGTTGTGTGAGCTTGCGGTTTTGAGTTCACTTTGGCCATACGTTCTTCTGTCCGTGTGTGTTATTGTGTTCTGCGTAGCACACGATTCTTGTTTACTTTGGCTTCGTGCTTTCAAGTTATGTTTTGTCGTGTGCTGTGTAGCATACAGTTGGTTTCATTGGCTGCATGCTTTCATGTTGTCATGTTTTGTGTGAACACAAGGCTTATGAGTAATGTTGCATGTCTTGTTTTGAGCACATGGCTTGTAATTGTGATCGGTGGCCACAGTGAACCAATAATCAGGTAAGAAGATGGGTGTAGACAGGAGAGCACATGGCACAAGAAACAAACATAACAAACCATGTGGTCTTGTTTATGTTATGTTATGGGTGTGTAACAACACCCATCTTGTTACCTGATTATTGGTTCATTTGCCGCACCTGTCCTCCCTTGCTACATGCCTTTTTGCTCTCCTATTTTTTCTCCTTGTGTTTGAAGTCCTGTATCAGATCGTTGTTGCATGCTAACCCATCAAATATTTCCTTATGTGTGTTTCAAGTCAAGTCATGTTTGTCAGTTCCAGGGCCACTGTGACAGATCAGATGGTCTGGATCAACCAGCACTTTGCTTGTGATTTCCTCTCTGTAGTGAATGGTCTGGACTATGAAGACAACTGGAATTTTCAACAGCTGCTTTGACAAGCCCCTCAGGCCCGGTGAGATGGGGAGGCTGGGGACTTTGAAGTTCTGGAAGTTTGTGTATTAGATTTACCATTACGGGTGGGACGATGTTCTGGAGCAGGAAGAGCTCCCTTTGGTACACCACCCCAACCACAACCCCAGTTCTCCAATGACCTATTCTTGGAGATGGAGAAGGAAGAACAGCCCTGCCTCACTCCTATCTGCAGCCTTCTCTGAAAGAATGGAAAATTGCTGCAATTCCCCCGCAGGTGGGCATCAGCATTGCAGCTTCCCCTGAGGCATTCGTCCCCACATCGTGCCTCATAAGTACAGGAGAATGGAGGCTCCTGTCACTTCCCCAATTCCAGTGGTTCATGAGGACTCAAACCCAGAGCTTCCGAGTTTGATGGTCCCTGAGCTCCTGAGTACAGTTCCCCCAAGCCCAGAGGCCCCAGAGCTGCCCACTCGCCCTATCACAGTCACAAAGGTTTTCCCCGTTAGTTCTACCATGGCCAATTGGCCTGCCTTTGCCTTCTATGTTGTGGCAATTCTGTGTGCCTGGAATATGCACATGACTTCTTCTGACTCGGGACCAGTTGAGCCCACTGCCAGCCTGAAGGCCATTGCAGAGCAGAGCAGAGCTGCTCTCCCTGACACAGCTATGGAGGCCATTGAAGCCACTCTCTCCTGCTATGGTTTTGCTGTCTGGGCCAAACATACATCCCTCCTGGCTTCCTCAACTCTAGCCCTGAAGTCCCCAGAGTCAGCCACAGAGGCTAACCCCGAGTCTGCTCCTGTCCCAGAGAATTGTCTTCCCTGTGCCCACATACTTCCACTGGAGCAGTCATCATTGAAGGGTTGCCTTTCTTCACCCTGGTTCCTGTCTTGCCCAAGTCTGACCAGCCTGCCCTGCTGGCTCTGCCCTTGCTGCCTGCCTTGTTGGCACTGTCCTCACTGCCTGCCCTGTCGGCTCCACCCAAACTCCCTGCATTGCCCTGGCACTCAGCCAGGACTTCTGACATGATGGGGCCTCTCTGGTCCACCCCTCCAGCACTGCCCTGGCCCTTAGCCAGGACTTCAGACCTGCCTGAGCCTCCCTGGCTCAACTCTCCCATCCCTCCCCTCCCTGTCTTCTAAAAAACTTCCAGGATTGTTCTCCAGGCACTGGCTCGGCTGCCCTCCCTCCCCTCTTTGTCCCTGTGTTTTGATCTTCCTATCTTGTGTTGCCCTGTTTTTCATGTTCTTGTCTTATTTTGCTGTTACACTAAAGATGGCAATCCCTAACTTTGTGGGGACATTTTTTGGTCCCCATGAGGAAGAGATCTAATAAATCATACTAAGTGACATTTTTTTTTTTTGGAAATGTAAAAATACTGTGTACACATGTTTTCTGTGATAGGTAGGCTTAGGGGTATAAGGCTAATGTAGAGGAATAGAATATACAGTTTGTATAAAAATCATTATGTTGATGGAGAGTCCCCATAAACCATGGAAACCCAACATGTATGTGTGTGTGTGTGTGTGTGTGTGTGTGTGTGTGTGTTTGATGTGCCTCAGTGCCATGCCAAAAGAGGCCAGGGAAAGGTAACAGAGAATTCACTCTTTTTTCTCTCTCTAACTTGGCCAGGACCATGTGAAGTTTCCCGGCTACCCATCTGAGGGCTTTTGTCCTTCCCCAAAAAGTGTCAGTGCCCCCTCTTCCTCCCATTGGGTTTAATCTGGCATGGAGAGTGATGCGGGAGGATGCCAGCCCCATTCAGCCTGCTGATGTCATGCATATGCCCACCGTGGGAGAGCAGCGGATGGACTCGGAGGGGGGCAGGACCCATTCTCCTCTCGCTCAATCCGCTCTCTATCGGGATGAATCACTCTTTCAGGAATGGCAGCCCACTGTGAGGCACAATTGATGGCGATTATCCCGATTTTATGCTACTGTCCAGAGTGAAGAGATTCTCTCTCTGACTCTCTTTCTCTCTGTGTCTCTCTCTGACAGCTATTACAACCCTTTGGCCCTTCTTGAATCAAACACTCACATACAAACACAAACACTCACAGACACACACGCACGCACACAGCTCTCCTCAACAGCTAGTAACATAATAAATCCATAAAACGGGAGTAAAAGATAGATGAAAAGCACCTGAAATATAGGCATCACTGCAATCAATTCAGTAATCCAATGACACGGTTTGTATAATACATGAGTTGATTAGTCTAGAATCTCCTCAGTTAATGCAGAACTGGTCAATAATATCAGTGCTGATATAGAGTTTGCTTTCAGTTAAAAGACTCTTGATGGTCCTTGTTGCTCACACTTTATTGGCATTGATGGTTCCATAAACCTTCAACATCCATGGAATCTTCTTTAAAAGCTTCTTTATGGAAAAATGTTCCATATGTTCAGGGCTGGGTAGGTTACTTTTAAAATGTATTTCACTACAGATTACAAAATACATGCTTTAAAAAGTCATTTGTAACGTATTTCGTTACATTACTCAAGTTTAGTAACTTAATCTAAATACTTTAGAATACTTTGGAATACTAATAAGTGTGGAACAAACACAAAAAAGATAATTGCAAGTTTTTATCTCACAAGTCTGACTTTTTCCCTCAGAATTGCGTGATATAAAGTTGCAATTGCGAGTTATAAAGTCAGAATTATGAGATATAAACTCCCATACTAAATTCACAATTGCAAGACAAAACGTCAGTATTGCAAGTTTATATCTCACTATTGCAAATGCAAACTGACAATTGTGAGGGAAAAAAAACAAATTGTGAGAAAGTTGCAGTGACGAGTGAATTATAAAATGACTCACAAACAACTATCAAAAACATGAAAACAGTCGTGGATCATCAGGTCATGACAGGACAGATAAGTTGAAAGTCGGGCAATTTTTTAAAATAAATTTAGTCATTTTGTCTTGTTCAGGACAGTACTAAATAAAAGTAAGAACATTTTTATGATCCCTCTTAAAAGTTTTAAAATGTTGGTGAAACTTAACTCCTCTTTTTCAGACGGTCAGAGTCAGAGAATCACCAATTGCTGTTACCAAAGTGATTACTTTGAGTTTTAATGTCATTTACATTAAAACTCAAAGTAATGACTTTGGTAATCTAAAATACTTTCCAGATGTAACTGTAATCTGATTACCACCCATTTAAAATGTAACTGTAATGAAATACAGTTACTCAAATTTTGTATTTTAAATACGTGACTAAGTAACTTGTATTTCGTTACTCCCCAACCCTGCATATGTTCTTCACACTCAGAAAAATGGTCAATGAAAGGTTGTTTTCGTGAACCAAAAAAAAGAAGAAAAAAAATAGTTTTTTACCCATTAAGGATTTGGAGCATGCATGTTTTTTGACACAGAATGACACAAGCTACATTTAAAGCAACGTTCACACATGATATTCCAGCATTATAGACAGTGTTCCAGAATCAGTGACGGATAAATCTCTCTTGCATATGTTATTTCATGAAGAAAGTTACAGGCACAATCAAGATATTTTGAGAAGTAATTGCTTACTCTCAATTATCAAAATGTCTTATAGCTTAAAACTTGAATAAACCGACGTATTACAACATTTTATTTAATAATTAGGCTGCAAATATTATGAAGAGAAATTGAACTTCTCTTGTTTTCTTTTAAGAAATAATCTGACCTTTAAAGATGTAAATAATTCAAAACATCACAAATGTTGCAACTACAATCATTAATCGATCACAATTCAGGTTCTCTTTTTATAGTAAACTGTGGTTGAGATTAGAAAATACCTAATGCATCATAATCATAGTGTCCTAACTGGGCAGAATGGGTTAAAGTCACGACTGCGGTGACACACACACACACACACAGTCCGGGGTCAAGACTCGGGGCAACAGTAAGCGTCTAGACAGAGGTCAGATCTGTGCTGGAGGACACACAAGGACACACACGTGCATCCCATCAGCAAGGACATAAATAAAAGCATTTGAATTTTAATAACTGAATCACACTAACTTACACAGTGCAGTTTAATACAAATGAGCTGAATTCGGTCCACTGTCCTGCAGAAGTTCAGCTTCAGCAATGATCAAACTCACCTGTTTCTGTCTAGTGACCCTGTGCGTTTGATCGGGGCTGGAGCTGGACTCCGCAGGCCCTCGACGGACAGTGTCGAAGAATATTCTGGATTGTACTAAATAATGCAGCTGAGCTACAGAAAAATGTCATGGAAAAGTTAGCAGCTTTAATGACTCTCAGTCACTATACATAAATCATATCATTAGATTTTAGACAAAATTAATATTTATTTTAAGTATAACTATTACTGTGTGCATATCAATAGTAAAAAAAAAAAAAAAAAAGTAAAATATAGCATAGTATAGTGTCAACTTTTGGAAAGTGCTCCACATCAGCTACCAAAGAGAAATAAATAGCCATGATATTGTGTGTAAATCGGCCCAGCCACCTCCATCTCCTGCAGGTTTTGTGAAGTCAAATATAAGCGCATGATTGACCCATATGTGCACTCCATCAGTGTGGATGGACGCACTCTCTTTGTGCGCAGAAACTCATTCCGGCTGTAATGAGCGAGTGATTAGGGATTCTGGGCAGCGCACAGGTTTCAGATGTGAGCTGTAATGATGTGCTCACGGATCATTCTGGTTGAAGGGTTAGCAGGCCTTCATTCATCTATAGTGAGCGCAGAGGGGCCCCTCAGGGGCCGAGGGCCACCGCCATCTCTCTTTCGCACTTATTTTCTTTTATTCTATGCTTTATTTTGTCTCGATTTCTCCTCGCAGAACTACTGTGCACTGGTTTGTGTGCCAAGTGTTTTGTCAGAGCTTTTCCACAAAAATATTTTTTTAACATAATGTTTATTTGTTCTATACTGTGGAGAGCCACTGAAAATTATTTCCTCATTTCTGTGCATTTATAAATGCTCTATGAATAAATGTATCAACTGCAGTATAACACACAGGTTAGAGACTGCGTCTGTGTAAAGTTATGTCGATCTCATGTCATAATCAGCTTTAAAGATAAACCTGCTCACATTTTCTTGGTATAGCGTGTGCGTAAAGAAACCGGAGAGATGTAACACAGAAATTACACAAAACCTCAACTTCACAGGTCAATCAATATTTGTTTAACTGAAGAAAGTATTTTAAAGAGGATCTTTTCTGCTTTATCTTTCTTCAGTGTGTGATGTTGCTGTTTGAGCCTGAAAAAGCTCTGCAGAATTATTCTCTATTTCAGTGTCGGTGTTTCTGAAACGCCTCCATTGTAGTCTTGAGTTTTCTTCACGATATTCCTCATTTAAATAATTCATATGCAGAATAAAGGGGTAAGGGGTGGGGGCGATACTGACAGACTGGGAAGAGAGGGGCTGCAACAATGGATGAAAATAATGAACCTGTTCCAGTAGAGCCCAAAAAACAACATCAAGACATTGTAAAAGAGCTTAGATTAATTGTGTGTAATGAGACTTGATGCAGTATAAGTAGGACCCTGAAATGTCAGGCCAACATCCTGTGGCTTAAAAACTTCTTGCCTAGACTCCAGTTATAAGAATATTCATGGTAAAGATGTTTACTTCAATCACACTGACATGTGCCCTTATGTTGTGATTATAATGTAATTAAGCCAACACTGTAGCTCACGTAATCCTTCTGATTATGTTAATGAAATAATGCTCATGATCACAGACATGGCATCAAACAGGTGCGTGTAAACTTTAACCTCATTTCCTCCTCTCTGATCAAAGTGTGCGCTAGAGTTACACATGGATGGCGCTTCATGCTCAGGTTCAGAGACATAATAATAATGTTCAATCAGATGATCAGGTCTTGTATCTGAGTTTATTTTGAGAGCTTATATCTAGGTAACTGCACGTTAAACCACTTATTACACACATGGCCAAGAAATTCTGATTTGAGCTTAAACTCATTTACAGTATTAGCTATATATTATATTAAAGATTCCACTACAATAGCATACTTCAATAAAAAGTGCGAAACAAGATGAACACAGCAATAATATTAAAACTAAAGTCTTTTCACAACAGCTGAGACGGCAGCAGTTACGATTGTGTGAAACAAAAGAGAGTGACTGTACGAAGTGATAATAATGCAGAAATCCAGTCTGGAAAGCAGCAATACAAATAAAGCTGGATTATCTGTTGAATGCCTTGATTGACCAATCAGAATCAGTTATTTTTAGATAGCCATCTATTAATGCGCAATATCGATTGTTGGAAACACTGACAACTAACATTTTTGAATGAAAAAACAACTCACTTAAATGATTTAATAACCGTATCAAACGAGAACTGCCAGGAGGACTTTAAACATCATAATTCAATTAAACTATCAAATCAAAATGGGCAATTCTTGTTTTTTCATGCAGTGATTCATCGGTGCACATCATTATTGTATCTTGAATCAGAATATCTTCCCCTCATTTGCTCTCTGATGACGAGGGCGGGGCAACCTGTCACTCACGTGAGATCCACCAATAGCAAACCACAACCATCCAACCATCCGATCAACTCCCGAGGGACAAAATCAAGCCAGTGAGTTAGAGCAGCTCAGCCATCATTAAACTGGAGCATCTGTTATCTGACTGTGGTGAAGAGCACAAACTGATCATTTCAGCCGAACCTCAGAGGAGCTCATTAAATCACCCTCCCAACCCCACGCACACGAGTTCAGAGACGTATCGACGAACCTTCACACTGCACATCACAAACGGCGGCATGAAAGACCAAGCGTTCAGCGCTGAGAACGAAACAACAGCACGGGAGAAATAATGGGACGGAAGATAGATGGTCCTAATTTCTCACAGCCCAATTAAAAACAGCATCATGGGAACTCTCTTGGGCAGATGTTTTCAGTCAGTAAGAAGCCGAAATCTCAAAAACGACATGTTTCACATGTGCAGTGGACCAAAGGTTCGGTTTCCAGGCGGAGACTTGCTGTATTATTTGGAAGGCAGGACTGTCAATATCAGCGGTTTGATGACCACAGCAGTGACCGGACGTCATCATCCATGTGCATATTCACGTTGGCATCTTCTGCATTGAAAATTAAAGCAGTCGAATTCGTATAAAAAAAAAAATTGAGGAATACTGAACACGTTTTACATTTTCTCACTCCTCCTTCACAGTGAATGGATTGTTTTACCTGTCGGAAACTGAGCAACACTTAAGGGGTCAAAACAGACAAAACATGGAGCTAAAAAAAATCAATATTTCGGCTTCATCAGAAACTGAGCCTGATTTCACCATTGATTTGGCTGTTTAAAATGAGCATTTTTAGGACATGTATGATAACAGCTCAAATTCACAAAAATACTGAAATGATACAATAAACATACATTTAAAATATTACAAAAAAGAAAGTATAAATGATGTCAGTAGATGTAGGATCAAATGTAGAACGTTAACACAGAACAAAAGTGTTCTTTGTTTTTATCCATTCCTTGTGGAAAAGAGTAAAACTGCATGGTTTATATGCCGCTGCTGATTGGTCGGACATTTTTGACACACCCACCAAACAAGGTCTCAAACCTGTTGCACACCGTTTCCAGGAAACCAAAACATTGCGCACCGGTTTGAGCTCGAACGTGGCCCTGATCTTCATGTGTCTGGTTCTCATTGGATTATGGTCTTATCATGTGGTTTTCAGTTGTGTCTTTCCATTGGTTCATTGTGTTGATTACTTCCAGGTGTGTCCATATTGATGAGGATTTTCGTCATGGTTTATGTTCAAATTTACTTGAATAAACTCCACTTTAACTGTATATTACGCTTATGATTATTTCCTCTAATGCCACTCAGACAAAAAAAAGAAAAAAAGAATGACAAAAGGCTGTTTACGGCACCATGAGTGAATTATTATTCCTGAAAACATCATTAGTAAGAGCATTAAAGTTACTATTATTCGACCTCAAAGCCACAAACCCGACAACATAACTGACGCAGGTAAAATGTCACTGTTATTGCAGAGAAAATAAAACCTTAGAATAATATTTGCATGCAACGGAGGAGCATTTGATGATTTCAGTTGATCTGAGCAGTGTTGCGAGAGCGTGGCACTGAACGACAGTGATCCTGACATCAGGCCTTGGCAAGCGGTGCGGAAAACACAGACGGAGGGACAGCGGACGGCATTACCATGGGAATACATCGGTGTAAACCCCACGCCACCTCCACCTCACTTCACTTCAACAAGGTAAAAAACAGGAAAAAATAACTGAACAAATACCTAAAACACAAACATATAATGGGCCTCATTCATGAATCTTACATTAATTTGCACATAAAACAGACTTTCCCGAAAATTTTGCAGATTATGTTCAATATTGTGCACAAACATCCACCAACAAATGCATGTTAATGGTTCTTCTGGTAGATGGTCCATGTTGTGGTTTGGGTCAAATGCAATATTTCACTTGCTTATTTGGTGGGTATGAATATTTAACAGACAGATTTGGGGACAATACAAGATCTTGAGATTTACCCAAAACTATTTATGACAGATGAGCACAGATAAAGCTTTCAGAGAAACTCTTCATTGTGTCGGATGACCTGCAGTACGTTACAAGAGTCAGTCACACATGTTAACTTTACCATATACTGTAAAAACAGAAACCTCAGTAACTCTAATGCTGTAAAACATACGTCCATAAAACTTATCCATCTGTAGACATACTGATTATATATGGAATTAAAAATGACTTGAGGAGATATCAGAACTTAAATAAATGGCTTAAATTAAATGTGTTTAAACTTTGTCAACGTTTCTCATTTCTAAGGGTTTGTGAGTGGAAATATTGGCTTAATAATCAAGCCATTTTATCCTTTAACATCCACTAATTAATGTGTTTTCAATGCAAATGTTATTTTTATCTGTATTAATGGTGATAATGGTAGCGATGGGAGAAACCGAAGCGCCACGGGCCGCTCACACTACAAACACTAAACGCCTGACGCATGAACCGGACTCTCTTTTGTTAAGTCAGAAGTCTCCGTCTGATTGGCTGAATTCAGCAGGGAGTCTCTGCCAGGAAACAGAGCTGTGTTCATCAAGACTGACAACCAGCGCTTCTCAACGCCGGCTTCAAAAAACTTTGACATCCAGCGTTTGGTTGAAGAGTTGGCAAGGTTAAAATGCATGCGAGGGTTTTGTTTAAAGTCAACATGACATCAAATTTATACTAAATGATTTATCTGTCCACATTTCTTCAATTAATGTGCACTCGTAATCTCTCATCAAAAACGTTCACCTCCCCTCCCCCTCCAAACGCCGTCTGGAAGTACTAAATATCCTCCACAACTGAGACATTCAGATCTCCATTTGGTTATCAACGCCCAACTCCCTACCATCCAATCAATTCCCTCCGGACGAAATCAAGCCATTTCTCTCATTACAGGTGCCGTTTCACTCTTTCACTTATCTAATTTCTTAGATCTTTTTAATGTAGATTGTTGCATGGCGGTCTGTTATTGAAGCATCATTTATCTGCTCCTAAACATGATGTGGAACAAAACCAGCTGTGATTGGTCCTTTTCTTCCTGAATAAGTGACAGACGTCACACCCACTGAACATCTGATGCATATGACACACTTTTCTGAAAACATTCAGGAGTTTCGAAGTCGTCATCTGGTTGGTTGAATTGTACAGGATGTTCAGGAGACACATGTGTCGCCTGGAAACAAATGCCGTGATGGCAAACCCCCTCATGGAAAAAGAGTGCTGTCATGTTTACAACTGTGACAATGAGCGCGTACCAGGCTCGACTAAAAGCTGGAAGTATGTGAAGTTGCAAAATGCTCTTGAATGAATACTTTATTAGATGCGTGGGGTTCTGTTCTTGTAGGGAATTTCATCAACTTACACTCCCCTAAACATGACACAGAACAAAACGAACTGTGATTGGTTGTGTTATATGTCAGTCAAACGTCTTCTTGGGTGGTCCTTGAAAGCTGCGATAGACTCCAGAGGCCGGTTGCACCAGCTGGACATAAAAAAGTTGGGTTTAAGCTCTACGCTGGACTTAGTTATGTCCAGCTTTCTGATGAATATTTACACTTGTTGCACCATTGAAAACTACGACTAGGCGCAGCTACGCTTAGTGTAGACGATGCGTGTACACGCTGATATGTTCGACCGCACTGTTCGTTGAAACGCCGATCGCGTTACTATGGTTACAAATATGAATTTATTGGCTCCGATGAATAGATGAAAAATTGCTTTTAAGCCAAAAAAATAAATTACTCAGACTGTAAAACAAGAAAAATTGAGCACAGTAAGTATATGCATATTTTGGTATGCAAGCAAAACAATTCAGTAACGAATAAAAAAAAGATTTTTATGTGGCAAAAGATTACATGAAGTTTACACAAAGTACAAATTTATGGCTAGACCTGTTTACACGGTGTGCAGAATAGTTTACACAAATTTATAGAGAGAGATATAAGGGTTTAATAACGCTTAGTAATCCTGACAGTAATCCTGACCCGCCTTTAGCTCTGAAAGCTCCAGAGATTCTGCCGTCCGACTGCAGCTCTGGCTATGCGAGACTAGAGCCCAGACCTTTGCTTCATGGGTTCACCGAGTCAAGGCCCTGGAGCAGCGAACCAAGGTTTGAAACTGTATTACATAAGGAAGCCTCGTTAGCTGCAACGACATGATTTAGCCAGTTTTACACACGTTTTGAAGCGTAAGATTCGTAAAAGTGTCACTAAATGATGGTCCAGGAGCTCATACTGATTTATTCTCTTTTATGTTTCCTGGTATGATGGTAAAATTTTATCCTAGCTTTGACACCGTGTCGACGCTGCAGTGTCCGTGTCTGTTGGCTTCAGATGAACGCATTAATCGACACCGAGAGGAAGAAAGACCTGATCGAACTCTTTAAGATCTAATTAAATGGTTAGTCTTTTGCCAAAACATTCAATTCACTTAAGTGAATAAAGAATTCAAATCTGGTGGGAACAAGAAACTAATTGTTCAAAGACCTGAAATTATTGTTTTGAAAAAAAAAGAAAGATTTCTCAGCTTAGAGAAATCATTCACATTAAGTAATTAATTTACAAAAAGTCATGGTCGTGGTAAAGTTTACACTTATGTAAATTTCTTATACTCCTATTTTTTACTTTGTTTTTTCAGATGGGATTCACAACCTATTTCGTGAGTGGAAAAAGTACAGGACGTCTGACATCAAGTTTCATTCTAGGTGATTTTTGAAGCGTTTATGTGGAATTACAAGCTTTGTGCACAAAGTATGAAGTAACATTGCATGACCATAATCTTGATCATGGCTCCCTTTATTTATAAAGGCAGTCCTTGTGCTTTCGAGTAGTGTTCATTTTATTAATGAAAACTATGATAAAAATTAAACAAATCAGTGTCTTTAAACACCAACTATGACTTTTTCAACATGGAATATTGTTTTTGTCAACAATGAGTTGATGAGTTGATATCGTGGAAACATAATACTAATCAAAACAGATATTACACTGATTCGACGCCATTATGCTGAACACGTTTACATTCATAAAGGTGGAATATGAGACACTATTGAGACAACAACAAAACATTCAAATGTCAGTGATTGACAGACGGATGAACACAGACAGACAGACAGACAGACAGACAGATAGATAGATAGATAGATAGATAGATAGATAGATAGATAGATAGATAGATAGATAGATAGATAGAAAGATAGAAAAATCTTAATTAACCAGTGCTTGTGTGCTGAGCCAAGTTTGCTCACAAAAGGCCTCTGTGTGGAGCCGTCCATTCAAACACAAGCAGCTCTCGCATCATGCCAAGTGCTGAGAAATAATGGAGCAGTTTAGAAGCTCTGTCCCTGTTCACAGGCTCCCTGAGCTGGGAAAATGTTAGCGCAGCGTTCAGGAGGGGCTTTTAATTGTTTTCCCATCTCTCTTTTTTCGCTGGCTTTCAAAAGCCTCGGGGCTGACAAACAGGCAATGAACGGGATTGTTTTGTGTTCCGTTGGCCGCGGCCGGAGGTAAACACAACGCGCCCCTGTGTTCCCCAGCGGCTACGGGAAGGGGCAGAGAAACGGACAGAGACGGAGGCCTCCGGAAGCCGATGGAGATGGGCATAGGGTGCCATTGTGAGAGCTGGCATTGTGTGCGGCGCTGAGATTCTCATGCGTGTCCGTGAAGAGAAGGCGAGGGTGATAAAGCTCTCTCGGATCGAGTGAGTAACGGCTCTGCGCTCCCACACATTTACTTATTTACATACTCGAGAGTGAAATTAATGGCCCGCGATCTCCAACAGTGCACACAAAGATGCTCACAAAGCCACCTTAAAGAGGCTTCAGTGGAAGCAGAGAGCATCTGGGGCTGGGATGGGGGAAAACGGCCCTCGAAAGAGGAAATATGTGTGATATATGGATCCTAATGTTCAGCTGCATAATGAGCAATCTGCGACGCACTGATTCACACTCTTCAGTTCTGTGAGTGTGCCGACTTTACTCAACACTGCGTTCTTCTCCAAACCACTCTTTTTTCATTCAGAGCACTCACAATTCCTCTGAGAGACCGGTAAACACGCAAGTCAACAGTCCCATCAATCACACTGACCTGGAATTCATGGCGGGATCACAGTGATCAAATGATGATGCACAGGTGTGAGAAAAAGAGCTGATCACGCCACCATCTATGAATTTTTTGGTCATTCAAAGCTGTCACTACACTCGAAAAAATCTTGGGTTATTAGTCCTGGGTTGAGCCATTTGTGTCATTTTTGGGGGTAGTTTTTGTTTGGATGGAAGTAACCCTGGAGATATTTATCGCTGTTTATGTACGTTTTATTTGATCTAAAAATTGTTATCCTGTACATCATCTATTTTCGTGCAAAGCCAAAGTCAAGGAATTATCATGCAAACCAGTGGCTGTGTGAGTATTTAGGTTAATCCGTAAACATTAATGTATGAAGTGAAAGTAAAAAAGCTAGTATTATTGTAAAATTATGCTGGGTTAAATGAGCTGTCCTATATTTACCAATGAATCAATGAAGTCCTGGATGGATTGTGCTCATAATTAGTCCATATTCGATCCTCTATAAAACAAGTAGAAAAATAGAAACCACTAAAACACTTGTATACTGTACACTCTAAAACATAAAGGTTGGCATCAATTGCTCCATGAAGAACCGTCAACATCCGTGTAATCTTTCCGTTCCACAAAAGCGTCTTTATAGTTGGAAAAGGTTCTTTAGATTATTAAAATGGTTCTCGCTGAAAGGTTCTTTGGGGAACCGGGATTCGCTGCGAAGCCTTTATTTTAAAGAGCGCACTGAATATCAAAGACCTCAGATTCAGGGTAACATTCAATTCAGAATTATCCTAAAAAAGCTTTCATATGAACAAATGAAAGCATGCTGTGATTCAGTCAAAGATCGTGGGCTATCTGTGAGAATCCAGCTCTCATTAAGAACGATGGGAAATCCGGTGCGGCTCATGGGAATGATTTTAGCACTTCAGAGCACGAGAGATCTGACAGCTAAAAGAGCAGGAGCAGCATCTCCACCGGTTCTCATGACCGCATTTATTTGAAGTCCACACAGGCTGTGGAGAGACCTGAGATGGGGGAGGAGAGAGGGAAGAAAGGGGTGATGAAGAGCACGGAGAGAAAGGAGTTGGATGGCACTTTGGCAGCACAGACTTGTTCCCAGGAGGATTACTCAAGCCTAAAAACACACACATTTATTTGTCGCTCAGCCTTTCTTCCCCTCATCTTTTCACTTCTAACACCCCTTAAGCTGTTTTAAATTTCTCTCTCACACCATTTATCCACTATTTTTCGGCATCCTGCTTCTCACTTTAATTAGGCTCATTTCTCCCTCCTCAGGGACGGGAATGTCTTCAGAATCCGCGTGAGCAGGTTACGATTCTGACGATAACCCCCGTTACTCAATCTCCATCATTTCTCCGCAATATGTGGCGAATATAACTCCCACATTCAAAACAGACGTACCCGAACGCATCTTTACGGCACGCTCTATTTCCCTGGGATGTACTTTGCATTGATTTGGACTTGACACACCAACCCCCTCCGTTCATTTGAGCCCATCACACCTGCCTTCACGCTGACCTTTGACTCCCAGCGCCGATATGACACGAGTGGGGGAGGAAATCACAGGAGGGGCTCGTCTGACACGGAAGGTTTCGCAATCCATTGTGCTGCCGAATCAAAGTATGAAACTACCTGCAGAAACGAGCTCCCACGTTTAGAGCCGAAATAAAGGTGCATTTGTGTAGCTGACACATTTGAATAAAAATAAAATTGATCTCTGGAGGCACATTTCTACACACACACACACACACACACACACACAATGAACTGAACGTTTCGCCACTCAGGAGCCTTTTGAACTCCAGCAGAATGAACATAATGGATTATTTGCATGAAGGCTCTTAAAATGACACATTAGTCCAGCGGTCCGAGTCAGAAACAAATAAAGCAGGATTGCTAATTTTAAAAACCAACACTGAAGGAGCCCAGATCCCAATGGATACACTGACATTTCCAAATGTTCTTCCTATTACGTTGATTATTACAAGTAAGAATACAAATATCTGAAGCATTTTCCAGTAAATTGCTCGTTTAATAACAGGTGAATGTACAACTTATGATGACACACAGTTCAATGAAACATTTTCAGTCATGCTTTATATTAAGTGTCTTTAACTTGCCTAAAAAAATATAATTAAGTTGAGTGTACTTATTTTGTTGATGTTGTGTTATATATATATATATATATATATATATATATATATATTACATGTATGTACAATAAGTGCACTGTTAAAGACACTTAATATAAAGTGGGAGCAGTTTTTCTGAAGGAAAGACACTTCAAGCATTCATCAGATAGATCACGTTAGTAAAGAAGCTTCTCTGTGGGGAAATCACACATGTACACACACAGCTCTCACCTGTCGAGCTGGAAGATTCAGGAACGGGCAGATGTCGGTGTTTTCTTCACTCTTTGCTCAGTTTCTTTCATGCGCTTTGGTGAGGATGTGACGCGTTGGGAGCGCGCAGCGGGAAGGGACGCGCGTTCAGCGTTCTGTTGGGATAATCCGGTGCTCCGAGCACATCTACAGTCACACTGAAGGAAGACTACCTCAGTGAGAACACAGGCTGTGTTCACACTCCTCCTGCCCCGCCTCGCCTCGCATCACACATCCCTCCTTTCTTCACACTCGCGGATTCGCGCTTTCATTCAACAAACCGACGTGCACTAATTGTTTTATACTTGACATGTATAACTGACTTTACATATAAAACAGCAGTGAGTGCAGTCGAGATGGAAGAGGGGAAAGAAGGTGAATCTGTGGAGACAAACACAGGCTCATCCCTGAATTCCAGCTATGAAATTAAGAGCAGATTTGAGACACATCGGTGACTTGAGTTTCATGCTTTATCAACAGCTAGAGTATGTTTCGATCGATTTTACCTGTATTTTGCATTTGTTTGGGGTAAAATACTTGTGACATGAACAAAAAGCTCATCCATTTTCAGACAGCATTGATCTTCTTTATTGCTGCAGGATAAAGCTTTAACATAAGAGAAGAGGATAGCCAAGATAACTTTAAGCTCAGATTATATTAAGCACTCATAAAGCTCACATATATGAATTGTTTACATTGTTCTAGATATTCTTCTGTATTTTGTGTCGGATTGCTCTTTTGTTGTGGTGTGTGTGTACTTGTATTCCTTACATTGTGGGGACATTTAACATAAGTAAAACCTGTAAATCTTGACATTGTGGGGACCTTTTGTTGGTCCCCATGAGGAAACAAGCTTATAAATCATACAGAATTATCTTTTTTGAAAATGTTAAATAGCAGAACATTTTCTGTAAGGGTTAAATTTAGGGGTAGGGGGACAGAACGTACAGTTTGTACAGTAGAAAAACCATTACACCTATGGAATGTCCCCATAAAACATGAAAACACATGTGTGTGTGTGTGTGTGGATATTCCCTACGTTATGGGGACCAAATGTCTTGTGGGGATATTTTTTTGGTCCCCATGAGGAAACAAGCTTATAAATCATGCAGAATTATCTTTTTTGAAAATGTAAAACAGCGGAACATTTTGTGTGATGGGTAGGTTTAGGGGTGGGGGTAGTGTAGGGGGACAGAATGTACAGTAGAAAAACCATTATGCCTATGGAATGTCCCCATAAAACATGAAAACACAACATGTGTGTGTGAGAGAGAAGGAGGTGCAGGGGGCTCTCATAATATATTTCTCATTGACTGCAGCGAGTAGAGGTCATTACTCGAACCTGTGAGTGCCGATGGCGAGATGTCGAGTAATTGATGTGTTAAAGATGCACTAAAGCCCAATAAAGCTGGAGGAAGAGCAGATCTCAGAAGAAAAAAAATATTTCTGTAATTAATTATGACTAATCAATATTAAAAGTTGTAATCAAAAATATACTGTATTTTTATATCAATGGAAACAACATGAAAACTATTTAAACTATATTTGGCGGTGCTTCTGAGCTTTCAGTTTATTCTCCTTCACTTTAAAGTTCATTTTAGTTAAAACAAAATAAGAAAATAAACAAAACAGAATAAAAACATAATGCTTTCTCAAATAAATGACTATAGGTTTCAGTTTGTATATTTATATTTTGCAGTTTATGTATTGTTAGTTTAATAACATATCTTCTTTTGCCAAGCTCAATCATAAAACACGAGTTTGATATCACAGGGGAAAAGATGTTACAACACTCTAATAAAGCACTTTAAGTAAAGATGCTTTTATCTGTTCTGCCATACTGCTGTAAAGTGGACAGCTTAAGTTTGCTTTTATAAAGCTATAAATGATAAGCACTTTAGACCTCTGTTGCAAATATTACTAAGCACACACTTTGGAGAAGCATTGTGACCGGAGGAATACCCATAATCCCTTGCAATTGAATAATGTAACCCTTTAATGCATTGAGGCACTACAGTGGATAGCATTCAAAAAGCTTTTTTTTTTTGCGTATATTTTTTGCGTACGGGTTTTGATGGTGTGGTTGTACTACAATGCGTCATCCTGTACACTGCCACCAAGTGGCAAGATTTTGTGCATGGATTTTTTTTCCTCCAAACCAAGATGGCCGACAGCCAGTCAGAAATGCCATTTCTTCAGTATAGACATTCATTCCTTCTATTCCAGGAGACTCATTGAAATGAAAAAATAAAAAAATCTTGTAACATATAAGGAGTCATATTATTTTTAAATTTTCCAAGTATTGATTTTAGATATTATGATTAATCATTTGTCTTCTATATTGAATATCATGCATAAATAGGTATATTTATTTTACAATTGATACTATTGCTGTGACTGTTGTTCTTCTGCAGTAACTTCTTTGGCTGTATATAAATGTTTTATTTATGTATGTATTATTTATTTGCAGTTACACCAAAAGGTAATCTGATTATATATATTACTTGTAATGTATTACTCCTTGCATCAAAAAGTAATCTGATTACATAATTCATTACTTGTGTTACTTTACTCACTACATCAAAAGTAATCTGATTACATAATTCATTACTTGTGTTACTTTACTCACTACATCAATAGTAATCTGATTACATAATTCGTTACTTGTGTTACTTTACTCACTACATCAAAAGTAATCTGATTACATAACTCATTACTTGTTACTTTACTCACTACATCAAGGGTAATCTGATTACATAATTCATGTTACTTGTGTTACTTTACTCACTACATCAAAGGTAATCTGATTACATAATTCATTACTTGTGTTACTTTACTCACTACATCAATAGTAATCTGATTACATAATTCGTTACGTGTGTTACTTTACTCACTACATCAAAAGTAATCTGATTACGTAATTCGTTACTTGTGTTACTTTACTCACTACATTAAAAGTAATCTGATTACATAATTCGTTACTTGTATTACTTTACTCACTACATCAAAAGTAATCTGATTACATAATTCATGTTACTTGTGTTACTTTACTCACTACATTAAAAGTAATCTGATTACATAATTCGTTTCTTGTGTTACTTTACTCGCTACATCAAGGGTAATCTGATTACATAATTCGTTACTTGTGTTAATTTACTCACTACATTAAAAGTAATCTGATTACATAATTCGTTACTTGTGTTACTTTACTCGCTACATCAAGGGTAATCTGATTACATAATTCGTTACTTGTGTTAATTTACTCACTACATTAAAAGTAATCTGATTACATAATTCGTTACTTGTGTTACTTTACTCGCTACATCAAGGGTAATCGGATTACATAATTCGTTACTTGTGTTACTTTACTCGCTACATCAAAAGTAATCTGATTACATAATTCATTACTTGTGTTACTTTACTCGCTACATCAAAAGTAATCTGATTACATAGTTCATTACTTGTGTTACTTTACTCGCTACATCAAAAGTAATCTGATTACATAATTCGTTACTTGTGTTACTTTACTCGCTACATTAAAAGTAATCTGATTACATAGTTCGTTACTTGTGTTACTTTACTCACTACACTAAAAGTAATCTGATTACATAATTCGTTACTTGTGTTACTTTACTCGCTACATCAAGGGTAATCTGATTACATAATTCATTACTTGTGTTACTTTACTCACTACATTAAAAGTAATCTGATTACATAATTTGTTACTTGTGTTACTTTACTCGCTACATCAATAGTAATCTGATTACATAATTTGTTACTTGTGTTACTTTACTCGCTACATCAAGGGTAGTCTGATTACATAATTCATTACTTGTGTTACTTTACACGCTACATCAATAGTAATCTGATTACATAATTCGTTACTTGTGTTACTTTACTCGCTACATCAAGGGTAATCTGATTACATAATTCGTTACTTGTGTTACTTTATTCACTACATCAAAAGTAATTGAGCTCTGGGGGGAGCGAGTGGATGTGAGGAGTCAGGAACTCAGTGTGAGGTGAGGAGATGAGACCAGGTCAGCTGTTCTCCTGTGTTCTTTCTCACAGATCTTCTCTTCAGATTAGTGAATTTTATTGTTTTATTACAGGACAGGAAATCTATCCTTACATTAAAAACATCAATAGAGCAGTGCAGATTTCAATCTGAGGTTTTCTCACAGAAGAGAGCAATGGTAGAGATGTGTCCATTTTTTTCCACAGAGTTGTCCCTCAAGATCTTTGTTGGAATCACTTCCTCATGTTCTCAAGATCTTCTTTGTCTGCTGGTCGGACTGGAACAAACTCGATTACATTTGCAAAACATTAAGCTGTATTATGTTTTTGTGTATTTTATAGTTTTCACTTGGCTTGTTAAATACACACAGTATTGCTGTGATATCAAGTGTTTAATACAAATCATGCCCTAGGAGCAATAAGAACACATAGGGAAAAATCCAGACTGAAGTTGTCACAATTCATGCATGAAAGGGTCAATTTTGTGTGTTTGGTCAGAAGGATTTTTAAAGGGTGATGAGTGATGTTCCAGGTGATGGTGTCCATGGTATGCATCCCTCTGCCTTACGTCAGGGTCATCAGGATTCTGGAGCCTGTCCCAGTGTCTCAGGACACCCTGGACAGATGGCTAGTCCAACACGGGGCAAAAACCAATACTGTTTTTAAAAAATTGAAGCATAAATATCAGATAAAAATAAACTCAATTTAAAAAAACAAAAAAACAAAACAAAACAGAAAAAAAAAAATTGTTTGATAATTTGTCAACTTCAGTGTCTGAAATACTTGTTGTCCACCACAAGATGGCGTCAAGGTGACAAATCGCAATGTACTGAAGCTTTGATTCATAAAGCCTCAAAGCTTCACCTTTAACCTCATTCAGTATGTGATGCTGTCATCCATCATTATTTAACCATTTAGAGATGGGTGCTCTCTAAACACCGCTGTTCGTATCAGCCCTAAAAAGTGCTTTCAAAAACTTTTGAAACGTTGATGGTTCACTGGATTGTTCTGGTGAACCCATGATCCAGTGTTTAATCTGGTTTAACTGCTCTAGGCCAGTTTTATAATGTTTTACTGAAAAACATGTGCGTAATTGAAAAATTGAAACTTGCCAGGCCCTCTCAAAAAAACAAATTATTACGTATAGTTCATATTTATTGATTTGTAGATTATATTTAATAGTTTACACTTTCATGGAAATATATGCAGTTGATTTGTAAATTCTGAAAATGTGAATGATTTTGTGATGCATTTGGTTAAACTGATTTGTGACCTGGAGCACAAAACCAGGGCTACGTTCAGCCCTGACAAAACATTGCAATTTTTTTATTTTTTTTTTAAACGGAAACAGTGGTGCGTTGAGCCATAGACAAAATAAATACATAGACGCTCCATTGGCCACTTCGGACTGTTGCTGCGACACGTCAACGAGTCGGCCATATTGTGTGCGGCGAGACTCCTCGTCAAACAAATGCAAATAAACGGGGACCTACGGCTTTTCTGGACAGAAAGTGCAATGAAGTTTTCTACATTTCTATACCGATTTCAATGATCTGTGAGGAGCACGAGAAAGGTTTCGTCTCCAATTACTCAGAATCTCTCTAGTTTGAACTTGAATATTTTTCATTGTCATGAGGATGCATAGATTTAGATTCTCTAGCATAGATTTAAATAATTTTTCAATCTTAAAAATTGTGGAGACGTCCCTCATGTAATATAATTTAATGTAGCGGCATTTTAGCTTTTTCCCTCATGCGTTCCCTCATTTCCCTTTAGCGTTTCCTCTTGAGTCTTAACACAGGATGTCACATGATGGTTTCAAATGAATGTGAAGATAATTCGCATTCTGAAGCATTTCTATTAAGGCCCTTTTCATTGATTCATTTCTATTTCTATACGTGTGGCCTCCCAACCGCTTGCAGCTTAATACACAAATGTTTCCTTTATTATTCATAACACAATAAATATCCTTATAGAAATTTAAAGTAAAAAAGACATAAAATTGTCTTTATTTTGAATGCATTATATTTAACCTTGCCTGGAAGCTTTATTGGGGTCAAAAGAAAGTTAAACATTTAATTAACTATAGGCCTAGCCAATTCACAGATTTAATGTCAGGTTTAATTTACCATAGTTATACAAATGTACTTAATTAATTTATTTCAAATTAAATGGATTACAACAAGATATAAAAGGATTGAGCTTAAAAGATTCCTTATCCTGTGGCTTCCTCTAGTGGACAACTTTAATAGCACAGCTTGTACTAATTCAACAATCCTTAAATGTTTTACTGGATCTATTAAGATACAACGGTAGGACATTTTTAGCACAGTTACAGTGCAATATAAATGATATGAAATATAAGTGTAATATAAGGTCTGGTGTAATAGTTCAATATACAGTATGTGGCATACTGTGGTTTTATTCTATAGCACAATATTATTATTAGCCTATATTATTATTATAAATTACACTTGCTTGCACTGTAAAAAACTGCTGTAAATTTACAGCAAAAATTTACAGTCCTGAACCGTTTTCTAAAATTACAGTTTCTTACCGTAAATTAGCACGTGATCTGTGGGGGAGCAGAGGGGCTGCTAAGTAGTTGGCATGAGTGAGCAACACGTCTTTTTCAGTGTAAGTTGTCTAGTGTGAAGTTTAAAGCAGGTAGCAGATGGGTGAATCTAAAATAAGTGTGTTCACTTTTAATCTTATTAATTTTATTTAATTTTACGCTTTGGACAGTGGGTGTATGTGTGCGTTATCGCAGCTGGTTGCATATTTTTGTTCTCTCGCTGTGGAAAAGTTACTCGAATATATAGGTAAATGTAAAATAGTGTTCGTTTGATCATTTTATTAAGTAGGTTTTTGAATTTGCCGCCTTTTGGCAGTGTTTTTTTTTTCGCGGTGGTGGAACAGCTAACGTTAGGTTCTTTAGCCTGAGTGAACTTTAATTTGTTCCTCAAAGTTAAAACACTTGTGTGTTTGATAGCTGGATTGTGCTCTTATATTGGGTAAAATGTTTACTCGCAAACTTTGTGCACACACATGCAGAACTTCAACTGCAGTTGTGAGACACATGCGCATTCACATTCACGTCGAGAATGTCAGGTTTAATTGTGCAGTGCCTGCTTGTAGCAAGAGTTTCAAAAAGTTTTCAGCTTTCAAAACTCACCGTTATCGACACAAAGAAGGGAAATCTCAGCTCAAATCTACGCCATTGGCCTCATTTGAATTAACATGTCATGTTGACTCGTGTCAAGACACTCACATTAGAGAGGGGAGAAGCGTTTCATGTCCAATTCAGCTATGTGACAAGTCTTTTTCAGTTGTTTCCACTTCTACAGCACATGTGTCTAGAAAACACCGTGATAGTTCAGAAGTAAACCTGATTCAGTTGCACTTCCTCATGGCATGCATGAGTGCTCTGAACAGCATCAGGAAATGCCACAGGACGTTCTTTGCAGTGATAGTGATGTGGAACAAGACACCATTGATGAAAGAGTGGATGAAGATCAGTTTTTGAGACATCTTGCTCTATTTTAAGTCAAATTGCAATCAAAATGTCCGATTCCATCCTCCACTGTTCAAATAATTGTTGATCACCTTCAGGAAATGCATGAAATGAGTCACTCGCACCTACTTTTTAAATTAGGAGAAAAATTGAGTGCACTGGAGGTTAAAGAAGGTCAAAAATAGCTTCAACTATGTCGCACCAGTTCCACTTTGTCTTGCGACAAATGAGGCAGGCAAAGAGTGTTTTGCTCAATATGTTTCGATTAAAGAAACATTGGTTCTCTTTTACAGATTGACACCGTTACAGAACATCGCAAACAAGTCTTTTCTGGTGTCCGTCCTCATGATGTTCTTTACGATGTGTGGGATGGTAGCAACTTAAAAGGTAATGAGCTGCTCAATACAGACGCCTCATCTTTTAGGTTAATTCTTTATCAGGATGCTTTGGAAGTAGCCGACCCACTGGGATCTGGCAGGAAAAAACATAAATTACTGTGTATATGCAACTCTTGCAGATATTCCTCCACATCATAGACCCTGTGTTTAATGGACTCCATTACTTTCATGCCCCCCTGTCTGGGAAATGATATTTTTGAAGGTGTTGCATCATATGATTTAGCACTGTACATTAATCGTCTTGTCACCGTGGAGAAGTTGTTCACTTACCAGGAGTTAAAAAGACAAATAAATCATTTAACATACTTGGGTGATGATACAAACAACAAACCCAGTGATGTTGTTCCAGGAAGTGACAAACTTTCCTGCCACGCAGTTCAAAACTGGTATTTTCTTGGGATGTTGCCAGGTTTGATTGTAAACCGATCTGAAAATGAGACGTGGCAGCTGGTTTTGCAACTACGAGCAATCGTGGAACTTGTATGTGCACCAGCTGTGTCCACTGGTCAGATAGCTTACTTACAGGTGCTAATTGATGAGTATTTGCATACTCGATGGTAGTCTTTTCCAAATCATCCGCTCAAACCAATACACCATTACATCAGTCACTTTCCTGACCTGATTTTTCACTTTGGTCCTCTAATTGGTTTGTGGACACTGCGATTTGACTCGTGTCACCGGCCTCGTGCCATTCCCTCACGGCTCTCGCCCGCCCTGCTCGTCACATACCCCCATCACCCCTCGCAGACGGGCCCCCGGGGGCCAGTCTCAGCGGCCGCAGCACCTGGGGGTAAGAACAGACGAGACGGAAACACAAGGAGCGACAAAGACGAGAGAGGGAAAAAAAATAATTTGTGTTCCGGTTCCCGGACACACTGCCGCTTGGACCTCAGCTAGCCGAGAGGCTCTTCCTTGCGGTGCTATGTGATGGTACTGGACACTCGGTGGACGGCCCAATCCTCCTCCACCCCCTGGCGGCCGGCGATGGCTCCTCCGGCTGAGGGTAGCCGGCAGCGAGTCCCCCGTTCCCTGCTCCTCCCCATCATGGCGGCAGGCAGCAGGCTTCGGCCCCTGGCGAATGGCGGCGACTCCTCTCCTCCCTCCTGGACGGCAGCCATCCCACCTTGTCCCAGGTATACGGCAGCGAGCTCTCCGTCCCACCGGTTGCTCAACCACTCCAGCACCACCACTTTAAACTTTATTAAAGTCAAAAACAAACAACAAAACGAAAGTAAAATGGCCGCAGTTCCTCACGGTGACTGCCGCCCACACAAACAAAATGAAACACAACATAAAGTCCAGGCCTGGTCCTCTCTTGTCCTTCACTGTTGTCACTCCTCTTTTATGCTTCCGGAGCTCCTCTGTGAGAGATAAGAGACCGGTGCCTCGCGCCGTTCCCTCACGGCTCTCGCCCGCCCTGCTCGTCACAGTGTTCTTCATCTTCACCATCAACTGCAACACACAGCCTGTCTTGCCTTGCATCCCACTCAGAGACTTCTGGGCCAAGCCTGACCTTTACCCAAATGCCCAGCTTTTCCAAGACGTGGGCTGAAACTTTTCAAGTCTCTTGGGATAACATGCCTCCTGAAATCCGTATGGCAATCTCTTCAGGAAAAGACCAAAACCTGCAGAAAGGCGCCAGATGGTTACAGTTCTGGTTGATGAGATGCGCAAGTTTGAACTTTGCCCAACATGTCTCCAGTGTCTTACAATCTGTAAGGGAGTACCCTAACACTTTTGGAGACAAATTGATAGAAATTGAAAATTTGAACCATGAGAGCAGCTTTGTTTGTCATAGAGCAAAGCCAAACTCAGGATGCAAAAGAGGACCAGCGGACATCTATGGCTGTGTGAGAGTTGAACCGCAGCTTCCACCTGAAGAGACAGCAGAGACAATAAAATCCAAACGCCAAAGACGACAGGATATTTACAGCCATGAGGGAACTGGTGGTGTAGAGAGTGCAGAAATAAAAACTCTCATGGACACAACATTCTGTCTTTTGCGTCAGCAATTAAATTCCATACCAGCACCTTCAGTTGAAGACATTAGGAGCCAGTGGCCATACCTCTTACCTCATACCACACCATCTGTGCCCACTCCAAATCGCTCACTGACATTGATGTTCTGAATGCTTTCGAGATGTCCATGAAAGAATGTATAAAGGCTATCACTGAGTACTTCAAGAGTTAATCAAAGAATGAAAAGGTGAAGGATGTCCTGTCCCATCCTGAAAACACAGAGATGGCACACCTGCATGTCAAGCTCCTAATGTTCCATTTTCAGGAACTTGAAGATGGACTGGTGTTGCATGCATATGTGAGTATTTAGGTTTTTTGTTACTACTTTATTAAATAATATTATGTATTCTGACTTGTGTATTTTTTTGTGTCCTCTACAGGTTGCTGCATCTGCAGGTGATGTTGAGAAGAAACTTGATCTACCTGCAAGCCCTCGTCTCATTTCCAGAACATTCTCCTTCACTGCTCCCTGCTGGTGGAATGATCTCCCTACTTTCATCAGGAACGCAGTATCCCTGAAAACTCATCTCTTCCGTGAACACTTGATCCCCTCATAAAAAACCCCTTTCCTTCCCTTTTCCCTTCCTACTCTAGCTTATGGTACTGAGCAATGTATGAAACTTGTATTGTGAGCACTTCCTGTGTTATTTGCCAATTCATGAAGAATCGCTTGTTTGTTTTCCTCACTTGTAAGTCGCTTTGGATAAAAGCGTCTGCTAAATTACTAAATGTAAATGTAAATTTTGTTAGGATGTTAAGAAGAAACATTGATAAATATGGGAGATGCAATAATAAAAAAAATTTCTATCGTATACAATTGTTAAAAAATAGTTCACCCAAAAATGAAATTTCTGTCATCGTTTACTCCCCCTCATGTTGTTCAAAAGCTGTATAAATTTCCCATGATGATGGAGGGGAAAGCAGGTCTAAAGTGTCTCTTCTTTTCCCGGAGTTTCCTTCCCGTGTGGCGTCCTTGGCGAGTCTTAGCAGGGATTTGTCCTGAGGGAGCATTACCGCGCTTCTCAACACGATCAGCTGTTCCCTGCTGTAAATAATGGTGAGGGAGTCGGGCTTGTAACCTGAAGGTTGCTGGTTCGATTCCCACGCCGGCAGGAATTGAAGGTGGGGATTGTGAATGAACAGCTCTCTCTCCACCTTCGATACCACGACTAAAGTGCCCTTGAGCAAGACACCTAACCCCTAAACTGCTCCCATTGTAAGCCGCTTTGGATGAAAGCGTCTACCAAATGAATAAATGTAAATGTAACAGTGGGAGCACGGGCTCCGATGCACATTGTGATTGTGCGTAAAATGACCAAAACTAAAGTGAAATCCGAGAAGAGTGGCAGGCTATGCGGTGCAGAGTATTAAATAAGATATGTAAAAAAAAAAAAAAATACAAAAATAAAATGTCTAAGTAGCTAAAAAATGGAGAAAAGAAGAGAAAGGGGGTAAGAGCTGTTGCAGTCAGCTCACACCAGTGCCGAAGTCGATAACAGACGATGCTTTCAGCTGTTTGTTTAATGAGGATCATTGAACAGATATTCATTTTCATTTTTCATTTTTCATCATTTAGCAGACGCTTTTATCCAAAGCGACTTACAAGGGGAGCAATTAGGGGTTAGGTGTCATGGTATCGAAGGTGGAGAGAGTGCTGTTCATTCACAATCCCCACCTTCAGTTCCTGCCGGCATGGGAATCGAACCGACAACCTTCAGATTGCAAGCCCACACAACAGTTCATTCTGGTTCTCAAATCTGATTGGCTGAGAGCATTTTCAGTTGCTCTCCTACCAGTATTGCTAAGGGAAACAGTGTCATGGCCAGTAAACCCACAATAATTTATCAAATCCTATTGTTTTTGTGTCAACGAGATGTAGTTTTAAGAGTCTTTAGGCAACAATGTAGTTATTTAGGCCTCAAATATGCAATTTATATTTAAACATAGGTCCTATTTGACAAGTTGTTCAATTTGACACTTTCGCAGATGTGAGCTCCAGGCCGTCAGTGGCCATTCAGTGTCCAAGCACCCTCTGAGAACAGCTTTATCTCAGCCAGTCCTTTAGGAACTGACTCTTACGGTCGTGGTGGTGAGTTGGGGGTCTGCAAAGGATTGCTGGACGAAAACCTAAGTTGATTCAGGTGACCAGTGGCGTGGGTTCTCCGGAACTTTGAGCTGGTGTATCACGGGAACCAAGCCAAATTGGAGCTCAATTCTCTGGGGTTATGGGGGTGTCCTAGGGACAGTCAGCTTGGTTCCCAAGTTATGTCCGATTAAAGCTGGAAAGGAAGTGGCTGTATCTCGGAACGCTGGAACTTGGGACTTCTGGTTCGTTAGGGTTCCACCCAATCCAAGGCTCTGGGTCAAGCCGGTGAAGACCTTGCCATCCCAACCACGCTCAGATTCGCCCGCGACCCCGAAGGATGGCCGGTCGCCAAGGTTCAATGTAATCTTAGTGCTGTACTGTAACACACACATTGGTACAGGAAACAGACTTAAGTGGACCACTTTAAAAAGGTAAAAACTTTATTTTTTTCATGCTAAGGTTGACAGCATGGAATCGCTCTAATGCAAATGCAGAAATATGTCGCTAATTTGACAGTTATCTGTCTAATGAACATGCTGATGCTACTTACAGTTTCTGGGTAAATGAAATAACTTTTACCTCACACTACCAACAAACAACCAACTCCATATTGTTTAGTATTATAACATTTTTACATGTCCTTACAAGTAATAACTATAGAAATACAGTAACAATATTTGTGTATTTTTTCTATCAACTGAAGATTTAAACAGATGTTCATGAGTAGCGTCACGTCACATCACATGGGATTTTAAACAGCTGCTTACCTCAGCATACCTCCATCACATCAATACTACCTCAGTTTTTATTATCTATGCTTTGAAAAGAAAAATAGACAAAAAGAAAGAGTCCCCATTCGATTATGAAGTCCATGTAGGAATTTAGAGATCGACTTGAGTCTCATGTTCAAACCCTCCATCGTAGAAAAGTATTATGAACTAATGAAATGTTATTTGCCAATTTTCTATTTGAACCATTAGACAATAAATCATCTGTCAACATCAGAAGTAAGCACAGGTAAGGAGGTACATCTATTCATTTAACTGAGATGAATGGCTGCTAAAACTTGTTCACACATTTTGTGTTTCCAGTTCATTTGGATTTGGACGAGAGGTCAATCATAGCCGAATAGAGACATTGCTTTTCACTTGTATCTTACGGTGGCCGAGAGCTCAAAGCGCTGCAAATAAGAAAATATCTGCTGCAAATCCTCACCAACACATGCAAATACAAAAATGCGCTGCAAATAGCGCAAACCACAACGGAAATGTTTCAAGGGGGACCCCAAAAAGTGACGGACCCTACTAGAACCTGCTTATTAGCTGTATCCAAAACCAACTCAACTCACCCTTCACTTCTTCACTGATCCCTATATAGTGTACGGCATTTGAGTGCACAATGTGTTCACATTAAATACAATAAAAACTGCAAACAAAAATAAACAACTGTACATTATTTCATGTATTTATTATTTTTAATAAAGTGTTTTTCAGTGTGCAAGAAGCTCACGCTCACAGATGACGCGGACGAGCGCCTCAGGCAGCCGTTGCGATTACGTCACATTAGTATGATACAGATGATTAACGAATATTTTTAAATCATCTATTAAATGATCATCTCTTAAAGTTGAATGAGTTAACAACAATGCCACATTTTAAAACACTTTTCTGTTAGTGAAACACATTACATGGAGTTAATGCCTACATAATATATTTTAATATTTTTTAGTTTGTGCTGTTGTCAAGTAGGATCCGTCACTTTTTGGGGTCCCCCTTGAAACATTTCCGTTGTGTTTTGCGCTATTTGCAGCGCGTTTTTGTGTTTGCATGTGTTGTGGGGATTTGCAGCACATGTGTTGTCAAACTGATGATCACGTTTTTTTTTTTATTTGCATGTGTTTTCTTATTTGCAGCGCATTGAGCTCTCTCGGCCACCGTAGTCTCTTGCCTTTCACCCCTCACATTCAACTCGCACTTTAAGGACTTCTGAGAAGACAATGACCTCTAAGATGTGATTAACTGGTGGAGCTGATGGCACTATTTTAGAAAAAAATGTTGTAATATTTGATTATCAGATGTTCCCTACAAAATGTCGCTGCAGTCCATATTTCTACAAGTTATGGCTGTCCAAATGACAATATATCTTAAAATATATATTATGTAAATATGTACACCTTTTAAAAACGCTTGCGATGGTAAATACAATATTACAATTTATGTACATTTTAAAGATTTATAGGCAAACCAACTATAACTAGATGTGTCTCATTTTACATCACCTGAGAAGCCGAGGGCCAGTGCTTGTATATGTTCATATTGCGTTAGGACTTCGTGTTTAAAGTATAAGTCCATGTCCTGTACATCTGTGCACTGCATCATCCAGTGTATACATTACCCCATATTGCAGTATTATAAGGGATAGAAGGAAATGCATGACATAATATGAATGAGACGGAGATGCGATGTAATTTTGCATGTCAGCCTATGTCATATTTCCCTCGATAAAGCTGACAAAATTAGCGACGTGAGTGTACACGGTGTAAAGCTCTGGGTTGCAGTTTGAAGAATCATGCCCGAAACTGACCAACCCCAACAGTTTCCACTCTTGTGAAGCCTGTCCCTGTGGAGGTGTGAAACTGGAGGCCGACGGGAGGACGAGAATCCCTCCAGTGTCAGCAGGGCAAATGTTCGACTGCTCAGCGTCAGCACCCTGTCGCCCACACAGCATGTTTTCAGACACACTAATAGGAAGACCGTAATTGGCATATTGCTGCTCGCAGTGAACGAGATCCCCCAGCATCACGCGGCCCACGCGTGCTTTCTCAACATTTCCAGTCTTCTGGTCGGGTAAGAGGGACCAGCCCGTCACCATCCCTTGCCTGGAGTCTTCTACTCGATCCTGAGCATTCGGAAGGCAGATCGGTTGCACATGTTCTCCAATACGAGCCTTGTCCAGGAGCTTCAGTACAGCCACATCTGAGTCCAACACCAGGGGATCGTAGTTTGGATGGAGAGTGATGGAGGAAACCTGGCAAATCAGAGACGAGACATGGAGTGACTAACTGAATATGCAAAAATATGTATTTGGATGTTTCATTGTTTAAATTGTGACTATAATTTTATTATTATTTTAAATATATTTTAGTATCAAATGTAGTAATAATAACCAATGAGTTCTGACTGTTAGTGTTCGTACAAACTGACCCGTAGTCGCTGCAGTCCCTTGGTCACTCTCGAATCGCTGCGGTAGCGTTTGCCCAGCACTACTCTGATTTTGGCCGTGTCGAGTGGATATAATTTCCCCAGCTCTGTGACACAGTGGGCGGCTACGACCACGCTGCGCTGATTCACCAGGGCTCCGCTGCAAACAAGCTGCCAACCATCCATGTCGCTCTCTTCTTCCATCGCTCCGAGGTTTGTTCCCTTTGTCCCCGTCACACTCAACTTCCCTAGTTTGCTTGCAGCAGGCAAACGGTAGATGGCGGCCAGCCAAGGCCAGTTAGTCTCTGCTGGGTTCTGAGGGTCAAAGTTCGTCAGCTTCCCACACACTGGCATAGAGAGAGAGAAGAGAAACTAAGAGAAGAAACAAAAGCAAGCAATACTTGACGCATTATGGAAGATAACAATAAAAGAACACTTCGCTGGTTCGGATTGTTGTGGAGAACATGGAGAGTCTTTTATTACTTCACTACCTCATGCGTGTTATCCAGTTATTCCCTGTGTTGGCGAACAAATGTTCCTACACGGATAGTAATACCAGAAATTTTGGATGTTGTGGGGACATAATTCCAATCCCCATGAGGAAAGCGGTTTATGAATCATACTAAATGATGTTTTCTGTAAGTGTTGATTTAGGGGTTGGGGATGGATTGTGAAGTGTGTACAGAATAAAAATAGTTATATCTAGAGAGAGTCCTCATAAAACACACAAATTCAAGATGTGGATGTGATGCTTTCATTCGGTAACTCTTGTATGGAGCTTGTATGGTAACTCTTGTTTTTTTTTGATTAAGTTAAAGATTTTAAGTCATTATTATGAGATACTAAGTCATTATTATGAGATACTAAGTCATTATTATGAGATGTTAAGTCATTATTATGAGATACTAAGTCATTATTATGAGATACTAAGTCATTATTATGAGATGTTAAGTCGTTATTATGAGATACTAAGTCATTATTATGAGAACTAAGTCATTATTATGAGAACTAAGTCATTATTATGAGATACTAAGTCATTATTATGAGAACTAAGTCATTATTATGAGATACTAAGTCATTATTATGAGAACTAAGTCATTATTATGAGATACTAAGTCATTATTATGAGAACTAAGTCATTATTATGAGATACTAAGTCATTATTATGAGAACTAAGTCATTATTATGAGATGTTAAGTCATTATTTTGAGATACTAAGTCATTATTATGAGATACTAAGTCATTATTATGAGAACTAAGTCATTATTATGAGAACTAAGTCATTATTATGAGATGTTAAGTCATTATTATGAGATACTAAGTCATTATTATGAGATACTAAGTCATTATTATGAGATGTTAAGTCGTTATTATGAGATACTAAGTCATTATTATGAGAACTAAGTCATTATTATGAGATGTTAAGTCATTATTATGAGATACTAAGTCATTATTATGAGATGTTAAGTCGTTATTATGAGATGTTAAGTCGTTATTATGAGATACTAAGTCATTATTATGAGAACTAAGTCATTATTATGAGATACTAAGTCATTATTATGAGATACTAAGTCATTATTATGAGAACTAAGTCATTATTATGAGATGTTAAGTCATTATTTTGAGATGTTAAGTCATTATTATGAGATACTAAGTCATTATTATGAGAACTAAGTCATTATTATGAGATGTTAAGTCATTATTATGCGAAAGTTTCTAAAAAAATTTTTTGATTAAGTTAAAGATACTAAGTCATTATGAGAAAAATATTTTTGATTAAGTTAAAGATTCTAAGTCATTATGAGAACTAAGTCATTATTATGAGATGTTAAGTCATTATTATGAGATACTAAGTCATTATTATGAGATACTAAGTCATTATTATGAGATGTTAAGTCATTATTATGAGATGTTAAGTCGTTATTATGAGATACTAAGTCATTATTATGAGAACTAAGTCATTATTATGAGATGTTAAGTCATTATTATGAGATACTAAGTCATTATTATGAGATGTTAAGTCGTTATTATGAGATGTTAAGTCGTTATTATGAGATACTAAGTCATTATTATGAGAACTAAGTCATTATTATGAGATACTAAGTCATTATTATGAGATACTAAGTCATTATTATGAGATACTAAGTCATTATTATGAGAACTAAGTCATTATTATGAGATGTTAAGTCATTATTTTGAGATGTTAAGTCATTATTATGAGATACTAAGTCATTATTATGAGAACTAAGTCATTATTATGAGATGTTAAGTCATTATTATGCGAAAGTTTCTAAAAAATTTTTTTGATTAAGTTAAAGATACTAAGTCATTATGAGAAAGTTTCTAAAAAATATTTTTGATTAAGTTAAAGATTCTAAGTCATTATGAGAACTAAGTCATTATTATGAGATGTTAAGTCATTATTATGAGATACTAAGTCATTATTATGAGATACTAAGTCATTATTATGAGATGTTAAGTCATTATTATGAGATGTTAAGTCATTATTATGAGATCATTATTATGAGATACTAAGTCATTATTATGAGATGTTAAGTCATTATTATGAGAGATTTTCTCAGTATTATGAGATACTAAGTCATTATTATGAGAACTAAGTCATTATTATGAGATGTTAAGTCATTATTATGAGAGATTTTCTCAGTATTATGAGATACTAAGTCATTATTATGAGAACTAAGTCATTATTATGAGATACTAAGTCATTATTATGAGATACTAAGTCATTATTATGAGAACTAAGTGATTATTATGAGAACTAAGTCATTATTATGAGATACTAAGTCATTATTATGAGAACTAAGTCATTATTATGAGATACTAAGTCATTATTATGAGAACTAAGTCATTATTATGAGATACTAAGTCATTATTATGAGAACTAAGTCATTATTATGAGATGTTAAGTCATTATTTTGAGATACTAAGTCATTATTATGAGATACTAAGTCATTATTATGAGAACTAAGTCATTATTATGAGAACTAAGTCATTATTATGAGATGTTAAGTCATTATTATGAGATACTAAGTCATTATTATGAGATACTAAGTCATTATTATGAGATGTTAAGTCGTTATTATGAGATACTAAGTCATTATTATGAGAACTAAGTCATTATTATGAGATGTTAAGTCATTATTATGAGATACTAAGTCATTATTATGAGATGTTAAGTCGTTATTATGAGATGTTAAGTCGTTATTATGAGATACTAAGTCATTATTATGAGAACTAAGTCATTATTATGAGATACTAAGTCATTATTATGAGATACTAAGTCATTATTATGAGAACTAAGTCATTATTATGAGATGTTAAGTCATTATTTTGAGATGTTAAGTCATTATTATGAGATACTAAGTCATTATTATGAGAACTAAGTCATTATTATGAGATGTTAAGTCATTATTATGCGAAAGTTTCTAAAAAATTTTTTGATTAAGTTAAAGATACTAAGTCATTATGAGAAAAATATTTTTGATTAAGTTAAAGATTCTAAGTCATTATGAGAACTAAGTCATTATTATGAGATGTTAAGTCATTATTATGAGATACTAAGTCATTATTATGAGATACTAAGTCATTATTATGAGATGTTAAGTCATTATTATGAGATGTTAAGTCGTTATTATGAGATACTAAGTCATTATTATGAGAACTAAGTCATTATTATGAGATGTTAAGTCATTATTATGAGATACTAAGTCATTATTATGAGATGTTAAGTCGTTATTATGAGATGTTAAGTCGTTATTATGAGATACTAAGTCATTATTATGAGAACTAAGTCATTATTATGAGATACTAAGTCATTATTATGAGATACTAAGTCATTATTATGAGATACTAAGTCATTATTATGAGAACTAAGTCATTATTATGAGATGTTAAGTCATTATTTTGAGATGTTAAGTCATTATTATGAGATACTAAGTCATTATTATGAGAACTAAGTCATTATTATGAGATGTTAAGTCATTATTATGCGAAAGTTTCTAAAAAATTTTTTTGATTAAGTTAAAGATACTAAGTCATTATGAGAAAGTTTCTAAAAAATATTTTTGATTAAGTTAAAGATTCTAAGTCATTATGAGAACTAAGTCATTATTATGAGATGTTAAGTCATTATTATGAGATACTAAGTCATTATTATGAGATACTAAGTCATTATTATGAGATGTTAAGTCATTATTATGAGATGTTAAGTCATTATTATGAGATCATTATTATGAGATACTAAGTCATTATTATGAGATGTTAAGTCATTATTATGAGAGATTTTCTCAGTATTATGAGATACTAAGTCATTATTATGAGAACTAAGTCATTATTATGAGATGTTAAGTCATTATTATGAGAGATTTTCTCAGTATTATGAGATACTAAGTCATTATTATGAGAACTAAGTCATTATTATGAGATACTAAGTCATTATTATGAGATACTAAGTCATTATTATGAGATGTTAAGTCATTATTATGAGATACTAAGTTATTATTATGAGAACTAAGTCATTATTATGAGATGTTAAGTCGTTATTATGAGATACTAAGTCATTATTATGAGAACTAAGTCATTATTATGAGATGTTAAGTCATTATTATGAGAACTAAGTCATTATTATGAGATACTAAGTCATTATTATGAGAACTAAGTCATTATTATGAGATGTTAAGTCATTATTTTGAGATGTTAAGTCATTATTATGAGATACTAAGTCATTATTATGAGAACTAAGTCATTATTATGAGATGTTAAGTCATTATTATGCGAAAGTTTCTAAAAAAATTTTTTGATTAAGTTAAAGATACTAAGTCATTATGAGAAAGTTTCTAAAAAATATTTTTGATTAAGTTAAAGATTCTAAGTCATTATGAGAACTAAGTCATTATTATGAGATGTTAAGTCATTATTATGAGATACTAAGTCATTATTATGAGATACTAAGTCATTATTATGAGATGTTAAGTCATTATTATGAGATGTTAAGTCATTATTATGAGATCATTATTATGAGATACTAAGTCATTATTATGAGATGTTAAGTCATTATTATGAGAGATTTTCTCAGTATTATGAGATACTAAGTCATTATTATGAGAACTAAGTCATTATTATGAGATGTTAAGTCATTATTATGAGAGATTTTCTCAGTATTATGAGATACTAAGTCATTATTATGAGAACTAAGTCATTATTATGAGATACTAAGTCATTATTATGAGAACTAAGTCATTATTATGAGATACTAAGTCATTATTATGAGATACTAAGTCATTATTATAAGAACTAAGTCATTATTATGAGATGCTAAGTCATTATTATGAGATACTAAGTCATTATTATGAGAACTAAGTCATTATTATGAGATACTAAGTTATTATTATGAGAACTAAGTCATTATTATGAGATGTTAAGTCATTATTATGAGATGTTAAGTCATTATTATGAGAACTAAGTCATTATTATGAGATATTAAGTCATTATTATGAGATACTAAGTCATTATTATGAGATACTAAGTCATTATTATGAGATACTAAGTCATTATTATGAATGAGATGTTAAGTCATTATTATGAGATACTAAGTTATTATTATGAGAACTAAGTCATTATTATGAGATGTTAAGTCATTATTATGAGATGTTAAGTCATTATTATGAGATGTTAAGTCATTATTATGAGATGTTAAGTCATTATTATGAGAACTAAGTCATTATTATGAGATACTAAGTCATTATTATGAGATACTAAGTCATTATTATGAGATGTTAAGTCATTATTATGAGATACTAAGTTATTATTATGAGAACTAAGTCATTATTATGAGATGTTAAGTCATTATTATGAGATGTTAAGTCATTATTATGAGAACTAAGTCATTATTATGAGATATTAAGTCATTATTATGAGATACTAAGTCATTATTATGAGATACTAAGTCATTATTATGAGATACTAAGTCATTATTATGAGATGTTAAGTCATTATTATGAGATGTTAAGTCATTATTATGAGATGTTAAGTCATTATTATGAGATACTAAGTTATTATTATGAGAACTAAGTCATTATTATGAGAACTAAGTCATTATTATGAGATGTTAAGTCATTATTATGAGATGTTAAGTCATTATTATGAGATGTTAAGTCATTATTATGAGAACTAAGTCATTATTATGAGATACTAAGTCATTATTATGAGATACTAAGTCATTATTATGAGATGTTAAGTCATTATTATGAGATACTAAGTTATTATTATGAGAACTAAGTCATTATTATGAGATGTTAAGTCATTATTATGAGATGTTAAGTCATTATTATGAGATGTTAAGTCATTATTATGAGAACTAAGTCATTATTATGAGATGTTAAGTCATTATTATGAGATGTTAAGTCATTATTATGAGATACTAAGTTATTATTATGAGAACTAAGTCATTATTATGAGATACTAAGCCATTATTATGAGAAAGTTTCTCATTATTATGACTTACGGAATATTTCTTTTTCTCAACAGTGGCGGAACGGGCTTCCATACTCTTGCACTTGACAAGATAATCAAGGCCCATTTTTTTAGAAACTCACTATAAAATATTTCAGATCACCTAAATGTGTGACTTTGTTGGCATTTAAAAGAAGACGTCTGAATGAAAATGATGCAAGGCTTGGACTACCTTTTAGGTCGCTGTAAGTCACGTCTGGAAGGACTTGAGGAGAGTTTTTTTTTGAATGAGCCATCCTCCTTCTTACTAAGACCTCTACACCTCTTGCAGTGCTGTTTGTTTTGGGTCGTGTGCGCCCTCACCTGGTGAACAAGAGACATGACGTCCACTCCACTTTCCCATCTTCAGACAGGTTCTGCGTGAACTTCCGGAGTGCTGGTAGTACGGGGACGTGCACTCATACTCGATGTGCGTGTAGAGATGGTGAAAGCCCTGTGGGAGCGGGGGGAGGCTGAAAGGGGTCTGGGTGGGCCGCACTTCCCTTAAGAAATTGGTCGCACCAGAGGAAGAATAAAACTTATGCACAGGTGTTTTCCTGAAAAAGAGAGAGAGAGAGAGAGAGAGAGAGAGAGAGGGACTTAACAAGACATCCTATTAGAGAAACATAGAGAATAACTGAAATACTGCTTATAATTCACAGATTACATGAAATTCTGCTTTGAAAGGAATGGGAGAATTATAATCCGATTCAATGGAAAACCAGACTAAACTTGCATGTGTGTTGATGTAACAGACTCTGCCGTCAGGAGTGAATTAGTACCTGGATGGAATGTGGGGAGGAAGAACTCTCTGTCTGACCAGCACCGATACTTTGGGCTCTCGACAGGCTGTAAATAAGAACAAAAACAAGCTTTATATCTCAGTACTTAAGAAAATACTACAAGAGGATGTCATCCCCATATCTACACCACTTTATCACAGAGTATTTTAATGTGAAACTCTGTCTTTAGGCTGGTTGTGTAACCATCTCATGGACTAATGTTAATATATACATGTGTTTAAATGTATATTTTATGATTCGTGTTTCGTAGTAACATTAAGTTTGGTGAATGTGAATTTGATCACCGCTGTTTAATGTGTTTTAACAGAATAAAACTCTTGAATTGGTGTCCATCCTGAATTAAACCCAACCCCGTTACACGAAATAACCCTGCTTTTGACAGACACAATTCATTCTGTCTTTAAAAGAGAGAAACTCTGAGATGCCCTGACCTCTGATGCAGACGGGCTGGGTCCCAGACCAGGTGCCGTTACTCTGACACGTCCTCCGTGAGCTGCCGCTGAGAGCGTACGACTGGTTACAGAAGAACTGCACTGTTTCAGGAACGAGGCCTGGTACCGTTTCATTGTAACCATGATACAGTGGAGCCAGTGGAGGACACTGCCGTCCTTCACCCTCTGAGATAGACAGAAAGATACATGACCGTTCAGAGGTAACAATTTGTCCAGTCAGAGTTTTTAACAGAATCCACTTGAAAAACTCCCAACATCATATTACAAGATTTCATTTGTTTTCTGCGGAAAAAAATTGGGATGGGAGGAATTTTTAAAAAAGAATCTTTTGTGTTCCCTCGCAAAGATATTAACGGTCCCTTGTGAGTTCGGACAAACACAGCTCGTGCTTTAATACACACAAAAAATGCTCGGCTCATTTAGAGTTTGAACTTGTTGGACTCAAATATAAAGAAATGCGGTCAGTGATGAGCTCAAGAGGTCAGTGAAGTTCATTAATACCAGGGCCGGCGCTACCTATAGGCAGAGCAGGCAGTGGCCTAGGGCCTCGGCCTCCATTACTGTAACATGGGGGAGCAAAATACTAGGCTCTTTTTCTATTGGATATAGATGTAATGAAATCAACTATGTCACCGTATCAAAGTGCGTCCCACCTTCTGGAAAAAAAAAGATACGAAAAGGCAACTTTTCTGCAGAGGACTGACTTCTGAATTGAATTATGATGGCGCCGAAACGAATATCCTTCGCGGGGTGCAAAGCAGAAACAGGCACGTGATGTAGGTGTGCGAGTTGTCATCATCTGGTTTGGACTGATTATAATGTTTTCAAAAAAAATAAACGTGTTCTGTCGATCGCCGTCATTTCTGGATAAATCATTTGCCGGTTTATGAGTTTAAAAGAGCGCGAGCCAGACTGTTAGACACTTTGAATATGTACAGACAGTGAATGACATCACGTCGGGAGCCGACTAGCAAGATACTGAAGTGAAAGCAAAGTTTGTATTCAAAGTCAAAGAGCTAGAATGTTTCAGCACTAGAGTGTTTTTTGTTTGTTTGTTTCAAAAAAGTACTTCTGAATCTTTTAAATTCTGCATTACTGCTCTAACATAATACTTATTTTCAGTTTTCAAAACATAAATATTGTTGTTATATTGAATGAAAAAAATAAGCGTACAATTTTATGAAGTAATTAAGTAGGCCTATTTCTGCTTAGTAGTTCGTTTCTGTCACTTTTACTAGCAGTTGATTTGTGTAGGCTTATACACTCTTAAAAATAAAGGTTCTTCATTGGAATCTGTGGTTACATGAAGAACTGTTAAAATCCATGGAACCTTTCCATAACAGGTTCTTTACTGTAGAAAAGTTTATTTAGATTCTTTTAGAATGTTCTTCACACTAAGAAAAACAAAATGGGTTCCATTAAGAACTGTTCACTGAAAGGTTCTACAGAGAACTAAAAATGGTTATTTTATGGCATCCCTTTTTAGAATCTTTATTTTTAAGAGTGCATAGCGCATATTTGAGGTATTTATGCCACAGCAATAAATCAATAGGTGGGGGAAATCCCGTCCACAAAATGATTAAGGAATGATGTTCATTTACTGAATTTTACTGTAGCCCTGTAGAGTGTGTTAGGCTACTGTAAATACATTTCTGAACAAATTACTACAAAAAACAAATCAAACAAAAAAAACACTCCACATACAACTAAGAGATTACCTTAGTTAATATGGACATATAAAAGTAAAATATATAAATTTTAATAACAGATGTTATAAAGGTAAGAAATAATATTTGTTTCCAGTGTTTTATTAGGAGGGGGCCTCCAAAATAAATTTTGCCAAGGGCTTCCAAATGTCTAGAACTGGCCCTGATTAATACATTCAAAGATTCAAACTTCCTGGATCAATAAGTCATTAAAACACAAAAGACAGCTATTTCCAACCATAGTAATGTAGACATCGAGCTACAACAACACGATTTTCCTCAAACAAGCTTTATAATATATAAATTGGTCTCTATTAGTAGGCAGCGGTGAGACAAGGGACTGTCTGAAAAGTTCAAAATCTGAAAAGCATTTCTACAAAAATAGTCATTAATAACTTCAAAGTTCCACACTGAAGTGTAACCAAACTCAGTTAAAACATCACTACTCTCCTGCTGGTTACACTACAACACTCCGTGTGGCAAGAAACACATAAAGCAGCTTTTGCATGACAGTTATTTAATGCATTTGATGGCATCACAATTTATTAAATGTTTTACTAATAACAGTGAAGTTATTGATTTGTTTCATAATAAATAATCATAAAAGTTATATTCTTATCAAACTCTGTTCCAGTACAACCAGCAGGACAGCAGTGACGTGTTACGGTGAAGTTATTGAGTATTTTCATAATATAAAATGAGCAAAAGTGTTTTGGGTTGTGCACTTTTCAGACGGTCCCTTGTCTCTCCACCACCTGCTCATTGATACACATGTATTATTAACCACATTTGAGGAAAATCGGGTTGTTGTAGCTCATTGTCTACGTTGGAAATAGCTGCATTTGTGTTTTAACAACGTTTAGTTCACGAGTTATTGATCCGGGAAGTTCGAATCTGTGAATATATTGCCAACTTCACTGAACTCTTGAGCTCATCACTGACTGCATTTCTTTATATTTGAGTCCCAACAAGTTCAAACTCTAAATGAGCCGCGCATCATTTGTGTGTATTAAAGCACGAGCTGACCGAAACACTGCAGCCAGAGGGACATTAAACAGGAAGTGTTTGTCCGAACTTACAAGGGACCGTAAATATCTTTGTGAGGGAACACAAACGATTCTTTTTTTTTTTTTAAATTCCCCCCAACCCAATTTTTGTGATAAGTCAACATTTTGACTAAGTCACCAGACATGGATTTTTGTACAAAAGGACATTTGTTTTGAGAGAAATGTGAGATGTCTTTTAATTAGGGATCAAGTTTGCAAATTTATCAGTTCCAATTCATCTCAAATGATTCCAGATCCTTAATGGTTCCATTATTAATTCTTTTAGTACTTTAAAGGAATAGACATTCTGAGCGCAGATATCGAATTGAATTGGGATATTCAAGTCCACATCAATTGTCCAATTTATAAACTGTCCTTTGACTAGCTGAAGACTCGAATGGAAGGCCATGGCCATCATTTCTCTGTATAAAGTGTTTGTTTTCATTCTACCACAAACGTAAGAAACAGTGAAATGAATGTTTGTTGTTATGTTTCAAAGAGATAGTTGTGGATATTCACCTCCATTCTTTTGGTTTGTTTCTTGTTGGAAATCTTGTTCTGTTGTCTTTTCATTCACTGTGTCCACTTTGACCTTTTCTGTAGGCGTTCCCCTCGTCGTCTCTCTCTCCGTGGTTGTGCTCACTGTCGGTACGATTGCTGTGGCGTTATTGCCAGTAACTGTTGGGAGATCTTCAGTTTCTTTTTGAGGCAGTGTTCCCAAATTGTCTTCTATGTCATTACTATTTAAAAATTCTGTGTTATTCCCTCTGGAAATATCTGTTTCATAAAGAAGGTTTTCTTTCTCATCTTCAGTCAGGTTTAATATGGTGTATTGGGGTCCATGGGATATTTTTTGTCCATTGTCCATTCCATCATCTTCGGTTTTGTCCTTTGCTGTCTGATTGTTGTCCATCCTGTTGTCTATCAACACGATATCCAAGAATTCCATGTCTAAATCTTTTGTTGGACTTCCAACTTTTTCTCTAAGATGTCCATCTTTGTCAAGAAGTTTAAGATTATCTTTTTCCCCTCCAGTTTTTTCCTTTTCAATTGTGTTAATGTTACTATCAGGATCCTTATTTTCAACTTTAGGCTTTTCTTTTACAAACTTGCTCCCAATATCTTTGCCTGTGTCTTTTCCCAAATCTAAATCTAATCCTACATTATCCTTTCCGGCGGTAGGTTTTTTGGGTGTATCTTTGTCTGGTTTTGACTCGTTTTCTTTTTCTTCTGAAGTTTTGTTTTTGGTATGGCCCACTTCGTCGTATCCAGTAGGTTTGTGTTTGCCTTTGTTTTGTTCATTATCTGCTCCAGAAATGATGTCCAGCTCTGCAAGTACAATAAATTCAAAGGTTTAATTAAAGCACAGCACTACCAACAAAAATAAATATATAAATAAGCAAACAAAAAAGATAAATAGCAATTTTGATTTCATTTAAAATACATAAGCTAAGTTGGGAACGTGAGGGAACGGCGTGAGGCCGGTGACGCGAGTGATAATGAGCGTCAGCTGCGCGCTACACTGGTCTCGTGTCTCTCACGGAGGAGCTCCGGAAGTATAAAAGAGGAGCGACGACAGTGAAGGACGAGAGAGGACCAGGCCTGGACTTTATGTTGTGTTTTTATTTTGTTTGTGTGCCCTTTTACTTTCGTTTTATTGTTTGTTTATTTATTTATTAAAACTATGTTGAATGTTTGCCGGTTCCCGCCTCCTTCTTCCCATATTTACGAACTGTGTTACAATAGTTATTGAGGATCTTGTATGCATATAGTAGTGCCATCCACAGAGTAACCGAAACCATTTGTTTAGGCATTTTTTCATTTCAGAAAATCTCAACATCAAGAGTTACTTAATCTAAGTACCTTTGACGCATGTTGGTGCAGTCCCACTCCAAGAGTTGTTGCCCAGACAGGTTCTCTGAGGGACTCCATTCAGTTTGTATTGCTTATAGCAAAAATACTGTATAGCAATAAGTACATCATTTGGTCCATAAACAAGGAAGTGATCACCATGATCTAGCTTTGGAGGAATGCCGCAGTCATGATCAGGCACTGGTGAAAAGATACAGTCACGCTGCAACTTTTAACTCATTTTCAACATATAGATTAGAGGATGCATATGATGACTCTTCAAGAGAAATTGCTACATATTTGAATTATCATTATTATTTTTGCCTTGCTGCCAGATCTATACCTTATAATGAGTTTTCAGTTGCTCACCACACTGTGGAGTTGGTGTACTCCATGACCCATCCAACAGACAGGTGGCCATCTGGAAGCCCTTTAATGTGTATCCAGGGTCACACTGGAACTGAGCACGGCCTCCGACCCTTACATCCAGATCCACTGTAGTCCCGTGGGCTGGAATCAAAGGCCTTCCGCATTCAAGGACTGAGAGATCATGAACAAACAAATCTTACATGTTATGTTATAAAAAGTGTAACCTTATAAAACACATGGCATGAAAGGGTGCAGTGCTCGACCAAATTACCACAGAGCATGAATACATTTTAAACCAAACAACAACAAATCAGCTGCGATCTGAGTCTATACCTAAACCCTGGTGCTGTACATGGATAGACATCCTTTTAAATGTTACATTTTTCCTTGAAAAGACAGTTCTCACCATGTTCACATCTCTGTCCGGTATATCCAGCCAGGCAGGCGCAGTGGAAGGAGTGAGAGGAGTGTAAGATGCAGGTGCCGTCGTGCATACAAGGAGAGGAAGAGCATTCTACACAAATAGACACGGTTACATGTCAGTCATTCAGTGCCATCAATATGCATTATTTAGACACTCCTAAACATACACAACAGTATGCAAATACATTTGTATAAGATAAATTAACTTTTCTTGAGACGCAAAATTGCGATTTGCAGAACGTAACGTGTAGAATGCATTTCTGTTGTCACAGCACCTCAGATCAACAAGTTAGCTCAGGTAAGTGAACGCTTTGACGCTCACGATCACATGGAGTGATTACAACGTTCAGTGCATCTCGTGATCAACTGCCAAATTCAAACGTTCTTGCGTGCGCTGGCTGAGTGACAGACACGCTCAGCGCTGTCAATATTTTTGCGATTTGCCTTGGGATTAGCTCCGATTTTGTAGTTGCAGCAATTTTGCTCTCGTTTCTCTGAAAGTGGACAAAACTGAACCAGGAAACTTTGTCACAAGACAGAACAGAGGTCACAAAGCCAACATCAAGCCTCAATTTTGACCAAATGTGTAGTTACTGCGCTCTGCCTTTGGACGGCAGTATTGCCCATCATAATGTGTCCCTCACCCTCCAGACTATCATTTGGACTGTCAGTTCCGCCATTGCTTGGAAAGTCTGTACATTTAGACATTTCTTCCTGTAGAGTGACTTCCTTTTCACCATGTGTTTTTACCATCACATCACAAGAAAAGAATTTGAAATGCAGTCATATTTCTCCATATCATTGTCTGTGAAGTTGTGACTGAAATGTTAACTGTGTGAGGCGTTGAGCATGAAGTCCATTCCCATTAGGTTTATGTCCAAAAATGAGGATAGATTAGGAAACTCCTGAATGCGTTTATTTTGTCACTTTCCTCCAATATTGGGAAATTAGACCCCTGAACTCAGATTTAGTCCATTGGGAATACTAAAAATGCCTGCAAGGTAGGCTAATTTTTGACCGTTTCCACTGTTTGTAGGAAAAGGACAGTGCCAGGTAAGTTTTAAAAAGTCACCCCAAATGTTCCTGCATGAGAATGGAACAGTTGCCGATCATCTGTGAACTGTTTTGCCATGAGATGTGAATTCAGTGGTCTTGGCTTAATGAACTTCATATCTGCTATTACTGCTTCCAACACATCCTACATGTCAGTTGCCATTCAAGTGCTTGACAATAAAGCATACAATGAGTGGCTATCTTTGGATTTAAGACTTGTGTTCGGGTGACTCTACTCCTGTGCCCAGAACCATCAGTGCAAACCGGCACACGATTTTACCAGCTCAGATGTTGTTCCATGAGGTCATCGCCTTGCTGGACAGAGACACGGTCCTCCAGCAGATCTTCCATAAGGAATAACAGCTGCTTTGCTCCCAGCCTTAGTTCTACCAGCTTTCCATGAACACCTTCCAGTATCAATCTTCTCCATTCTCTTACAAGATGTTGATCCTGAAGAGTTTGAGAGAACTCCTCTCCTTCAAGGGTCTGTGGAAGTGGATCGCTACCCTGCTCTTCGAGGGGCATTTCCACACTCGTCTCATCTCCAGCAGGTACCTTCAAGGTCAGCCACCACAACTTCTGGAGCCTTTTCCTGATGGCTTCCAAGGTTCGACCAATGAGCATAAAGCTGTCACCAACTGTTTCTTAAGCATTCCTTCTCTCCATATCATCTCTGCCTGACATAGCAATGTCCTACTCTCTTCTTGCATCAAGACCTTTATAAGTCTAGATTCCATTGGTACTGAACTTGATCTTGTTGACTGGGAACCAGGCCCTTGATATTCATCTGCTTGGCTGGAAGCTGGAGCAACTGTTGACTGCATTTCTCTTTGATGATCTTCCATCTGGATGGAAGTGTGAGTTGAAGCGGCTGGTACTTGCATTCTCCTTAGCTGACGCAGAATAATTTCAATAGACTCTCTCAATATTGGTTTATCCGATGGAGTATAAATTCCTCAACCTGTAACTGTCAACTAGCTTCCCTAATTTCTCCTTATCCATTAGGCTTAGGGTTCTGTCTGTTAATTTATTAACACCTATGTTATATGTGTGGTCTTGGTCACATGGTGACCGGCTGGACTGCGACTGAGAGGTTTTAGCCTTCTACACAAACAAGCAACGAATGCAGCTTATATATGTGCATTGGTAGTGGGACATTGTTAGTTGTAATGGAACTACACATGCTTTGTACTGAAAAACAAGACAAACAAAAAACTATCAGAAACTATATCAGAGCAGCATGACTGCGAGCCCTTTCAATGAGCCCAAGTGAGCATGTCACACACTGGCTTGCATCAAGTTCATGATATAGGTGCTTGCCTTCAGGACAGTCACGGGCTCTGCTCCTTCCCACCACTGCTTGCTCTTACGAGTCTACATGCCCTCCAGGAGCCTGCGAACGGTACTTGACCAGCATCTCCTGGTACCATCACAGAAAGGCACACAATCACTTTCAAGAATGTTCTTGATCACTGTTGGAAAGATCTTCCTAACTCTATCGTCCTCAGACAGAAACCCCTGCAATATTCAAGAAACAGCAGAAAACTCAAAACGCATCTCTTCCTCAAGCTTTTAACTGCATCTTGCTGAAAAACTTCTACAAGTCTCACTATTCTTTGATCCCTCCCCGTTCCAGCTTCACCAGCAATACAACGTTTCAGATATCGCTGACAATAGCACTTCTCCTATTTGTTGCCTTCTTCAGATGAATCGCTTACCGTATTCCTCATTTGTAAGTCACTTTGGACAAAAGCATCTGCTAAATGAATGTAATGAACAATATTCTTAAAGAGCATACTCATAAATATTGTCTTACCTGAGCTCTCCTGGAAGGTGGCAAAAAACCCATCAAAGTTTTTGTAACCATCTGAGTTGAAAAGAATGTGCAGGGAACTGCCACTGCTTTTGATTGGAGGAGGTCGTTCATTTCCACAATAACGACCAATCACACGCGAGTTCAAGCTGTCTCCATCCCTCACTTCAACATAGTCATACTGACAGCTGTGTTCAAACTCCAAGCTGAGCATCATGAACCTACATGAAGACAGAGAGAATGACAAGTTTAGGTGATTAGGATATGATTCAGGTGCCTGGAGATGCAGTGATTGTGTGATGATGTACAGGCATAGTAAAGTATTGCAGACTGGAGAAGTCTGCTGCAATCTCTGAATGTGCCTCCTGACCCACAGATGAATTGCTGAACATGAAGCAGTCGTGTGTGCTTCTGGGCCACCTTGCCACAATGTCTGTGATCAAACCCTTATTGTCACAGATCACCTGACAGTTGACAGCTGCATAGCCTTTGTGGCATCAAGGTACCATCGATCACTCCTGATGATGTTGTATTTCTGTGATGTCCTGTCTTGATGCTGGAAATTGAATGTGTTCTGCAGCAAGTGGGTGTAATGCATTGATGACCACTTCAACTGATGCCTTACTTAGTCCAAGACCATCACCAAGTACCTGGAGAGAACTGTCTGTTGCATAAAATCTCAAGGCTGCCAGGAGTTGGACTTCAGGGGACAAGGCAAAATCTCTCCTGGTGGCATGCATTGGCTGAGGTCCAGTGGTGGCATGCTTAGAAATTGTATAGATCACATCTCATCTATCCTCTGTAATGTTCATAATGACCAAAAGTCTTGCTTTTTAGTATGTATACATAGAACAGTGCTGGTAAAATATGTATGAAATAAAGTTTTTTTTTGTCTGTACCTGTAGAAATGTATTGGCTAGATGAAGTACTGTCACCGTTAATATACAGTCTTTATATATTAATAATATTGCTTATATCTGAAAATCACCAATCATCAGCCATTCACTTCAGAAACACCCATAAGAATTCTTATAGTATTTCATTTGGCCTTAGTCCTTAGTCAAAAGTTTTATTAATTTGGATTATTCAGTTCCCCAGAACCTGCAAAAGTACAAAAGACATTGTATTGTTTGACTGTGAGTCAAAACTACATATAGAAAACATTCACATTGCACAAGAAATGACAGAAACTTAATGAATTCCCATTGAACAATAATCATATTACCTGACTCTACTGGCAAGATTATTGACAGAGAAATGGAGGGCTTTGCAAACTTCATCTCCTCAAGTCTCCTCTCTTCTAAGGCCAGCTTGGCCTTCTTTAACTCAATGAGCTGCTTTTAAAAATTGTTGTCCCTCTTGTTGGCTTCTTTAAGGCATTGTCTAATGTCTTTCAAGATATCTAATTTCTCCCTCTCCAGCTGAACTAAGTCCTGACTACAAGTGCAGACATTATCAATCTGCTGAGGTGTTGTGGCTGCAGTCTGGACCACTGAAGATGGAGGCTGAGGCTGGGAGGGTTGTTTGGAGGACTAGGAGATGTTAGGTCAAACTGAGCACAAAGCACAACTCAGGTTCAGGTTGAGTTACCCCTACTCTGCCCTGCCAAAATCCTCCCACTTCTAGCGGACCTCCTTGCCTGATCTTTTAACGCCCCTGGTTTCTGTTAATTCGGTAGCAATGTCCTTCCAGATGTTTTGTTTTTTCTCATCTTTATGGTGTCCTTTTAATGTGGTGAAAATAACTTCCTCTAGAACGACACTAATTTAATCTATTTGAAAGGTATCTTTTCTTGTTTTTTTCAGCCATTTTGTCAGTCCCCCAGCCTGTAGGTACATGCTTTATATAGACTTGTCTTAATTGCTAATCCACATCAGATGACGATTATTAGGTGAAACGGTCAGAAAGCGATTCCACATTTACATTTCAGCGCTTCACAAATGGACAGTAACTCTTAAGTAGCACGTAGAATACATTCTCAGGCATTCATGTAAAGTGCATTTTTGGGAAACGCACGTGGAATTGCAAGTGTTCGTAACCTTGCACGTAGAGTGTGCTCTTAAGAGCTAAGATACACCGTTATAGGGAAATCCAGCCCTGGTCTGTTATCAATAAGTGCTTTCACACAGACACCGTTCCTGTCTGCTTTGATCATGTTGTGCTGACACAGGATCTTAAAAAAAGAATCCCGATCTTACATCTCTTTCCAATTTCCGGCCTATTTTAAACCTTTTAGTGTCCTTGTTACATATGTTAATTTATCCATGATTGCATGCAAATAACTATAAACCAAATCTCAATACGCAAATGTATAATTACACTGTAACAATGACACTCTAATATATAAATATAAAAATATAAATTGAATTTTATTGTTAGCCAGGGATTTCAATAAAATGGAAAATAAAGGCAGGATCTAATTAAATGCAGTTCTTTTTAATCAAAATATATTCAAATTTACACTTGACAAAACAAAACAACCACCTTTTCAATACGTGATATGATAAAGAATAACTGAAAATGAGCGCTATGAATACAGAGAGAAACACAAGGGACTAAACGAGGCGTTTAACAAGACACAGATGAGACACATGAAGGCAAATCATAAACCATGGCAACAGAAGAGCATGAACAAAGAAAACGCAGGAATGCTTACAGGCTTTTTGTTCCTATTCAAGCATTGAGTCCACTGTACTGGATCTTGAATCTTTTTCTGTCATCGAGTCATTATCTTGGAATATCTAAAGATAAAAAGTCATGTTTTTTTTAAATATCAGAGAACCACATGCAATCTATGTTCACTCAAAAAAAAAAATTATGTCTAAACATAAGTTTTATGTAATTTAATTACATAGCAATTTTCCATCCATTTGGATGACATAGTTTTAACATAAACAAACTAATAAACTTAATGTGATTCATATTTGTCGGTCATATGTAAATGAAATAGGTAAGATTATGTAATAGTTGAGTATATGAATAGTGAGAGATTAAATGTCTTTTATCTTCAGTTGATTTCATTTGTAGTTCTTGTGTTTCTCTGTCCTTCAGTGATTCTGCTTGTTAACAGCAGGTGTTCATCATTAATGCTCAATCATCACTTAATGATCTCATTAACTCTGACACTGCTTCAACGGTACTTTAACTCAGTAGTGCGCACACACGACCACTAAACAGTGTTCATTAACCTGGGCATTTTTCTGTGAACTGTTACATAAATCTTACCTATTTCATTTACGTATGACTGACAAATATGAATCACATTAAGTTTATTAGTTTGTTTATGTTAAAACTATGTAATCCAAATGGATGTAAAATTGCTATGTAATTAAATTACGTAAAACTTATGTTTAGACTGAAATATTTTTTTGAGTGTTGGTGAATGTTTGCCTAATGTTTTCTCCTAGACAATTTAATGTAATACTTCCTTTTAGATAATGGGTTCTTCAGTTCATCTGTTTTCCACATGCGCTGGTTCTTAATAGGGGAGAGAAAGATTAATTAAATATTTCTTATGGTGTCATTGTTTTTGTTGTAAGTTTAGCATAAGTACGGCATCATGTGCCCTGGTATTACATTTCAAGGGGCCCTCCTTCCGAAATCACGGTATCACCTAAAATCACCATTTTTCAGCCCACTAGTGATGGCCTTGTGCATGAGACAAGCTTGTGCCAACTATCAAGCTGCTTAATGCTGCATGGTTGGATGGTTTAAATGTAACTGCTACCTAGAAAACCCAGAACAGATCGATGATCTGATACTCACAAGCATGTAGAAAAGCAGTGCGAAAATGGAAAAAAGACTAGTTCAAGGATCGTCTCCTGGCTATCCAGAATGCTACAAAGTCTGCGAAAGCTGTGCATTTTTCTAATTTAATTTTAAACAACTATTATAGACCAGAGGTCTTGTTTTTGGTAATAACTGCAGTTTTAAATATAGCTGTTAATAATATCCCTAATCCTGCAAATGCACTTTCTGAAAGCCTCTTGAGTTTCTTTGTGGATAAAATCGCTAATCTGAGGCCCCAGGCGATATCCTCATATAATGATCCTTCTGTTTCTAGTCAGCCGCTAGCTTCATGGGGGTTTTTTGGGTCCCATTTCGCTACAACTCCTTACTGAAATTATTGCCACCTTTAAACCCTCTTTCTGCTCTCATGATGTGGTGCATCCTGTGTATTTTCGACCCAGGTCTGTTTCCCAGGTACTGGGAAAAGTTGTGCCAACTACAGTCATTTTTTAAAGAAGAATCAAATGTTTGAATTATTATCAGTCAGGCTTTATGTCTTTTCACAGCACTGAATCTGTTCTGTTGAGAGTTCCAAATGATATTTTAGATGCTACTGATGCTGGTGATGCTGTGATTTCAGTGGTTTTAGCCTTCAATACCATTGGTCATACGTTGCTCTTATATAGATTAGAATCCTATGTTGGGCTAAAAGGTTCAGTTCTTAATTGGTTTAAATCTTATGAATCCGAGAGATGTTTTTCTGTCAGGATTGGTAATTTGACCTCCTCTGCTGCTGCCCTTGAGTCTGGACTTCTGCTATACAATCTTTATTAGCATCTCTGGATGTAGTAAAGCTTTGGTTAGTTAATAACTTGACTTAAAATGATTCCGAGACTGAAGTTATAGTTTTTGGCTCATCTGACAAGTTTTAGATCAGTAACTCCGTTCTGAGCAATTTTTCTGTGTTTAATTCACACTGTGTAAGGAACCTTGGTGCTTTCCTACAAAATCGGCTAATGATCATACCACCCCCATTTTGTGAGCTCTTCATTGGCTTCCAGTGCAATTTAGGACTGACATTAAAATTCTCCTGTTTGTGTACTAATCCTTACATAATCCATCTCCTAATTACCTGTCTCAACAGTTTTGTCCTTTCCTCCGCCAAGAACTTTAAGATCTGTTGACCTAAACTTACTTACAGTCCCTTGTTCAAGGTTAAAAGGAAGAGAGGGAGCCATTTGGGTGGTGGGAATTATGGAACCGCTTGCCAGTTCAACGTAAGGTCACTTAACTTCTTAAACAACCTTTGGTTGGATTTTTTTCCAAGGTCTGTGACAGAGCCCCTGGTTCGCCACCAAATCATTGTTCGCTGCAGTCGTAGATGCCAGGTCAGTGATGTCTCCAAAAGTTACAGATGAAGCAATATTTTCCAACATGTTGGATATTTATATTGCTTGGGGCCACGAGAAGATGGCATCCGCTCATAGAAAACGATGCATTTAAATTTTAAAGATGTGGCGTGGTAATGCGCTTCTTGTCCAGTGTGCGACTTCCTAAAGCAGGGATGGTCAAACTCTTACCTGGAGGTCCACTGTCCTGATAAACTCACCTGCCTGAAGCATTCTTGTAGTAATCCTGAAGACGTTTATTGGCTGGTTCAAGTGTGTTTATTTCGAGTTGAAGCTAAACTCTGAGGACAGTGGCCCTCCAGGATCAAGTTTGCCCATCCCTGCCCTGTTTTCAGTGATTTCACTGTGATTTCAGTGACCCAGTACGGCACATTTTATGTGTCTCCCTAATCAAACACCTGATTCAACTCATTAGAAGAAACTCCATGACATGAAATGGGTGTGTCAGACAAAGGAAACTTTCAAAATGTGCAGTGATGGGGGTCCTCCATGACCAGGGTTGAGAAACACTGCTCTATGGCATCAAAGATGCATTCATGCCTTTTGTGAAAGTGTGCAGTGCTAAAGCAAGACCAAATAGAAAGAGACAAAACAGCAAACCAGAGGAAGCACCAATGCTTTGGTAAATTCTGAATTCTTCATCTATTGTCACAAATCAGTCCATACCAGTACCAGTTATACTTGTGACATTGTGTTTTTGAGTCAACATTCATTAGAGCAAAACTGCTTATAAGGAGTCTGTCACATCTCTTGATGGGTGTTGCTTTAGCGCCATCAGCCAATAGACTGGTGTAAACTGACAGGGCCTCAAACCATGTGACTTTTGACAAATTCTCCATTGTGTCATCACACTGTGCAGAGTTTCTACAAAAGGGAATAACAGAGAGCACATGAAAATAAACTGTGCTATTAGTGACTCTATTCATTCTTTGTGTATTCTCCCTTCAAAAAGACTTATTAACTCCCATAAATATATTATTTCCCAATAAATAATATATTTTCTCAAACAGACTTTTAATTGAACGACTGACTTCTTGGTAGAATATAAACAGGGAATATATATTATATATAAAATAGTTTTTGTCTTTCAGTAATCCAAATTCAGGTTTTCGAGACAAATGTTGTGTCTTTTTTTTCTTTTTTTCTTTCCTAGAATGGAGAGGTAATGTTTTCCTGGCTCTCAAACACTGGAACACTGACATGACTTTTTTCCTTGAAACAGGCGAGTAAAAACTCCTGCCAGACTTCTTGAATGTGTCGGATTTATTGGATTGTTGCACTCAGTACGACTCCATAAGAATTGTGTTGGAGATCAACATGAAGGATATCTAGAAAACACCACCCGAGTACTGTTGTGTTGGGACGATCTGGGGAGGCAGAGTCCAGTACACATCTGTACCATCTGCTTTAGATGACACAAGTGCTTCCTACTACATACTACTTATTGACGTGCGTCCTAACATATATATTTGTAACTATGTCATGTTTAATATATCATGTTATATTTGATCTCATTAAAAAAGAAATGTCACTTTCAACTGTTTTTTTTTTTCAGAAAATGTCTTAGTATGCGTAAATATTTGTAAGATACTAAAAAGACTTAAAAACTGACATAAACTGAACAAATTTTACAGACATTTGCTGAACAGAAATGGAAAGTTCAGCTCCACCTTGGCTAGTGGATCCCACAGCTCCATTTGAACCCTCCAATCCTCAGACTCCTGCTCGGCTCTCAGATCTATGGGCTCCACAATGGACTGCTATCCCTCAGGCTCTGCCGGGTTCCCTCATCCCTCTGGCTTCACCTTGGTCCACCGTTGCTCAGGCTCCACCTTGGTCTTCAGAGTCAAGCAGCTTTGCCACAATCCTCCACATCTCAGGCTCCGTCGGACTCCTCCTTCCCCCCGATTCCGCCATGGTCCTCACTCCCACCATTCCCTCCATGGTCTGCCAACGCCACGCCTACAGGTCCAACGTGGCCCCCCAGACCTTCAACGTCACCCTCCACCATCTCCACCTCAGGCAGTCATCTTGCTGTTTCAGTCTGGCTTCTCTACCATTGATCCACCATGGCTCCTCACTCCATTTGCTCCACCATGGATTTTCATGTCATCCACCTTCTCTTCCCACCTCTGATCTGGTGCTTCCTGATTCCACCCACCTTCATCTCCTCCCTGGTCATTGTCTCCTCTGTGTCTTCCTCAGTGTACTCCTCACAGGGAGTTATGTAACAGTAATGTTCTGTTTAATTTTCAGTTTTTGTCTTTGTCTGATTTACCTGTTCTAATTAGTCTCACAGATTAGTGTTCCTCGCCTCATTAATCACCTCGCCTTGTGCATTTAAACCCTCTGCTCCTTCTGTTCATTGTCTAGTGTTAATGTTACATTAATTTGTGTATTGTTAGTATTTTCTCTTCGTGTATATTAAAAGTCTATGTCATTCATCAATCTGCATCACGAATCTTCCATTGGATTCCCTGCAAAACCGACCCGTTACAGCTGCCTCTACTCAGATTTTTCTTCTGTAAGATAAATTATTTAGAAGGCGTTCTGTCATGTTCAGCGACCCACATCAAGTGTCTTATTACTCTTCAGGGTGAGTGAAATACCCTTCTGTAAGTCTCCTTGCCCTCGCTTTATGAGTGATAAGTATGTTAAGCGTTTGGGTGTTCAACATGCTCAAGCCACTTAATAGAGTATCATACTGTCTGCACTACGAGGATATACTTTGTTCTTGGCCCACCTTCAGTTCTCCCTGTTCACTCTAACACTGCAGCTGTCGAGGCACCACATGAGTTAGGATTTTGGGGATCTGATGTTGGAACATGAAGCCATGGTAAGCGAGCCGACCAATTTCTCTTGCTCTCTTCCAATGTCTTCTGGCTGCCTCTGACTTCCCCACTGTAACTAATCTGGTGAGAGCAGTGGTATGAAGAAATGCTGCCCTAAGTTTCCATCTAAACCTTGTAGGCAGGTCCAAATTAGCTAATCGGAAGCAATGGGAGACATGGGCAACGGCTCAGGGCAGCATCTTGCCGGGGACGGGGCACCCGTGCAGGAAAAGAAAAACCAATGCTAATAAATGGTCTAATAAATCTTCACTGTAAAGCAATGCTACTGAATTGGAAATGATATTTTTGAAACACACAATTAATTACAAGGCTGTAACAGTGTACTATTGCAGACTTATATACTGTTTGAGGTTTAAATTGCATGATTTTAATAAAGTCATATGAATTAAAGGGTCTAAGACATGAAACTCCAGGGCTGAAAATGAATCCCACTCCGGCCCTGATCAACAAGTCCTACATGTGATTTGGACGATGACCGATCAACTCAGTAAACTTTACCTCGCTTGTGTTCTGGGTAACTTTGCCTTCAGAACTTGGGTGTTTGTGGCACTGTAATTATGACAGGTGGTCTTCCCGTTGCTCACATGGGGCCCCTTGTGTTGGACCAGACCATGGGTCGGATATCCCTGCTGTTGTGTCATTTCAGGGCTCTGTTCCAGATGGTCAGCCTCCAGTAGAGGCACACAAATGGATCCTGAGGGCCAGAGCCTAGTCCGGTTTAGAGAATTGGAGATTTACAGGCTTTATCCGTAAGCTTCTACTGTATGAATTTTGCTCCCGATATAGTCAAGATTGCTCACGTTGTGGAGAAACTGCGCTGCAGTTTGTTTTCCTCCAAACCTTTGTGTCATAGCAGAGTGTGAGAAGTTTTGCCAATTGTTCTTTTTTTGGTGTTCATTGCAAAGGTTTTACATTTCCAAGCTAATGCTCATTGGCTTAAAGAGATATGCGCACCTTGAGCGAGTCCATCAGGATAAGACTTTCATATTGAAAAGTAGGAGTTGGATTTGTCCATTTTTACACTTTTAAAGTTGTAAATACATAAAAATGTTTAAGTTTGAGATGCTGTCAATACGTTTGTATCGTTCATTCCTGCACCTATCTAAACTTACAAATACTTTTTTATATTCCTTGTCCATTTGGGTTCTACACAGATGCTGGTTTGTTTCAGTAAGAGCTACAGGCACCCAGTACAGCCACAATCCAAGAGGGGATAATCATTAGGATTGTAAACTGTTATTCACACTGAAAACATAAGGTTTCCTGGCAGTGGAGTTTTGTCTGAGCATGTCAGAAGCTGCTACTTCCCATAAATCTGTCAAAGAGAATTCATTTTGACATCATGTTCAAACTTAAAGATCCCTTTTAAGAAAAAGAGAAACCTCATGAAAAAGTATTAATAAAAAAATGAATTGAGTGCAAAACAAGCTTTTGTTACCGTCTATGGTGTGTGTGTGTGTTTTGAACAAAACCAGCTCTTGTCAGTACTGTGTGTTTATGAGTGTTTCTCAATAATTAACTCTCTAGAAAGACATGCTAAAGACCAAGTAAACTTCTCATGCTTTAGGTGTGTGTGTGTGTGTGTGTGTGTGTATTTTTGTGATTTATGAGGACACATTTGTATAATGACATGGGTATGACACTGGTATTAAGAGGACTTTTCATATGTCCTCACTTTTCAAATAGCTTTAAAAACATACTAAACAATTTTTTATCAAAAATGTAAAATAGCAGAACATTTTGTGTGATGGGTAGGTTTAGGGGTGGGGGGGGGGGCAAAATGTATAGTTTGTACAGTAGAAAAACCATTACGCCTATGGAATGACCCCATAAAACTTGAAAACACAACATGTGTGTGTGTATGTGTGTGATATCAGTTCTTACCTCAGGTCAATGGTATAAGGCCGGTCCACTTTTAGCGTCCACTCGCAACGGGCATTGTTTGGGTAACTCTCCAGCACCAAGTGACCTTGCCTCTTATGAATCACCCCTCCACATGCTCAAAAAAGAGGCACAATCAGTAAAATTGATGTCAAATGTACACATTAAAAGCAAAATACCAAACACTGTTCATGTACAAAAACGTTATTGAAAAAGAGATTTTGAAAAATATTTGGCATTGCCAAAATTCCCAGATGTATTTTAAATAAATCACTACTCTGAATGCACGAACTTACTTAAACAATCCCCACCGGACCATCCCGGGCGACACTCTGCACAGTACTGCCCTTTTACAAAGAAATCGTCCCTTGGGCCCCACGTGCCGTTGTTACAGCGCTTGCAGTTCTCAAATATGCTGCAGCCTGAAGTAGAAAAAGCAAAAGCATTGAAGATTGGGTTTGGTTCTGATGAGGTTAGCGAATCTCATCGAAGTCGATGCAAAGAGCATTGTTGTTTTCTATGACACAAAGATGCCATCGCCATTTGTCTTGTGGGAGATGGACAGTAATATTAACAGAACAATGTGTTCTACATGTGTCGGGGCATCGTGTGACCAACTTTAATACACTTCATGGTGGAATAGTAGAGTTCGGGTTCTGGCACTCTATCCAGTCTTATTAGATTATGATGAACTACCCTGCAACCGTTCATTTGGTGCACTAAACTGGTAAACTTAAAGTCTGCTAAATTGGAACAACTAATTTTGTACTTTATGCATTTTAATTGTGCAGAAGTAGTGCTGAGGAGATATTGTTATATCAGTAGAATTTATATATCTCAAGTGATATGTCCGTAAATATGCTAGGTTACTATTTGTAACGTATATCGTTACATTACTCAAGTTTAGTAACTTAATCTAAATACTTTAGAATACTTTGGAATACTAATAAGTGTGGACAGAACTAAATAAAAATAACATTTTTATGATCCTCTTAAAAGTATTAAATTGTTGATGAAACTTAACTCTGCTTTTCAGACGGTCAGAGTCAGAGAATCACCAATCGCTGTTTAAATGACATTAAAATTCAAAGTAATCACTTTGGTAATCTAAAACACTTTTCAAACGTAACTGTAATCTGATTACCACCCAATTAAAATGTAACTGTAATGAAACACAGTGACTCACATTTTCTATTTTAAATACGTAACTAAGTTACTTGTATTTCGTTATTCCCCAACCCTGTATGTTAATAAATTTGAACTATACTTAGTATGTATGGAGGACCAGGAGTGCCACATTAAAATAAAACAATGAATCAATTAATTCATTTAATAATTCACACATAAAAATGTAAATAAATAAATCACTTTTAAATAGGCAAATAAATAGACGTATTTAAAGTTGTTTATTTAATTCCTGTTTTTAAAAAATACATTTGTAAATCATTTTAAATCTCTTTTTAAATCTCTTTTTAAATCGCCTTTTAAATGGCTTTTTAAATCGCTTTTTAAATGGCTTTTTAAAACGCTTTTTAAATGGCTTTTTAAAACACTTTTTAAATGGCTTTTTAAAACGCTTTTTAAAAAAAGGATTTGCCAATTGCTTTTCTCTCTCGGTTTGCCAAACGCTTTTCTTTATCCAATTGTCAATCGAGTGCTAAAATGCCATTGGACAGTACACACGTGGGAGCAACCAATCAGCTTTCGCCTCAATTTGAAGAGCTGACCCTCTCTACAAGAGTTCGAGCAACGCGATGTCAGGAGAATGCTAAATGTGTTTTTAGAAGTATTGTAGATGATTTGTTAGCTTTAGCTGATTTTTGCGAAAGAAATTCTCCTCTCGATTCTCATTTGTTATGTAAAAGAGTTTTTCAGTTGAGGGAAGACGCGGCTAACGCCGCGGATCATTGTGTTTGTACAATAAATGATTTGGAACGGATTTGGGTTCAGTTTGAGGTCATTCAGTGACTCCGCGGCCCTCACGCTATGGTTGAACTTCCAAGCGTTCTCGAACAACACCAGTCGTTGATGTACTGGCAGAAGAGACAGCAGGATGTATTGTTGTGTCGCTGAGGACAGTCCGACGAAAACCATTATAACCTCTCCAAACACGTTCAGATTCGCCTGACACTTCGCGTGATCGCGTCGTTCGAACTCTAGTAGAGAGGATCGGCTCTTCAAATTGAGGCGAAAGCTGATTGGTTGCTCCCACGCGTGTACTGTCCAATGGCATTTTAGCACTCGATTGACAATTGGATAAAGAAAAGCGTTTGGCAAACCGAGAGAGAAAAGCAATTGGCAAATCCTTTTTTTAAAAAGCGTTTTAAAAGCCATTTAAAAAGCGATTTAAAAAGCCATTTAAAAGGCGATTTAAAAAGCGATTTAAAATGATTTACAAATGTATTTTTTTATTGTTCTATTTATCTATGTTTAAAAACAGGAATTAAATAAACAACTTTAAATACGTCTATTTATTTGCCTATTTAAAAGTGATTTATTTATTTACATTTTTATGTGTGAATTATTAAATGAATTAATTGATTCATCGTTTTATTTTAATGTGGCACTCCTGGTCCTCCATAAGTATGAAATGAATGTATTTAAATATATTACTTTGTTTTTCATTGAACTCGTCATAATAAATCATGAGACTGTCTTGCATTAATGATAAATGCACTTTTGGTCAACACATTTCAGAATACAGGAAAATCTGATCAGGAGCACCTCTATACCTACTGACCAGAGTAAACTGAGACAGAGTCTAAATCTACATTTTTGACTGAAAACATCAGTTCAGGCATTTTTTTGTAAATTACTAACATCTGTCAGTTCGCATGTACAGACATTTTTTTTTAAAGACCAGCCCATTTAATTTTCCTGTTGCTGTAAAACCCTTTATAGACATCATACAGTGAAGAATGTGACAAACATTACTGCTCAGGGAGAGAAGAAAAACGTTACCCATTAAATCCAACTGGAAGGAATACACTGACACTTTTCTTTGTTTACAAGGTTCCAGAGAAAAATGTAATATGAGCAAAATCAACAACTCATAAAACAGGACGGACTGAAGGAATGTTTACAACATATTTGACATTTTATATTTATAAGTGTTTGACTGCTGTAGAATTATTGAAAATATAGGAGCTATTTAGAGTGAAAAACCATGAACAAACCGAGACATGCATCACAAGAAAAGAAAACTGAGACAGCATGTTTGTGTGTTATCTGCTCACCAGGATGAATGATGCAGGGATCGCATTCATTCGCAGCATTACGACAGCAAGGCACTGCGTAACCTACCGGATACCCCTGAAGAGGACATTTACAGTGGATCACATCATATTCACAGCATCCCCTGCACATCACGCTCCACTCGGGCCCTGGGCAGTAGTTGTACAGGAACCTGTAATCTAACAAGCAAAGCACAATATCACAGGCAGCACATGCTGACGACACTCCTTGTGTTGGCACACATCATAACCAAAATTTATATACCCTTATAGGTAACCTTACAATAAAGTTGTATTTGTTTACGTTAATTAATGCAATAGTTAAAAGGTTAGTTTACAGCATTAGTTAATCTTTAGTAACGATAAGTGGACATTAAAGTTAATTTTTTTTTTTTTCATTTAGCAGACGCTTTTACCCAAAGCGACTTACAAGGGGAGCAGTTTAGGGGTCAGGTGTCTTGCTCAAGGACACTTTAGTCATGGTATTGAAGGTGGAGAGAGTGCTGTTCATTCACAATTCCCACCTTCGATTCCTGCCGGCGTGGGAATCGAACCGGCAACCTTCAGATTACAAGCCCGACTCCCTCACCATTAGGCCACGACTATCCTGTAATTTAAAATGGATGCTAACCAATGCATTTCTTAACATTAATATCTTCAATTTTAACATGTGTCAATGCATTGGTTACCATGAACTAACAATTAACAACACTTAAACACAATGAACAGCACTTTGTTAAAGTTACTTGAAAGCAATAAATCATTTTATGAACTTCATTGTAAAGTAGAAATGATTTGAACATCAGTTAATGCAGTGTTTCCCAAACTTTTTCTGCCAGGCCCCCTTTTTGTAGAGAAAATACTCTACACATTAGTCTTCGCTAGCTGGACTGGAGAGCCAAAGAACCGCTGGGAGTGAGGGCAAAGGTGGAGCTGGAGGGAAGGAGGTGGAGCCAGGGAGGCGGGCAGAACCAAAGGAGGACGGTTGGACCAGTGAAGGTGGGGCCATGGAGCTTGAAGGCATAGTTAGAGGAGGAGGGAGAGGAAGACTGGGCAGAACCAGTGGCGCCGAAGGAGACTTGAGGTTGGGAGGAACTAGTAGTGACAAATGAATCTTGGGGCTGGGCGGAACCAGCGACAACAAAGGAGTTAGGAGATTGAATCCCATTGGCTCCACTGAAAGTCCTAGAGGGATGGACATGGGCGCCGGCTCTCGCACCTGGTCAGACATGGCATTAGGTTCTGGCCCCATGTCTGTGTCCGGGGATATTTGGATAGCAGGTTCATGCTCTGGGACAGACAATAGCTCTAGGTTCAGGGCGGATACTGGAGCCGGCTCAGACATTTGGTCAGACTCAGCTTTGGCTCTGGGTGTGAGGTGGGTTCTGGCTTTGGGTCCTTGGCAGCGATAGACACTGGCTCTGGGTTCACATGATGAGGTGTGGGGAAGGGCTAGGGAGGAGTTCTGAGGCAGGTGGGGTTATTGGAACAAGGATTGACGACGACAGGATGGTGGACTTGGGCTGGGGAGGTCGCAGCTAAGCTCATAGTCAGTGTGCAGGTGGTCTAGCTCCTGCTAGCAGCATTTGGGATATGTGGTCATCCAGCCCTTTTAAGATGCCCTCGCTCCAGGATACCATGTGGCTGAGCTCGAGGAAGCCCTTCATGTAGTCTTTCAGGAGATGGCCATCTTGTGCAAGGGAGAGGAGAATGTCTTCAGGGAGTGAATGGAAAATCCTTCTGGGTTCGTTTTAGTTGGGTCTGGCATTCTTTCAGTATTTACACAGGAATGAGAGAGAACAGGAATATTGCAGCAATGGTAAGTTTATTGAACCAACAGCAGGATTAACACAAGGCAGGCGAGTAATGAATTTGATGACAGATGGAGCGTCATTGATGGAGTGAACAAACCGAGTGTTAACTTGAGTCTCATCTTTCAGGTGCACACATACATATACACTGGGGAACAGATGAGATGAAAATCACAGATGAGATTACCAGGAGAAGACACGGAAACAAGGAAATGACTTGGAGTTGATACTTGAGATAAAAATTTAGAGATCGTTCTCACAAGGTAAATATCCAGTTATGTGAGTCCGTTACTCACGACGAGGACAGACAAAGACTGTGTGTGTTTAGGTGTGTGTGTGTCTGTGTTTGTGTGTGCAGGGTTTATTATAGCGCTGTGATTGGAGTGCTGATGAGGGACAGGTGCTAGGGAGAATCATGGGAAATATAGTCTGTGACAGTAATCAGCTGTTGGTGAGTTTTTCACAAATATAAAATCACACTTACTAATGACTTCTACAGACACATGTTATTAACAACCTTGAAGATCAAAAACATTGTTAGGAATCATTTTATCTATGGAGGACACAAATGAGGTTTTTCCTTCCTCACTGAATTTTTTTCTTCAAGAGATGCCCAATGTGGAACAAATTAAGGACTTTGTATATACAATTTCTGCATGTATTAGTGCAAAACTGGCTGGCTTGGCAGTTTCCCCATTATATATTAAATATTTGGCTCAGAAAATGTTGACATGAGAGTGCGTATGGTTTTAATTGTTGTTGATTGATAGTTTAGTTAATGTGTTACAACTGTTAAGTTTTGCAGATAAATGATTTGCAATTTTTACTTTACAACAAAGTCCAGCATTTCCCTTCAATGTTCTCTTTTATTTTAAATAATGTTAGTAAAGAGCCTACATACATTATTAACACATCGGGTAATATAGAAATAAGTCACACTTCATAATAAGGTTCCAAATGTACATAAGTACTTTTTATAAAAGATAAATCATGTTAGTAAAGAGCCCACAAACATCAGTCGATTTTCTGATCGTTCCACTTTACAATGAGGTTCATAAAAATGTATACTATTGCTTTAATACTGGTATGTATGTTTAAAAAGTGCATACAAGGGTTTGCACGTAAATTAAAGCGTAGTATTTGTGGTTTCCAACTGACGTCACCTCAAGGGGAAAACAAATGCCTAACAGTTTAAGAGTGAGGATAACCCTTTTTTTTGTCAGGACATCTCATAGACTTCCATTGTTTTTATATCAGGTTAATGATATTCTCCCCAACAGAAACCTGTGCAAAACTCTAGATTGTAGGGGTATAATGGTACATTTATTCATCCTGAACGTCACTGTGTGGACCTCACGGTTCGGTGTATACAGTCAGATGACTAATGCAGTCAGTCACAGGCCACCCACACTCCAGACCAGAGGGGGGCGTGCATGGTAATGCATCGCTGTTTGCTAACTGGCACAACAGGAAAAAGAGTAGAAAAACAAGAGACAATCTATGCACCAACCAAAAACAACGCTGTTTCTCAATACCATGTACACAAAGTTCGGACTTGCATCCTTGGTGTTTCGGGCATGCCAAGTTCCACTCAGGAGAACAAACTCCGGAGGACGCAATGATTCTGGTAATGATACAGCATTATGTCATAGCCATGTCTGTTTCCCTGTTCCCCAGTCCTGTCTTTAGTCTCATGTTCTTTGTTTCTAGTTCTAGTTCCATCCTATGTATCTCATGTTCCTTGTTGTTAGTTCTAGCCTGTCATCTGTCTCATGCGTTCTTTGGTTTTCATTCGTCAGTCCCTGTCAGTTGTCACTTGTTCCTTTTTTTGAGTCTAGTTCTGTCATTTGTCATGTGATCTTTGTTTTGATTTCCCATGTGCCTGTCTCAAAATTTGTTCATTCAAGTCAGCTGTGTCTCGTCTGTAATCATGTGCGTCACCTGTGCCCCGCTCGTTATCCTCCTGTTTCTGTGTATATATTCCCTCTGTGTCAGTCCAGTCCTGGTCTGTTGTTAAAGTTCCATAGGTGGTGTATTCTTGTTTCCTGTCTGAATTCCTGGTGATAATTAAAGTGTTTGAAAGTACTTCAGTCGTCGCGCCTGTTCCTGCACACCTACACGTTACACACTCAGTCGCTCACCTTGCCTTGGCTACTCTGGTAATCGACAGTGTATCTGGAAAGAATTCGCTTCACTATTTCCACATTTTGTTATTCGAAAAGGGATTCAATTCATTATTTTCCTCAAAATTCTACAAACAATTCCCCATAATCACAACATGAAAGAAGTTTGAAATCTTTGCAAATTTATTAAAAATAAAAAGTGAAACAATCACATGTACGAAAGTATTCACAGCCTTTGCCTTGTATAGAGAAAAGTTGCTATTTTGCTGCTTGTCTGGTGTGGCGTAGGTTAGTTGTCACAACGAGTGAGAAAGGTTGGCATGAGGCGGCTAAATCTCCCCTCCGCGGAATCACATGGTTAGAGCAAATGCTGAGCAGAGGAGATTCTGCTGGCAAAATAAATGAAAACGTGATAAGAAATGTGAAAAGAGCTCGTAATAAAACCAGAATCAACATTGGCTTAGCTTTTCAAAGATGCGAAAGAGGAGCAAACCAGCGGAAAAGAAAAGTAAAAAAATGAATAAATAAATACAAAGATAAATAAATAAATAAATGGAATTAGGAAAATGGAATGGAATGAATTATTTGACGAAATACCATATTTTATTACTCAGCAGGTGAGTAAAGCATTTTATTGAACAGATAAAACCCTCCACCTTCCCCAGCTCCACCTGCCGAAATCTGCTACATGATTCATGTTTGTGTATTTATACAGCAGCAGCATATATTAAATCCTCACAGCAGCATGTCTGTGCATCTATTAGCAGTAGCAAGTTACAATTTTCATTTAACAAGCCAAAAAAATTATTCGATGCCATGATTGAACTACATTTTTTTTCCCGGTTGGTATTCATTTGAAGCATAATGTGTGACATACAAAGCTGCCACTTCTGTGTCTGTGGAAAACACGGGTGCCAACAATTCAGAAGCACACAAGTTCAGCAAAGCACAAATCATTATTAAAAGGTGTTTGTGAGGTAAAATAAATGGTAACACTTACATCAGGATTAAATCGACTTGTTGCCTACCATATTTGAGAAAACTTTATAGTCACAGTATTAGCGTTATATTAGGGAAAGTCAACCCTGCTCCTGGAGGCCTGCCATCCTTCAGCTCCAACCCTAATAAAACACAATTATAACCAGCCAATAGAGGCGTTCAGGATTACGTGAACAGTAATGTTGGAGCAGTTTTGGGAAAGGTTTGGGACCGAGAGAAACCTCCAGGCTCGCCACTCCTGCTTTACATGATGTCAGATTGTGTGTGCAGTCGTGAGCTTTGTCTGTTGTAGACACCGTGGTGTTTTTCCATGGTAACAGCTGTTTGTTGTGTTATGGTTGATTTATTCTCCACTTGAGAACTGGTGAATTAGAGAAAAGGAGTGTTGCTTTGAGATTTGCTTGAGCATTTCCAGAGGGATGTCTCAGGAATTATTTGGATTTCTTTTGGAGATCTAAACATAATGAAATTAACAGTTAATAATTAGTCTTTGGTAGTTTCTTGAAGTGTATTCCCAATCATTTCTTTACCAAAAAACAAGTTAGTGTATGTGTTCCTGCAGCTGGATGAACTCACCGCTCAGCTGACTGAATGTCACAACCCTCAACCCCCCCGAAATACTTCCTGAACAACAACATTTTTGTGGCTTTACATGAAAAACTACGACACCCAGAGAGTAGAAAAAACAAATTTACAATTTAGCCTGCGTAAAATCATCTCAAAATACACTTCTATACACAGCTGACATCATGTGGTCTGATCGATTCGGCCGATGACCTCATGTTTGTGTGTGTTTGCTCACTTCAGAAAAACAGTAGTGTGGGAGGCGTCTGTAACCGTTAGCAGAACGCTCACTGTTTGTGTGCTTAACATGTTAATATGTATAAATGTCAATGTAAGTCCAGTATCTAGTTGAGATTCAAAGCTACTGTATAATGTTACAAAACTACATTTCAGAATAATAGGTTCAGTCTCCTCACCGTAAAAACCCTTTTCTTCATTTTCTTTAAAAAAAATAATTGCATTGTTTTTGACAGTATACTGCGGTAATACTTGCCGAGAACTCCTGGATTTAACCCACAAGTTGCACTCTGTCTCCTTTTTCAAACCCGTTTTTAGATCTTGAGTCTGTACTAATGATCTGAATCAGGTGTGTTTGATCACATACAAAACGTGCAGAGCTGACAAACCCTGTCCTGATCCGCAGAATTCGGCGCATTGGAGATAGCGTGTGCAAATAAACTCTGCTATTAATTCATGGTGAGTTGGTTAACAAATGGGTTTAACAGCGTCTTTTGCTATCAATATTTCTTAAGTACGTGTTTACGTTTTAATATAGCAGTTGGATGTTCCACAGGCCTGAACGATTTAGCAGCCGTGGAACAAAAAACCTCCTCTGGGTCTCGGCAGGGCTCTCACTCCAAATAACCACCAGTTCGCTCTATATACTTTCACCCACACATAGAGGAAACCACAGTGCAATACAAATGTCTTTGTTGCCTAACTAGCCTCTGCTGGAGAATGTTTTGTGCAAATGTAGCAATCTATAAATTGTCCAGTGTATTCTTGAGGTTAGGCATAACCTTTAATTGAACTACTCGAGGATGTGAATGTGAGTTCCATGGAAATTGCACATCATATTTTTGTCTTTGCCAAAGGGTGATGACCATAGAAAAATAAAGTGAATGATCCGTCTCTTTCTCTGAGCCAGGAACAGTTTCAGCATGACTGTCATCAGGGGGTCTGTAAGGTTAATGCAGGAAAATCCCTTGAACGGGAATCATGAAGTTCACTGTTATTTACGCTGAGCTTTATTAGATTTCTAGATATGCCGCCACAAAAGTTTCATTGATATGAGAAGACAAATGACTTTTAAACATGTCCACTCTGGCAATGAGTTTCGCATCCGTTTTTAGAGCATCACAAAAGAGCATATAATTCATTCCAGTAATGCAAAACAAATAACTGAAACATTTAACAGAGTTTTGTTTAGTGATGCTTTTCAATCACAAAGATGGCACAGATTCTTTACCTCATAAATGTTTGTTTAAAAAAACAAAGACACAGACAAAGAGGAGCAGTTCAGATTGACTCTCAGACAACAAAAGACTCCACGACTCAATTAAATCAGACTTACCATACGGCCAGGCTGTCCCCTGGGCCAACAGGAGGAAGATGATGAGTAGGGTGAAGCCGGGCAGAGAGAGAAGATAGTGACGGTTCCGCTGGCTGCGGTCCTGCCGCGGTTCAGATAAACACATGCTGCAGTCTGAAGCTCTGTTTACTCTCTGAGCTCAGCCGCTTTGACATCACCTCTCCTCTTTACTGCCCTCCCTCCTGACTCACTTTTTCCCTCTCTCTCTCACCCTGCATACTCCCCTCAGTTTCTCTCTGTCCCAAACCTCTTGCATTCTTTACACATTCGGCGTCTTTTCCCTCTCTCTTTAAATCTGCATTACTCAAAAGTGAAAGTTCCTATCTCTTGTCTCTGTCTCTCTCTTTCTGTTCTTTTTTTCCTCTCTTTCTCTCCCCTCCCTCGGTTTCAGGTTTCAGAACCCAGCTTCGCAAGAGTCTCCACTAATCATCAGCTCTTCTGTTAGAACAAATCCACTGTTTCAGAATAAAAGTGTGCACTCTCTCTCTCTCTCACACACACACACACACACACACACATGTTGGGTGTTCATGTTTTAAAAAACATTACTGTGATGACTATGATTTATAAGCTGATTTCTTCTTTGGGACCAAAAATGTCCCCACAAGGACAAGGATTTTAGATATTGCCATCTTTGCGGGGACATTTTGTCTCCATAACATAGTCACCGTAACTTGAACCACACACACACACACACAAACATCTTTGTTTTCCAATCAAAGTGAGGTCACTCCATAGGCATAATAGTTTTTATACCGTACAAACTGTACATTCTGTCCCCCTACCCCTAAACCTACCCATCACAGAAAATGTTCTGCATTTTTACATTTTTAATCAAATGTTTAGTATGTTTTTAAAGCTATTTGAAAAGTGGGGACATATGAAATGTCCTCATATTTCACATTGAAGTTGTAATACCAGTGTCATACCGATGTCATTATACACATTTGTGTCCTGATATGTCACAAAAACGCGCGCACAAACACACACACACTCACACACACATGTTGTGTTTTCATGTTTTATGAGGACATTCCATAGGCGTAATGGTGTTTCTACTGTACAAACTGTACATTCTGTCCCCCTACACTACCCCCTACTCCTAAACCTACCCATCACACAAAATGTTCTGCTATTTTACATTTTCAAAAAAGATAATTCTGTATGATTTATAAGCTTGTTTCCTCATGGGGACCAAAAAAATGTCCCCACAAGACATTTGGTCCCCATAACGTAGGGAATATCCACACACACACACACACATGTTTTCATGTTTTATGGGGTTTTATGGTTTTTCTACTGTACAAACTGTACATTCTGTCCCCATACACTACCCATACCCCTAAACCTACCCATCACACAAAATGTTCTGCATTTTTACATTTTTTAATATAACATTGTTTAGTATGTTTTTAAAGCTACTTGAAATATGAGGACTCATGAAACATCCTTATATTACATGTCATGCTTAAGTCATAATGCGAGTAATACAAATTTGTGTCCTCATAAATCACAAAAACGCACACACACACACACACACACATACACATACACACACATATTTCTATTGTATTTTATGCTGCAAGAAGCTGAATTAAGAATTTTTAGACTTCTAATCTTGTACAATATTGATTCTCAAGTGATTACAGTATATCTTGTTTTAATATGTTCAGATATTTTAGCTAAAAAATAAAACAAAAACAACTGATTAAAGAAATATATATTGCATTCTATTCTAGTCTACTCTAGTCTAGGCATCACAGACTCTCAAAGCCTGATTTTTGACCATTAGCATAAATACTTCAAAATGATGTAACAGCTCTATTCACATCTAGGCTTCATTAGCAACTCTAGATGTATATTAATTTTTAATAATTATTAATCCTTAGATTAATTTAAATAATATGGCCTTCACTGCATTTTCGGTTAATAAACAAAAAACTAAACTGTTAGCAATACTGAATACAACTTGGAGAATATCCAAAAATATTATTCAGCGCACTACGCAAGATATAGTGCATCAAGTCAAAAAGTGTTAGTAAACAAAAAGTGCTACTTTGAAGTTTAAATAAAATCAAAGATTTACAAATAATGTCATATTATTGTAGTTTGGGACCAATCTCTATACAGATATCTCTGATATGACTGTACAATGTGTCACAAACAGTGTGAGCAAACGCATGACGCAAGATAATTCAAAGACACTTTAATAAACACAGAGTAGAATCAGGAATATACATGGAGGACACTAATCACATTTACCAACAATGAAAACTGACAAAGGACAAAACCGAACCGGGAATATGTTTACATGAGAAAATGGTGGAGTCAAATGAGAAACAGATGAACATAATCAGCAAATAAACTAAGGCGCAATGAAGACTAAACATAAAGAATATACATTAAACCAAGACAAAGAATAAAAACACAATGAAACAAGACAGAACCCTGCACTCAAATCTTGATTCAATTCCGGGGTTGGCCTTTTGGGTCATTTTTTGGGGTTAATTTTTTAATGTTTGGGTAGTGTTTGTGTTACCCAGATCCTGGGTCAGACGTGATAACCCAGGGGTTGAGTTATTTATTGCAGGCTTTTTGCGACCTATTCAGGAGAGAGCATTGCAGCTCCATCTAATTGGTGCATGTCTTCGGTAAAATACAGGATTGTGTATATTTTATTTTATCTATAAATTCATTATTGTGCTGTATATCATTTAATTTTATGCAAAGCAACATCCAGGGGCATGATGTGAGTCACCTACACGAGTGTCGCATCTGGTTTATTCACGTGATGGAAACTCCTGATGCCTTTCATAAAATTTTATTTTATTAATAAAGATACAGAATATAAATACTTAGGATATTAAGTCAAGTCAAGTCATCTTTATTTATATAGCGCTTTTTACAATGCAAATTGTGGCAAAGCAGCTTTACATTAATAAGAAAATGGTGTCATTGTGCAGCTTATTCTATATATTATTGATTCATTCCGTTGCAAATATCAATAGTTATTAGTCTAGTTAATTTATGTATATCAGCACTGCAGAAAACAGTGACGTAATCGTCCGGCTCAGTTTGTATACAACGGCGCCAATGCAGGCATATCAAAAACACTGCTGAATATCAAGCAAGTGTCCCCAACTTAAGCAAGCCAAAGGCAACAGCGGCAAGGAACCAAAACTCCAACAAATGGAGAAAAAAACCTCGGGAGAAACCAGGCTTAGTTGGGGGGCCAGTTCTCCTCTGGCCAACAGTGAACACTTGTCCGATACTCAGGCAGAGTTCCGGGTCATTAAACCGATTTGGAATCGCAACAGTCAAAATATTTAATCTAGTTCCATCTAGTTTAAGATCTTTTTGATCACGCCGGTATGGGACGGTTTGTTTGGATATGTGCCACTGGCTGATGAGTCGGTAAGGTCTTAACAAAGGATGAGCTAGTTAACACAGTGTCCGCCGACACCACAGGGCCACATTGCTGCCGCACACAGGCACAGGTTCCCCGTCCGACCCGGACACAGCCCAGATCCAGCCAATCACGTTAATTGGTAAACCTCGGGATAAGCAGAGAGACAAAAAATTAGCGTAGACGCCATTCTTCTTCTGATGTACCGAGTACATCTGGTGTTATAGGAAGTGATCCCGGTTCCGGCTGACCTGATCTATGCAGCCTAACAATCCTTTAACGGATATGAAGACAAAAGTTTATAGTGTGTCATGTGTATGCCAAGTTAAATAGATGCGTTTTTAGTCTAGATTTAAACTGACAGAGTGTGTCTGCTTCCCGAACAATGCTAGGAAGATTGTTCCAGTAATTAGGTGCCAAATAGGAAAAGGATCTACCGCCTGCGGTTGATTTTGATATTCTAGGTATTAACAACTGGCCAGAATTCTGAGATCGTAATAGACGCGAAGGACTATAATGCATTAAGAGCTCACTCAGGTACTGGGGAGCTAAGCCATTTAGTGTTTTGTAAGTAATTAGCAAGATTTTAAAATCTATACGATGTTTAATAGGGAGCCAGTGCAGTTTTGACAGAACAGGGCTAATATGTTCATATTTCCTGGTTCTAGTAAGGACTCTAGCAGCTGCGTTTTGGACCAGCTGTAATTTGTTTATCACGCGAGCAGGGCAACCACCCAATAGAGCGTTACAGTAATCTAGTCTCGAGGTCATAAACGCATGAAACTAGCTGTTCCGCATTTGTCATTGAGAGCATATGTCGCAATTTAGATATATTTTTAAGATGGAAGAATCCGGTTTTACATATGCTAGAAATGTGGCTTTCAAATGAAAGATTGGTATCAAAGAGCACACCCAGGTTCCTAACTGACGAAGATGACTTAACAGAGCAGCCATCAAGTGTTAGACAGTATTCTAGGACTTATATTAAAATAAGTCCTCTGCACTGTACGCTCACTATATTTACCCAGCCCTTGTGTTTTTAGAGTGTGCAATACCCACCCCCCCACACACCCCACCCCCACAAGGCAAGAGGAAAGGGATTTAGGAGGAGGAAGAGGGGCAAATATGGGACAGGAAACAGGGGGTATCAGTTGATGGGTGCACCATGGCGGTGCTGACGGAGGCCAAGCCGGAGCCCTGATGGGTCTCTTGCCCGGAGCCTGGGGCCAGCCGATAGAGATGGGCTAGCAACAGTGGAAACCATGCCGAAGCGTAAGGTTGACAGTCCATGGTGAGGCTGCAAGCCAGAAATCCGAAGGTACAACACGAGGTTGGATGACTGAAGTGAATATAGGAGCCTGGCAGAGCTGGGTGAGACTGGAAAGAAAGAAGGAACCTATTGGAGCTAAAGGGGTGAAGGGCTGAGGTGCAGCAGGAGGCCTGGATGACCACTTCGGAACCAGGATGAAGAGTGATCAAGGTGAAGTTGGGGGGACGAGGGAGCCTGGTGAAGCCCAAGCGATATCTAACCACAGTGGAGCTGAAGGAGTACAGAGCGAAGGTCGAGTGGATGAGACAGGCTGAGATGAAGTTATGGGCCAGGAGGTCTGAGGTGAAGTAGGAGATCCATATTATGGGAGGAGTGGAGCCGAAGAGCTGTACGACACCAGCGGAGCAGGTGAGCCCTAGGGACTGGATGGAGACAACAGGGTGGGAAGGTAACAGGATGGGAGAAGATCATCCAACAGGTGGGAACAAGGTTGGGAGCTGGCTCCAACGAGAAGTTGATGAGCCAGAGCTCCTTGGCTGGTTCTGGAGAGGACTCCGTAATGGACCTAGTGATGGGGTCCATCCTTGGGATAGAGGTGGCTTCCAGTTCTTGCTTCTGGAAAGACGCATTGGCAGGTCCTGGTTCCACGGAGAGAGGCAACTCTTGCACATTGTCCATGGCTGGGGTTCGTTATCCGTGGTGAGCTCAGGTGTGAAGGTCAGGTCTGCGGCGGAAGATCTCTAATGCTGTCCAGGATGCCCTGGGCTGGGATGACGATTCTCGTCTGGAGCGGGCAGAGAGATTACCACTGTCGAAAGAAACATGTCCCGGGGAGTCAGATATGGTGTTATTGTCCTTGAGAACCCTCATAATGAGGGAGGATTGCACAACCACAAGGTGTTCCCAGTGAACTCTGTGAGAGGAAACCGATCCTCCCCGAACAGCAGCATCTTGCCAAGGATGTTCCCCATCCCTCTCCAGAAGAGATGTTTGATGATCGTTTCATCATCCAGATGTGACTCGTTATAGAACTCTAGGAAGCCCTTCACATATTCCTCCAGCGTCTAGCCGTTTTAGAGAAAACAGTCCTTCTAGATTTCAGGTTCAGTCAGTTCTTCTGTCACAAAAACTGCAGGATAACTCTACAAAGAGACTTTAATGAACATGGAGAGTAGAATCAGCAATATAAACTGTGAATAAATGCACATTTACCTACAATGACAAGTAACAGAGGACTGAGCAGAACATGGAGGAAATGAGGGAAATAAATGAGAAATAGGTGAAAATAATCAGTAACTAAGCAAAATATTTAGGGCACAATGAAGACTAAACTGAAAGGCTATCCATGAAAGACACATGAACAAAAAACAATGAAACAAGTTGTCGATGACAGACTCGTGACAGATGAACTACAGGCATTGTTCATTTGACCTGATCATTTTTAACTAAAGTCAAAGTACATAATAATTTACATAATACATTACATAATACATTTGAAGCAACATCCTGATTAAAATAATGAGAAGACTTCATAGGGCATAATATTCACAGTGATTGTTTAGTGGTTTGCTTTTCCAGTTACACTTTATTTTAACATTATGGTTATACATTTAAGTATTGAGTAATATTAATTAACAATATGAGCTTACTATAGAGTTAGGGAGAAAATTAGGGTTTGGTTTTGGGTTAGTTTAAACATTTACCTTTATTACTTCAGTAAGTATATGTAACGTGTAACGGAGACTAAAATAAATAATAATAAAAAAGTTCCCGCCTTTTCAGTGTACTTATTAAATGTACTATGAGAGCTGAAGGAACTTATACTAATAATATAATGTATAAAATAAAATGTATGTGCCATAAATAATAGAAGAGGCACTATTTCTGTATTTATTTATTTGTCTTCAAGCGCTTTGTCTTAAAGAAATATTGGACTGCTACCCTTCTTAAGTGTCATGGCATGCTGTAAAGGAAAGTGTTTTGGAAATGTCTGTTAGATAATGGAAACCACAGACATGCTGCAGTGAGGAAAAGCCCAGAGAATGAGATTTTCTGCCTGCGGTACACAGAATACACACACGCTCCCCATTCATAACACACACTCAAACACGCTGCACAGCCAGAGGCGAATGGAATAAACAGATGTTTCACCCACTGAAGTTTGTTTTGTTTCTCCATAGAGACTGAGAGGTCATGCTTGATGTCTATTTTGAATTTCCCTTTTGGTCTGAAAATTCGAAATCCTTACACGAATTATCTGAAATCTGCGTGACCTCATCTGTGATGTAGCCAATGAGTCCTATAACGATTTTGGAGGTGTGTGAATATATATATATATATATATATATATATATATATATATATATATGTATATATATGTAAAAACTATTAATTTTGCATGCTTTAAGTATTGATTTATTACCTCACCACCAACTCTGAATTGACCTGGGCCCTGCGCACTAAAAAATCCTGGGTTATTTTTTCAATCCAAACGCTGAGTCTGTTTGTACAACACATATAGTTGAATAATGACGGAGAAGATCAAACTGGTATTGTATTTATTAAATAAAGTAAACTCGGGTAATCCATAAAGATGCAAAACAGTGGGCTATGCAGAAACAATACCAGACAATGAATGAGAACTAAAGAGGAACTTAATGATGATAGTTTTTGTGTTACCTAGCTCCTGGGTCAGATGTAATAACCCAGCAGTTGAGTCAAATTGTGCATTGTTTCTGTAAAACACACGTTTGTTTTGTCTAGAAAATTTACTGTGCTGTAAATCATTTCATTTTATGCAAAGCAATGTACAGGGACACGACATGAGTCAGCTAAATGAGTGTCGCATCGGTCTTTTTCGCGTTTGGGTAGTCATGGCCTAATGATGAGGGAGTCGGGCTTGTAACCTGAAGGTTGCTGGTTCGATTCCCATGCCGGCAGGAATTCAAGGTGGGAATTGTCAATGAACAGCACTCTCTCCACCTTCAAAACCATGACTAAAGTGCCCTTGAGCAAGACACCTAACCCTAATTGATCCCCTTGTAAGTCGCTTTGGATAAAAGTGTCTGCCATATGAGTAAATGTAAATGTTTTGTTAATCCGGTTGTCACTGCCTGCATTTTTCGGGAGTTAATTTGCTTGTGGAGCGTTTCAAGACACTTCAGTGGGCATTTAAAGAAAACCTCATTTTTAAAGTGTGTCGTTTTTAAAGGAATGTTTAAAAATAAGCCAATTTGATTTTTTTTAAATTAATCTTAAAATATTTAAAAGTATTTCATGCATTATTTACTAATTAGCATGACAATTTTTTTTAATTATAGCTATTTTATTATAAATCCAAAAGTAAAACGCGTAAGAACTAATGATCTAACGAGTGCTCCTCTGCTGCCATCTACTGGTTATCATGGTAATTTCATTATTTTCATTTTAAAGTGTGTGTGTTTCATCATCGTCCACTAAACTAAAGCATGGCATTTTCTCCATGAAAAGGCAGGTTAATTTGCAGGCATTTTTCAGATATCTGAAAAAAAAGGAGGTAATGATGTGAGTAATAATACATCTGATCTGTTTAATTCATTTGGAATACAGTGAGTGAATTCATTATTTATTATATATTATATATATATATATATATATTATTATTTGTATTAATATTATACATATAGATATTTAACAGATTTAAAACATTTACACATTTGTCTATGAAACTTCATATATTGTTCTGAAATAAAATAAATTATTTAGGCAACATAATTACCTGAAAAAATATATAAATTTTGTGTTGTTTTAATTTTGATAATTCATTGCATATTAAAACGGATGTTGTAACGAATGAAAATACACAGTTTTGTTCCCCACACCCACCCTTCAGTCCAGAGTTGCTCTTCTGCTTCTGATGTTGCTCTAAAACACTGTAATTATTGTGTGTTTGAGACTCCTGGAACTCTCTTATTTACCTTATTTTGATTGATTGTTGTTCATAATCGTGCGTGGGGTTCATAAAAGAAAGAGACGTCTTTATATGATATGGAAGTTTGCGGAATGTTTTTGATATCAGAGTATAATCAGAATATAACCTAACAAATACACACTTATCAATTAAATAAAAATTGATAAAAAAATAATAATAAAGAAGCGAGAATGTAATAAGTTTGGACTACCTGTTTTTTGGTCCATTTCAAATTAAAGCTCATTTGATGCGTATATATATATTTTTATTATTATAACTTGCATATGCAATCTTCTAAATCTGGCTATTAATAAAATAATTAATTAATTGTATAATTATTATATGAATTAATCATTAAAACCCCATCCTAATTAAAAGTATTATTAGTTGAGAACTCTCTGGTCATTGCTCGCTTTATCTCCCCCTTCTGGTTGTGAACGGAAGTGTTATCAGACGGGTCCCGGTGGCGGTTCTCTTCCTGTTAACGTCAAAGACTTCCTTAAACGTCTTTACGCTGAAGATTTAAACAGCCGCATGTTGTGGTAAGTTCAGACATTATTCTTCATGTAACCATGCAGTCATAAAACGAACTGATTCATGTTTTCGTCTCTTTAAATGGGATAGATAGACTAAAATGGCAGAAACGCTGATTATTAAAAGTCAAAGTAAATCTTTCAATATTTACACTTTTTACAGTTTAATATTCTAATATTTATAGGTGTAGTTGAATATTATAGACTAATAGTCATGCATACTTTTTATCTTTAATGCTTATATATATATATATATATATATATATATATATATATATATATATATATATATATATATATATAAACATAGTAAGCTATTGTCTTCCACCTGCGGTTAAAAAATGAGGAAGTATAAAACAGCAGCAAATGATCTTGTGTTAAAATGAGGCATATATCCTGATGTATCCAGATTTGTTATAATTATTATACATTACAAAAATCAGTTTAGGGCTGTCGCATTTACCACACTTTTAGGCCTATTAACTACTGCTTTTCTGCAACACATGTACTACAGTGTTTCAAACAGAATAAAAACAAAAAACTTGTGGTCGTCTGCATAAAATGCTTATACTAGCAGTTATACTAACTTAAAGTTAGCCTAGGCGTACATATAAAGGTAGATTGGTCTAATTGGAATCGGAGAAGTAAGTCTGATTACCTTAAATCTAACTGCTATGTGGTAAAACTTCTCAAGACACTATGAACAGTGAACAGTTAACTTAGGAGAATTAGAGAGGTCATAGATGAAGAATAGATGTTTGTAGAATGTTTGTAAGGACATCGGAGGATTATTTGGGAGAACGGGTGTTGTTGTGTTACAAGATCCAACTTAAACCTGTTAAAAAACCAGTTTAACCTGTCGCTCGCCATTACTCCTGCTGTGTTGTGCTCCTATTCCCCGTAAGCTCCTTGTGAGCCTGCGGTATAGGCCGGTAAATGTAAAAGCTGCAATTTTCCTTTACATTATCCTTTTGTTACTTTGTTGCATTGTGGTTTGTTTGTGGGAACTCAGGTCGACACTTCTCACCAGGTGTCGATCTCTATGTTACGCTCAGTTGCTTTGAGGGGTAGTACGTAAAAAGCCGTCTGGAATTATAAAACACTGTAGACTGTCACCAATCAAATTAAATCAGCATCAACCAAAGGCACAGAAGCTGCATCTGAAGTGTCATTTAGATGTGTTTATACACTGTTTAAGCATAAATGCATTTACAAAGCAATTATAATTGAAAAATGTTATGAGATTAATGTTTTTAATAATATAACCTTGTGAATAAAGAGATATAGAAAATTAGATAACATTTACAACATTGCCTTAAAAAGTGAGTCCTTTATCATTCATTCAGGATTTATTCAGAAACACAGCAAAAGACTAGCCCTGATTGAGATTAGAATAAGTGTGTTCCAAAGCATAGCAGGTTGAGAAGAGTATGCCAGAAGGTCCCGGAGGGTCTTCTATTTCCGGTAGATTTTTGAAGTGCAGATCTGTTCACACTATAACGGCTAATACTGCTCACAACCCACTGCGTGTTGGACGAGAATTCGATTAGAACTACAAACTCTAATAAAAAGTTCTGTCATGAAACTCTAGATGGTGCAGGCTAATAGGTCTTTAACTTAACCTGCTTGCAATCACGTCACTCTCTTTACCAGGGGTTCCCAAACTTTTTAGCCCGTGACCCCCATGATAAATGCGCTGCTGCTCCGCGTGAAAATGTACAGCAAATCGATTTTATGCCCAGTCTCAAAGCACACAAAGTTATATTTTATTGTTCTACGTGAAAAATCAGTGTTACGATTCTGCATGAGCCGCTCGATATCCACCTGTTCTCTCTTGGAAACTAACTGTGCAGCTATGTTGGGTTGAACATTGTTCCACCAGGAACCAGTCGAGCAGGTCTGAGCGGCACACACACACACACGCTAATCCGACGGTCAATGTGTCCGAAACACTAAGTACTCGGTAAAGCATTTCTGTGTCATGCTGAATAATTCTTCCTCATTTCTCTCAGCATCACACATATAGTGCAATATCAATGTCAGTTTTACACATCAAAACGATGTCCTTCATTTACAATAAACATTTCAATGTCATAATGTCACAATATCTTGAAGCTACTTGTGTTTGTGTGCATTTATAAATGTGCTTGCATTAGATATTAAGTGTGGATATTAACCACCGTTTCATTTTAAAGCAGGTATTATTTGGTATTACAAAATTACAAATTTAATTAAAAAATATACATTATATATTTTTTTAATCAGACTTTTCTGCAAACACCATTTAATAAGTATTGAATTAAATTAATTGCAACAAAAATATATAGGGCCTATATATTTTTTTCCACTTTTTAAAAAAAAAATAGAAATCATCTCGCGAACCCTGCACGGGGTCCCGTGACCCCCACTTTGGGAACCACTGCTCTATAGGGCACAGCTGATTGGTTCTTGCTGCATTAGTTGTCAGTTAACATGCTCAACCTTCAAATACTTGGTTAGCATTTGTCTTAGCAGTGCAGCACACTTTTAGAACTGATACCCAGCAAATGTTCCACCATAGGTCATGTTTCCTTTTTGGTTATTTTTTGGGGAACCGATTCCTCTGCTCAACAAATGTTCTTTGTAGTATTAAATAGTTATTTTTTTATTTAGCCATGTATAAGTCACAGTAGTTTGAGTGTGTGAGGAGCAGGGGGGGGGGGGGGGGGGGGGGGGGGGGGGGGTGGCCGGGGACGGTGCGAGGCTGGTGCCGCGAGTGATAATGAGCGTAAGCTGCGCGCTACACCGGTTTCGTGTCTCTCACGGAGGAGCTCCGGAAGCATAAAAGAGGAGCGACGACAGTGAAGGATGAGAGAGGACCAGGCCTGTTGTTTTATTATGTTTGTGTGGGCGGAAGTCACCGTGAGGAACTGCCGCCAAGTGTTACCCACTTTACAATATGGTCTCATTTGTTAACATTAGGTAATATATTAACTAAGATGAACTAACAATGAGCAATACATTGTTACAGAGTTTTTTAATCTTTGTTAATGTTAGTTAAAAAAAATCCAGCTGTTCATTGTTTGCATTAACTTATACAGCGGGTAAAATAATTGGATACGTTAACATTTTTTTCATTATACAAAGTTCCAATGCAGCAATTCACATAAAATTTTAACCAGATGTTAGTATTAGCTCAAGATATCAGTACAAATAAGGAAATCACAATACTACAATCCATAAAAAAGTTATGTATAATAAAGTGAAATGACATGGGAAAAAAGTATTGAGCACACTAACTGAAATTGTGTTTAATAGTGTTATGAATCTGTTCCGTTGTCCTCCATCCACCTGCCACTAGATGTCGACCTCCCATTTCAAGGCCTCTATCGTTCACACTACATCTCCCATAAGTCCCTTATGTTGATTACGGCCCAGCTGCAAACTCTCTAGTTCACTATTTAAGTCTGTTCTGTTGCCCAGGTTATTTGTGAAGTCTTGTTAATCCTGTAACATTTCTGAGCGCTATCCTTGTCTTGTTTTGCCTGTTTTCAGATCCTGCCAGTGTCATCGTTCTATTGTTTATCTGCCTGCCTTTTTGACCTTAGTCTGGATTATTTACTACGAGCTTGCCTCTGCGCTCAACTGCGTGTTCATGAGACTCTATAAGCACCGTTGTTCACTCTGACTCGCACAGAAAACAGACAAGTTGTGAGGAATGATGACTAACAAAAATGTGACACATCTTTAAACACAGACATAGTTTGTTCAGTAAACCACTGTTTAATATATATATATATATATATATATATATATAAATTAAAAAAAATATATAAAACCCTGTTGTACTGAAAATGTGAATACTTATTTTGTGTAGCGTTACACCCCTATTAAGAATCTACTGTACATGAACGTGTGTAAATGCAGTTATTGTTTTGTCTTGTGTACTATATGTAAACATCTGTTATGTAAAAACTAGTTCAGGGCAGATCTCTCTCTCTCTCTCTCTCTCTCTCTCTCTTTTCTCTCTCTCTCTCTCTCTCTCTCTCTCTATATATATATATATATAATGATTTTAAGCATTAATATTTTGCAGATTTTGCCAGATGATTATAAACTAATGACCTCATCAACTGTGTGTGTGTGTGTGTGTGTAAGTGTTCCACTTCATCTCAAAATGATCCTCAATTCGTATAACATGTCTAAAATTCCTTATCTGTAAATTAATACATTTAAATCTACAGTTCATTCCAGCTATACTGTATGTATAAAATGTTGTTTTGTTTGTTTTTGTCATTATCACCAGGAGGAAGAGACTAGTCTACAGAAGCCGGCGGTGTGTCTGTGAAGAGTAATAGATCCGAAATCAACCCCTTCCATGTCCTCTGACCCTTCATTCGTATAAACATGTAGTGGCAAATTTACTGTAGTGCATTTCAAATGAATAATGATTTCAGAAACTCAATGAGATAATATTGACTTTTTGATAGAATCTTTCCAACATGCACTGCGTGACTGCAGAAATGCAGACTGGAGACTTGCAGAAATCAGTGGATGATGTCCTTCAGAGAGCCAAAGGTCGACACAAAACCAGCATGAAGAACAAGTATGAAAACTTAGTAGAGGGAACTAAAGTCCAAGAGAATGAAACCCTCCTGAACAGGATCTACACACAGCTCTACATCATAGAGGGAGAGAGTGAAGGAGTGAATGAAGAACATGAGGTTTTACAGATGGAGAAAACAGCCAGAACACAACACTCACAAGACACTCCGATCTACTGCAACGACATCTTTAAAGCCTCACCTGGACCAGGACGTGAGGAGAGACACCAAATCAAGATTGTTCTGACTAAAGGCATCGCTGGAATCGGAAAAACCGTCTCCGTGCAGAAGTTCATTCTGGACTGGGCCGAGGGAAACGCCAATCAGGATGTAGATTTCATGTTTGTGCTTCCATTTCGAGAGCTGAACTTGATCCGAGATCATCAGTACAGTCTTCACAGACTTCTGCTGGACTTTCATCCTGAACTTCAAGATCTGGACTCACAGATTTATGAGGAGTGTAAAGTTGTGTTCATCTTTGATGGTCTGGATGAAAGCAGAATCACTCTGATGTTTTCAGATGCTCAGAAAGTTTCTGATGTGACTGAGACTTCATCAGTGGGTGTGTTGATGTCAAACCTCATGAACGGAGAGCTGCTTCCCTCTGCTCTCATCTGGATCACCTCCAGACCAGCAGCAGCCAATCAGATCCCCTCCGAATACATCAACCGTCTGACAGAGATTCAGGGATTCAATGAGCCTCAGAAGGAGGAATATTTCAGGAAGAGAATCAGTGATGAGCATCAAGCCAGCAGAATCATCTCACACATCAGAAGAGCGAGAAGCCTCCACATCATGTGCCATATACCCGTCTTCTGCTGGATCTCATCCACTGTGCTTCAGAAGCTCCTGAAAGAAGATCTGAGTGCAGAAATGCCCCAAAGTCTGACTGAAATGTACATCCACTTCCTGCTGATTCAGATCAACATGAGGAATCAGAAGTATGAAGAGAGAGATCCAGAGAAACTTCTGCAGTCCAACAGAGAAGTGATCATGAAACTTGCTGAAGTGGCTTTCAAACAGCTGATGAAGGGCAATGTGATGTTCTACGAGGAGGACCTGAGAGAGAGCGGCATAGACGTCACTGACGCCTCAGTGTATTCTGGGATTTGCACTGAGATCTTTAAGGAGGAATCTGTGATTCATCAGAGGAAAGTCTACAGCTTCATTCATCTGAGCTTTCAGGAGTTTCTTGCAGCCTTCTATGTTTTTTACTACAATTTGTACACTATTATGGAGACAGTGACCTTTTTTGCATTGCACAATTTGCTCAAAGGAGCAATAGATGCAGCTATTAAAAGTGAAAATGGACAGCTGGACCTGTTCTTGCGATTCCTGCTGGGCATCTCATTGGAGTCCAGTCAGAGACTCTTACTGGATTTACTGACACACACAGTGAAAAGCTCAGACAGCATCCAAGAAACCACACAGTACCTTAAAGAGAAGATCAAAGATGGACACGGACTCTCCTCTGAGAGGTCCATCAATCTGTTCCTCTGTCTGCTGGAAGTGAAAGATCAGACTTTATCCAGAGAGATTCAGGACTTTGTGAAATCAAACAAACACTCAGAGAAGAAACTCTCTCCTGCTCACTGCTCAACAATCGCTTACATGCTTCAGATGTCAGAGGAGGTACTGGATGAGCTGGACTTCAAAAAATACAACACATCAGATGAGGGTAGAAGAAGACTTATACCAGCTGTGATCAACTGCAGAAAAGTGCTGTGAGTTTGTGCACAGTTAAGAGACAAAAGTTTATATATTAGGGCTGTCAATAAATATAGAAATTTAATCGCAATTAATCACACCCTCTTTGTGAGAAAAAAAAATCATGAAAAAAAAAAACTTTCCAGAGTGTATAGCACTGTATAGCACTTACTTATTTTTTTCAGTGTATAGCACATGTACAATGCAACCGCAAAGAGCTTGTTTACATTTTAGGCAAGTGAAGTTGCGATAGTAAACAGGACCACATGTTTGAGCATCAATATATCTTCACTAGCAAGATAATGGGTTTGCTTTATCCAGCCAAGAAGCATAGTTTTCGTTTCATCAGGCCATACAGTGGTTGGATGTTTTGACGTTCCGTTCAGTCTGTATTTTACACAGTGTGATGTGTGAGGGCTCTTTAGAAGCAATTTAGTTTTAATCAGAAGTTTAAAAGAGAAACACACACTGGAATAAATAATTTACCGAGAACACAACGTGGGTCTATATTCTCTCTGCAATCTCTGATGTAATCAGCCTGGTTTTCTTTATACTGTTTGAATGAATTTGCTTACTCAATCAATGGACTGAACACTTTACCATAGTGTAGCAGTTTACAATGATCTTATCGCAAACAGAGAAGCGAGATCGGGTTTGAATAGAAATGTTTATCTACCAGGGTTACAGGTGCTTGCACAATTGTGATTGCTCTCAACTTCTAAGATCATCTAACTGTGTGATGTAAATTATACATATACAGTGGGTACGGAAAGTATTCAGACCACCTTAAATGTTTCACTGTTTGTTATATTGCAGCCATTTGCTAAAATCATTTAAGTTCATTTTTCCCCTCATTAATGTACACACAGCACCCCATATTGACAGAAAAACACAGAATTCTTGACATTTTTGAAGATTTATTAAAAAAAGAAAAACTGAAATATCACATGGTCCTAAGTATTCAGACCCTTTGCTATGACACTCATATATTTAACTCAAGTGCTGTCCATTTCTTCTGATCATCCTTGAGATGGTTCTACACCTTCATTTGATTATACTGATTGGACTTGATTAGGAAAGCCACACACCCTGTCTATATAAGACCTTACAGCTCACAGTGCATGTCAGAGCAAATGAGAATCATGAGGTTAAAGGAACTGCCTGAAGAGCTCAGAGACAGAATTGTGGCAAGGCACAGATCTGGGCCAAGGTAACAAAATTTTTTTTGCTGCACTTAAGGTTCCTAAGAGCAGAGTGGCCTCCATAATCCTTAAATGGAAGACGTTTGGGACGACCAGAACCCTTCCTAGAGCTGGCCTAAAACTGAGCTATCAGGGGAGAAGAGCTTTGGTGAGAGAGGTATAGAAGAACCCAAAGATCACTGTGGCTGAGCTCCAGAGATCCAGTCAGGAGATGGGAGAAAGTTGTAGAAAGTCAACCATCACTGCAGCCCTCCACCAGAGTGGAGAGTGGCTCGATGGAAGCCTCTCCTCAGTGCAAGACACATGAAAGCCCACATGAAGTTTGCTAAAAAAAAACACCTGAAGAACTCCGAGATGGTGAGAAATAAGATGCTCTGGTCTGATGAGACCAAGATAGAACTTTTTGACCTTAATTCTAAGCGGTATGTGTGGAGAAAACCAGGCACTGCTCATCACCTGTCCAATACAGTCCCAACAGTAAAGCATGGTGATGGCAGCATCATCCTGTGGGGGTGTTTTTCAGCTGCAGGGACAGGACGACTGGTTGCAATCGAGGGAAAGATGAATGCGGCCAAGTACAGGGATATCCTGGACGAAAACCTTCTCCGGAGTCCTCAGGACCTCAGACTGGGCCGAGGTTTACCTTCCAACAAGATAATGACCCTAAGCACACAGCTAAAATAACGAAGGAGTGGCTTCACGACAACTCTGTGACTGTTCTTGAATGGCCCACGCCAGAGCCCTGACTTAAACCCAATTGAGCATCTCTGGAGAGACCTAAAAATGGCTGTCCACCAACGTTTACCATCCAACCTGACAGAACTGGAGAGGATCTGCAAGGAGGAATGGCAGAGGATCCCCAAATCCAGGTGTGGAAAACTTGTTGCATCTTTCCCAAAAAGACTCATGGCTCTATTAGATCAAAAGGGTGCGTCTACTAAATACTGAGCAAAGGGTCTGAATACTTAGGACCATGTGATATTTCAGTTTTTCATTTTTAATAAATATGCAAAAATGTCAAGAATTCTGTGTTTTTCTGTCAATATGGGGTGCTGTGTTTACATTAATGAGGAAAAAAAAATGAACCTAAATGATTTTAGCAAATGACTGCAATATAACAAAGAGTGAAAAATTTAAGGGGGTCTAAATACTTTCCGTACCCACTGTGTGTATATATATATATAACTGTAGAACTGAATTAGCTGGTTAGGACCTGGTGTAACAAATGTGACAAACCAGATAGGAATGTATTTATTTTACTCATTTTCAACATGAAAGACTATTCATGCATCCATCTTGTATGCTTGTATATATACTAAGCTTTATCTTTCTTATTTTACAGTTGTTCTGATTTAAAAAAAAAGACTATAACTGAATTGTTAGCCTATTGAAGATGCAATGAAACTATTGTGTTCTGCTCTTTTTCAGTCTTGCTGAATGTAATCTGACTCATCAGTCCTGTGAAATTGTGTCATCAGCTCTACAATCCTCAAAATGTGCCCTGAGAGAGCTGGACCTCAGTAACAATGATTTGCAGGATTCAGGAGTAAAGCTGCTCGCAGATGGACTGAAGAGTCCAAACTGTCAGTTGGAGATACTGAGGTGTGCAACATTTGATTTTTGATAACCTGGATCTTTGTAATTCAAGATTTGAACGTTTAGTGCTAATAATGATTTTAGGGATCCAAGGACAGAAATGGTAAAACTAGATAAAAAAAAAAAAAAGACAGACTCAAGACAGACTTTGATGTTGGATTGAGAAAGCCTGACGAGAAAGTTTGAAGTAGTTTTATCTCATATTTTCCATCCCAAATAGTATTCATAAATAAATTAGTTCCAGATTTACTAACAGCTTACTTTGCAAACCCTCTTTTGGCATTAAAAAACTACTTTGGGGATTTACTAAAGACACTCAGTGCAAAATTAGTGAGTCTCACGAGGGAACTCGGAAGGAGTTCAAGACGAGAGAAGTCCAGGCTTGGTCCCCTCCATTCCCAAGGATGTCGGCCACGCTCTGCTTGTTACAATGTTATATTGTACAACAGCATGTCTCGCATCTCACAGCTGCGTAAATATATTGATAGATATATCAATGTCTGATTGATAGACAGATTTTTACCACTTTTGTTTGGTATCAATGGCGCAGGAGAAGGCAGCGAAATGGATACCATTTCGATTAGGTTTGTAAAGGCTATCTAGAAAGCTATGATGACAGCATCCTCTGTCGATATGTGTTTGCTTGATTTTGTTGGTTAAGGTCAGCAAGGATGACCAATATAATGTGAGAAACAATGTGTATCTCAAAACATTTGTTGATAATGGGAGTTAAAGCAACTGATGGTCATTAAAGCAGTTCACTGTCATTTTCTTTGGTTCTGGAATAATCATAGCTGCACACAAAGTTTGGGTTGGTAATTTTCAGAGAAGCTAGCAATAGCGAGCTATAGCTTTGAAAGCATAAAATCCCACCCTCCGTTCAGAGCGCTCTACAAAGCCACGCCTCCTCCTCCACGCCTGCTCCTTTGCTAGGAGCAAACCAAAGCGTCACAAGAGACAGCATTAAACTATCTCATGTCTCAAAGCACATAACATTACAATAATAATGGTTGCTCGTGACTGACATCTGCCTTAATTCTGCATAGCATGAAACGTGCTGATGACATGTGATGTCTGTGCGAACAGGATGCGTGGAGGTATGGAAATACTTAAGTGGAACTACTTTTTGATAGGCCCTAACATATGCAAGCACATTCCACTCTTATCAAGTTTTCATACTTTCTCCCAGGGATGATGAGACAAATTTTTCAAATAGGGTATAAATTTTTTTTTAAGCACAGTCTTATTATTTATTTCTTTTACTATTTTTTTGCTTCTACTTTTATTATCTTTGCCTCTGCTTCAGTTTCCTCTTCTTCTCTTTCTAACGGCTCCTCCTTACATGCAACTGTGTTTTTATTTTCTCTAATTCTGTCCGTGCCTTTGTGTGTTTCTCATACTTTTTCTATCCCATGACCACTTTGGGCTTATCTTTTTGTGTTTCTGTGTTTCTCCTGAAACTTCTATAGTTCCCATTAGTATTGGGAACTGACCTTCTGGGGTTACCAGTTTGGTTGATATTTCTTATTATTTTAGTTATATTAGTTATATATTAATTTCCATTTCTTTGCTCAGTGCTACATCAAACATCCCTTCCTTTAGCCATTTTGTTATCAGTTCTTGGGTTTTCTTTTGCCATTTGTTATTAATATGTGATCTTGTCTATTAGTTCTTTGAACAATGGGTATTTTAACGCTAACATTTCCATGGGAGTGGCTGTCCTATAAAACATTTATCTTTAAGAAACAATCATTCTTAACTCAAACCATTTTTTAAACCACTCAAACTTATTACTTATAGGTTCAAATAATATAATTTAGCAAAATAAACAATTATTTTTATTTATTTATAAATAACTTTACCTTATCTTCTCCTGTAATTTGCACTTTATTTCACTTGCATATACAGATTTCCTTTATATCGTATATATAATTTTCTTTTTATGATTATTTTGCACCCAAATAGTGCCAAAAAACAAGAGCTACTGTTATTTTTACTTGGCATAAGTAGAGAATTATTTTAGAACCATTCATTTCATTCATCTGTTATGTAATAATTTTAGTCTTCAAAGCTAACTACTTGAAACAATTTTTCTAATTTCTTTTACCTTCACAACATTCATACAAGTGCCTTTATTATTAATTGGGGGACAACATTATCACACATATTGTCCCTTTTAGGGCTCATTCATGCATTCTTTGTCCCTTTCCAAGCCCAATTCATCCATTCATTCTTTTTAAGTGGACAACAATTGCGTCTCACCCCACTGAATCACAATCAAGTGACAGCCAGGGGGATCTGCACTCACTGTCCATGTAATGAATTCGGTCTGTTGTCTTCTGTCCACCACTTGCCACCAGATGTCGCCCTCTCACTCTATGGACTCTGTCACACAAACTACATTTCCCACAAGCCCCTCACCCAGTCACTGATCACCCCAACCAGCTGTAGCACATTACCTAGATCTGATTACACTCACATCCCATCACTATATAAGCATTCTATACTCTCCCTTGCATTCACTGCGAAGTATTGTTAATCCTAGCATTGCAATTCCAAGCGTTATATCCCTGTCTTGTTTGCCTGTTTCCTGATCCTGCCTGTTCCTTTGTATTTGATGTTTATCTGCCTGCCCTTTTGACCATTTGCCTGGATCCTCACTACGAGCTTGCCTGTTCCCTGCCACTACTGTTTTCTGTTGAGTACACTATCTACCTGAATTCACTCCATCTATCAAGGCCCACTTGACAGGAAACAGTGGATTCAATTATTTATTCTGGAATCTTGTTTTTTGATCTTTAATTTCTATTCTATGTTGTGTTGCTTGTTCAGTAGATGTTGGTGCATCTAGGGTCGTCCTTCTCTGGTAATGCTGTGGCCTCTGTTACTGTCAAAACAAGAAAATAAAAGGTTCAGCGTTTCTGGCCGTGCTTTCTGTAGAATTTATAGCTGTGTTGCTGTCCTTGGAGCCAGTGAAAGTCTTTATCCCCTGTTTTGACATGGTATGAAGTGACGTAATATAGCAGCACGCCTAGACGCAGCGGCCCTGCACTCCTCCAGATTCTAAATAAAATATCGGTATGTTGGCTTTCTCAAGCCAGGTTCAGTGAGGTCTATGCATTGTTTTTGAGTCTTCACTTCAATTCTTAATCTTCTGTTTAAGATTATCTGACTGTTTTGTGTGTCTTTGTAGGTTGTCTGGCTGTATGGTGACAGAGGAAGGCTGTGGTTATGTGTCTTCAGCTCTGAGTTCAAACCACTCACGCCTGAGAGAGCTGGATCTGAGCTACAATCACCCAGGACAATCAGGAGTCCAGCTGCTCTCCGACAAATTGAACGATCCAAACTGCTCACTGCAGATACTCAAGTATGTGGGGCAGTGTCAGGGTTTTACACAAGATCATTATTACTGCTAATCTCAGTTGAGATTAAATAAGTGAATGTGCATGTGTACACGTACGAGTCAAGTGAAGTCTATTTTATAAGGCTGTGCATTCAAATGTGCATACACATAAAAAAGTATACCTGTTGCTTAAGTGTCTGTGAGTTGGTGTCCTCCATAAAGCGTGTTTCTTGTCTAAAACCTCAGTAGACGCAAATGCGCCATTGTGAGATTTTTCCATGGTTCAGGTTTGTATTTTCATTGCTGTTGTCTTCCTGTTGTCAAATCCTGTCCTGTCTGTCGTTTTTGTGTCTGTGACTGATTTGTTCAGCATCTATAACAACTTATCCGCTGATGAGTCTAATCAAACATGTACTCTCCTGCTCATATATAACTTCATTTCTTTCCAGTTCATTGTTGTTGTCTCACCATGCTGTTCTCTCATCTAGAGTTTATTTTTGTTCCTATATTGAGTTTATCTCATACCACGTTGGATTTTCTGTTGATCATAAACTAGCCTGGATTATACAAATTGGACTGTCCAACTGATTTCTTCCTGTCCAAAGTCACCGTCTTACTCTAATCATCTGTAATTTCGATTTATTTACCATCCTCCAGGACTGTTGTGGTTGTTTTCACTGTGGACTACATAAACTCTTTAATTGTACTCAGCGTTGGATTCTGTTTGTTTACGGGGACAGAACGATTTGTCCAAAGATGAACCCAGCAAGTGCAGAATTCAGCAAGTTTGTTACCAGCAGCACCATCTGAATTACTCATCAGGAAGAGAAAATTCTCGCTGTGGAATGGACTGCTCAGGCATTGGTCCATCAAGTTTCAAGCTCACAACACAGTTTCATCAATTCAAATATGATTTTACCTCTCTGTCTTTTCTGGTGGCCTTTAGTCCACCAGCCCAGCCCTCTGTTAAGGCAGTTGCTAATCGTCAATTTGAGGCTCGCTCACATCCTCCAGCAGTACCTGCTCGACCCAAAAGCAGAGTGATAACGAAAGCTACTTTACTTGATTCAGATGGTGGGTTGCAGGGCGAAAAGCAAAGAATGCTTTGATAAGAAGACTCTACAGAGAATCTACCCCTCTACCCGGGTCTACTTCGACCCACTCTGAGCAGGCCTCAAAACCCGGTTTTTTTCCGCATGGGAGTCGGACCTCAAACAAGGAAGCTAGGCTGCTGCCTCTAGTAGTCTTTCGCTTTAGAGCATCTCTTGAGGTCAAAAACCTCACTCCCATCTGGGTCATGGCACCAATGTAACCCCTCTACCCGGGTCCTACTCGACCCACTCTGAGCAGGCCTCAAACCCGGGTTTTCTGGCATGGGAGTCGGACGCTCAAACAAGAAGGCTAAAGGCTGCAACCTCTAGCGTCTGTCGCCAGAGCATCTCTTGGCGTCAGAGGAGTGAGGTTTACTCGCACATCAACTACTAGCTGGCCTCTGTTACACTCACCCCCCCCCCAAAACCTCACTCCCAACCGGGTCATGGCACCAATGCAACCCCTCTACCCGGGTCCTACTCGACCCACTCTGAGCAGGCCTCAAACCCGGGTTTTCTGGCATGGGAGTCGGACGCTCAAACAAAGAAGCTAAAGGCTGCAACCTCTAGTGTCTTTCGGTAGAGCATCTCTTGAGGTCAGAGGACTGAGGTTTACTCGCACATCAACTACTAGCTGGCCTCCGTTACACTCACCCCCCAAAAAACCTCACTCCCATCCGGGTCATGGCACCAATAGAACCCCTCTACCCGGGTCCTACTCAACCCACTGGACTGAGCAGGCCTCAAACCCGGGTCTTCTGGCATGGGAGTCGGATGCTCTAACAAGGAGGCTAAAGGCTGCAACCTCTGGCGTCTGTCGCCAGAGCATCTCTTGCTTGGCCCGACCATGACTGTCGAGAAAGGAGGAGCGACAGAGAGCCCAGAGTCTGTCTCCACTGCAGTGCTGAAGGAAACTTGGTAGTGCCTGTCAGTAGGCTTGAGGTTATTGATCACGTCTTTCGCATTCATGGCCTCCCGGCGGACGTTGACCTCAATTTATTTCTGATTTTGTAAAGGGTTTTGTTGGTTGCTGGCGGCCACTGTTAGTCTTTCTTCTGATCTCCAGTCACAGAGAAACGGTCAAACAGAGCGGGCCAACCAAGACTTTGAGCTTACATTGCAGTGTCTTGCTTCACAGATCCCGTCCTCCTGGAGTCAGCTGCTCTCATGGGTTTTGTCTGTTTAGCTGTATGTTTAGTTTCTGTCTTAAGAACTCTGTAACTATTAGACTGTGTCTTAAATAATTCTGTATTTGGCTCCTGTTTATCACTTTTGAATGGCTCATTTTGAGAAATACTTTATTTTGTGCTGACTAATATCTTATTGGTCTCTTTCTAGTTTGGATCATGGGGACCTGTTCAGAATTCAACAAGGACTCAGAAAATGTAAGACTTTTCTCCCTTTCATTTACACACACACACAAACACACACACATGTTGTGTTTTCATGTTGTGTTGACATTCCATAGGCGTAATGGTTTTTATACTGTACAAACTGTACATTCTGTCCCCCTACACTACCCCTACCCCTAAACCTACCCATCATACAAAATGTTCTGCTATTTTACATTTTCAAAAAAAGATAATTCTGTATGATTTATAAGCTTGTTTCCTCATGGGGAATGTCCCCGCAAGATCAAAATTTACTAGTATTACTATACCTGTGGGGACATTTGGTCCCCGTAATGTTGGGAATACCCACACACACACACACATATATATATATATATATATTAATAGATAGAAGACAATTTTGTAAAATCCAGAAAATCTTTACAGGTCTTCATTGAAAAGGGTTTAATCAATGTTTATCATGGTTTTTCAATGAACCACAATCAATTATCGCACATGCACACGTGGAATCCTCAAAACACTAATGGTTTACAGGTGGGGAAAAAAATCAAATGTCAGTGGGGGGGGGGCAGATAAAATTGACAGGACGTTTCTTTTATTGCTGAGTACACACACACAGCTCTGAAAGGATCAACTTCACACATACTTCTTGTGTTTCCTGTGTTCAGATGCCTGTGATCTCACACTGGATCCAAACACAGCACATGTTAAACTCTCTCTGTCTGAGGGGAAGAGAAAGGTAACACACGTCAAAGACCCGGAGTCATATCCTGATCATCCAGAGAGATTTGAGAACTATGAGCAGGTTCTGTGTGGAGAGAGTCTGACTGAACGCTGTTACTGGGAGGCTGAATGGAGCGGGAAGGGGGCTGGTATAGCCGTGACATATAAAGGAATTAGCAGGAAAGGAGGGAATGACTGTTGGTTTGGATACAGTGACAAATCCTGGAGTCTGTACTGCACTGCAAATGGATTTACTATCTGGCACAATAATATGAGCAATAACATTATTGCCCCTTCACTGCCATCCAACAGAGTAGGAGTGTATCTGGACTGGTCGTCCGGCACTCTGTCCTTCTACAGCGTCTCTGACACACACACACTCATGCACATACACACATTCAACACCACATTCACTGAACCCCTCTATGCTGGGTTCAGGGTTTATGATGCCTCCGTGTCTCTGTGTGAGATTTAACATCCTGTGTTTGGACTGTGCTCTTGGTCTGTGACGTTTAAATCAATTGAAGACAATTTGTACTGAAGAGAATAGTTTACAGAAGTAAGCTTCAATACTCAGCAATGAGTTCGTAGGCTGCCCTCTGTACATTCACATTTCAGCAATTACAGCAATTATACCTTACACAAGTCACTGAGCTGTGTCGTTACCTAAAGTTGAATGAGTGTAATTGGTTAAGAAATAGATCTGCTTAGAAAATATCCACACATGGGCTGATAGGCAGAAGCATATCTCCACCGATTATACGACTGACAACAAGACTCTGGTTTACGTGTGACCTGCTAACTCACAGAACTTTTTCTAGGCGCCAACTTGTCGAGAAAAACAAGTAATTTCTTCTCCCAGGATGCCAGTTGTTCACCTCACCAACTCTGATCTGTAACAAAGCATACCAGCACATACACAGATACAGAAACACAGCTACTTCAAGGTTGAAGTTGGTCAAGCTCTGGCTCTAAACAGGATACTTCCCCAAAACGTACAGATTAGTTGTACTTTTCTCTCTTAATCAATATTTATCTTGTGATTTAAAATTAAAAGTAAAGTAAATACTTTAACATACTACTCTTGAAGAAGTTATTCTAATCCTTTAATATTTAGAAGGATAAATATTGATTAATTACTTGATTATAAAGCAAAGTGGATTTTGGAATCCAACCCTTCACCACTAACTAACATAAAAATACATACAAAAACAACAAACAGAAATATATACGCTACTTTGTTATTGCTACTTTACAATATAATTTGTCTTTTTGTGGGCCTCATTTATAAAAATAAAAAGAGTACATACAGATTTCTTCTTGGAGTGTGCATATTTCACCGTTGAGATTAATAAAAATATATAAAATATATCTAAAAATGTCTTTTACGTGGAGAAGTGTTTCGCACGACATCTCTAAGCAGACGACACACTTTTACTGGGAGAGTCAGAGTATTGCAGGAATTTAGAAATCTAAGCAATTCTTGCTGCTCGCCACTCTCAATTAAAGGATTTAGACGTCCCTTTTTTACATAATAATGGTATTAATTAGGGGGTGTTCATTTCAAGATCATTTGAGATTTATAGCTTTCACATCTGGAAAAGTTTCTCTGAATCACATGTATGCACATTTGAGAAATGATATTGGATCACATGTAGACAGTTTCTTTTTTTGACGTTTTTGCCTTTACTGTGATAGGACAGTATGTAGACAGGAAGCAAAGAGGATGACGGGATTGGACAGGACCACAACCCGGGTCTCAAACTCGGTTCGCCCTAAGCCCAACAGCGCTATATGTCGGCACGCTGCCCACGAGGCTATCGGCGCAAACAGATGTAAGACAGTTTCTAACGTAACAATTTATAAATGAGGCCCTATAGGTGTGTATGGTAAAAAGAATTTTGAAGAATTTTTACACAGCTCTTTTCCATACAGGGGCAGTTTAATAACACTAAAGTTTGACTACAGCCTACCTTAAAATCAGTCCGTACGACACAATGCGCTGTGGTATCAGAACACTTGGATGTAGTGCAGAAGCCATGTCTTTATGGTGCTTTTTCTAGTGGTTATACTTTTTCTTTGTGGAATTGCTTCAATTGAATGTAGTTTCAATTGTGGAACAACGTATAAAAATTATGAAAAAAACTTCATGGGTTTAAAAATGTCTGACTCTCCAATCAGCCTTGCCTTGACTACCCTGCTGAAAATCCAGCATAAACCAGCATGAATTTCATGCCATCATTGTTTTTGCTTGCACGTTTCTATATTTAACACAATGATGTAAAGGAAAAATAATATACTATTAAACCCTGATTTATTGCAACATATAAATAACTTGGTCATTTCTTTTGCTCCCTCTGCTGAAAGTAGAGCTGAAAATCTTAATTGTTTTAGTTATGAGAGTTGCATTTTCTTTTACAGGCGCTGGTCATATAATTATAATACCATCAAAAAGTTGCTTTATTTCACTTTGGGTATGTTGGTTCCAAAACACCTGTGAGGAGGTAGTTCAATCAACCTCCTGTTGGCAACCGAGAGTTAATGCGCGCGGACGGCAAGTACATGAAGACATTTTCAATGGATCGCCGATTTCTGGAGTCAACATGGAAACGCGTGGAGAAAAAAAGGCGTGCGACATATTTCAGTGAGACGGAGTTGGAGGTTTTAATGCTTATGCTTATGAAGAATATAAGCCCATTATAACTAAAAAAAAACAATACTGCAACATCAGCTAAAGAGAGAGAGTTGGCTTGGCAAAAAGAGTAAATGCGCACGACTTTATAAAATTATAGATTATAAATTTACATGTTTGAGGCGGGGCTATTCTTAATAGACTTTTCCTTCTTTGCATTTACTGATTTGCCAAAGTCATCTTAAATGTTTAATTGTCAATTCAACTAAAAAATTTGAGAGAACATCACATAATTGACTTCATAAATTGACATTGGTTTTCCTAAAATGTTTTATTTTGGACTAACCATTACGGTGGAGGGTGTTTCCTTTGCTTGGGCACTTCATTTATTTTAGTGTAACTCTGATTTGATGAAATTCTGTATAATGGCATAAATCATAGTTCTTATATAAAATGTAACATATGATTATCATAACTATCTTACTTTATGTCAAATAATGATTGTTAATGAAGTCAATGATAGAATGTACACACACATAAGCAGTTGGTGAAACTTTTACTAGGTAGTTAGAATTCTAAATTCGTGACAATGCTATCTAATTAGCTCTACTTCAGTCACAGGCTTCAACATTCAGCATGCTAAACACAACAGTGGGAACAATTAAATTTTATTTAAAGTACACACTATCAAGTACACTCTTTTTAGTCACTAGAACTCGTGTAAGTCAACTATACTTACTAAGCTTTTGTCAGTACAACATACTATTCCTGTTTCACTTTACTTAGTTTTTTTTTTTAAAGGCATCCTCTTTTTTAAGTAAGCCTAACTAATTAGATTTTACAGTGCAGTGGGGACCAGTAATGACAGCGATTTAATGGTTTAAACACCTAAAGATTTTGCAACTAAAAATATATTGTTACCTGCACATGGATTGACTTCCAATTAACATAATCTCCTTCATTGACTGAAGGAGCTTTAATAGGAATGTAAGTTCCATCAATGCACATCTGGGAGCTCTGAAATTGAAAGTTATGTAAGAAACATTTTAAAATGACTGTGACTGTATACAGTATTGATATATGGATAGATTAAGTAGTGCTATGTAACTGAAATGGTCTGTCATAGAATATCATAGAAAGGACAAATCCGCCACTCTGTGGAATTCCTCTTTAATGACTCTCGGTGGTTTATGGTCAGGGAACTGAACCAAAGTGTGTAGAAACTGTTTGAATGCAAGGCATACTGTCCCAACAGCCCTACACACAGTTGCCTTTCCCACATGCTCTGCATCGCCAACGTTATACAAAAAACTCAGAACAAAGGGCAATGCTCAAAATGTGCTCTGTGTTCAGCACTGATCCGCGATGTGTCACGTTTGATATGTAAGGTTTCAAAAGATTTGTTAAATAAATTAACAAATCTTTTGAAAAACGGTAACGCTCCCGCAAATATCCATTTGGATACGAAAACACATCGATACGTGGTCTTATCACCCTCTCACGGCAGAAAAGATTCCGTATAATCTGTGCTTCCACATCCACTGAATCGTCCTCAGAAGGGCATGTCATGCTCCGTCACTTCTCTGAAACAAACTAACCCTGAAACTAAACCTGTCCCGGAGCAGGTGATGTTCAGAGCTTAAGTTGCTATGGCTACCCAGCCAACACACCTGAAATCAACTGAAGATAAAAGACATTCAATCTCTGAAGATCTGATTAATCAACTCCACAAACAGCATTACCAGATTCACTTATTACTGACTTTACTTTCACGTCTACAGAAGCTCTTATTGAGAATTAACAGAGGTTTAGATGTTGTTTTATTGGTCAGAAATTATGCCACCATCATGGTGGTCAGGGTTTGTTTTAGTTGGGATAGTTACCCTTTCATGACTTACGTATGACTGAATACAATAGTGTTTTACAGCAAACACTAATACATTGCTGAATTAAAATTATAACAAATAAGCTTAGCTTGACTTTTCTGTTTGAGAGCCATTTCAAGTGAAGATCATAGAAAGAGCTCTTTCTCTTTGATGTCTTGATCATCAATTACTAAATAATAAAAATCTAAGACAGACACCACCATAACAGTTCAGTGCTAAAAAAGGGCAACTATTTTCTCTCAGGCTTATACATGAAAACATTGCATACAATCCTCAACAGTGGTGACAATAATTATTCATACTGCAGTGCATGATGGGATTTTTGTCCTATGTTTATACCCAGCATGCATTGCAGTGTGAAGCGGGTTTTTTTTCATCACCATTGTTGAGATTTATATGCTGATTCTTGATGTCTGTGTGTGTCGAAGTGATGCAGTAGTTTCAATTTTTCTATGAACTGTGTCCATTTAAAATGAATTAATATAACTGTTCCCACTTATGCTGTATTTATAAAATTTATAAAAATAAACATATGATCAGAAACTGTAATGCAGTCTCACAATAACTACATCATCACAGAAAGGCAGCGACTTCACTGTTTTATAACAATGCATGTGTTGATACAGAGAGAAATCTAACATAAGTAAGGAAGGGTCAAGAGCCCAACTAAAGCAAACTCTGATCTCCATGATGGTGGTGTCATTTTTTATTATTTTTCTTGACCAATAAAACAACATCTAAATCTCTGTTAATTCTCAATAAGAGCTTCTGTAGACATGTGAAAATAAAGTCAGTAATAAGTGAATCTGGTAATGCTGTTTGTGGAGTTGATTAATCAGATCTTCAGCGATTGACTATCAAGACTTCACATCAAGACTTCACGTGGAGAGATGTGTGAACGGTGTTTATATGTGGTGTGGGTGATGAGGTGCAGCTGGTGAGGTAATCAGAGACTGGGTACGGGGCTTATGGGAAATGTAGTTTGTGTGTGTAAGTGAGAGTGTGAGTGAGTGAAAAGAGTCCAGAGTGGAGTGCCCTCTAGTGGATCTTCCGGGCATTCCAGCTGACAATCATGACAGGAGTACTTATTTCAACATACTATGATTTAGGACACACTATCTAGAACATTGGGACACAGCAAATGATAGAAGATTGCTCACGCAAATGTAAAATAACGCAATCACCCAACATTGAACAGCATGTAAATCAAAACTGCCTAACGTTACTGAATGAAATGTCGATCAAGGAAGAGCTGTTAGACTGAAGCTTTGAGGTTTTGATCATCACTCTGAATCCCATCCGGACTAAGTCTCCGACTAAAATAGAATTCTCTCAGCATTTTGTTTAAAATGTTGCCTTTTTAAAAATGAAACTTACCCACATTTAAGTGTCGATAAAAAAAAGTATTCATGAAGCTATAATAAAATGTTTTTAAAATGGAAAGAGTTAAAGAACAGTTAAAGGTATATTTCAAGTATTAAAAAGCATACCTAAATAGGAACGCAGTAGTATACTTAAAGTGCAAAAACAATTTTTTAAATATAAATTAAGTGTGATGTTATGTTCACTTAAACAAAACTTACAAGTATACTTGCACTAAACAATAGTTTATCCTTCAAAGTGTACTTATACATACTACAATGTATTACTAGTATTAAAATAGTATACTACTAGTATCCTTATAAGTTCACTTTTAGTAAAGATGCAGTACATAGTAAAGTACATTTAGTAAAGTGAGAAACATAGCTGTGAACTAGTTGTCCACTTAAAGTTTACTACTGTTACACTTATAGTATACTTAAAAGTATACTTCAGTTGTGCCAATTTAGTCCCAAGCAGTACTGAAATAGTACCTAGTACATTGATACTAGTATACTTACCACATAAAAGTATATTTAAAAATATATTTGAACGTTATTTAAGTATACTTTTTCTTAAAGGCATCCTGAACAGTCAAACTGCACTCCTCCAAATGACTGACCATTTCAACTTCTTTCAGAAATACAACTATTATTATACAAATACAACTATTCAACTCAGCACTACTAACACATTCTCCTCTAATCCACAGCTCTATCCGGAGTAATAAAACTATAAAAGAAAAAGCTTGAAACGGACTCAGTATCTCCACACACCCCCGTTCACACACTCCTCACAGTCACTCCGCACATGCGCACACGAGAGAGAGAGAGAGAGAGAGAGAGAGAGAGAGAGAGAGAGAGAGAGAGAGAGAGAATTAAAACAACATTAATCCAACATTAAATCAACTAAATAATACGAAATATGTAGAGAGCCGAGTATTCTTCCATGGTTTCTGTGCATCCTACTGTCTGCTGGAGCTGGTTTCTGTCTTTCAGCTTGTTTTGGAGGAACAGGAAGTAGTGAAAAAAACAAAACACCCAGAGCAAAACAAGGAAGTGCAGGCAGTGCGAGTAGCAGCAGAAGTCTGAGATCATCATGTTTTGTGTTACAGCTCTGTGACAAAAGGCCAGTCAAAAAGAAGAGAAGAAGAACTAACAAAGCAAAGGGGGAAGAAACAAAAGCAGCAACAACAACAGGACACAGTGGGACAGAGACAAAGGAAACGTGTCCACTTCAGAAAGAGAGAGGTAAGACTGAGGAGAGAGGAAGAAAAATGAAGAAAACAATAGCTTTGAGTAAAAGACATTAGCTTTCTTTCTCATGCTGTGAGCTGGAGAGGGAAACCGCTGGGAGGTGGAACCCTTTGTGTAATTATTTGTGTGAGGCTGTTGAACGGTTGTGAGTCCTGAACTTCCTCATTGTGCAAAACAGGTTGAGATAGGTTGTTTTGGGTAACAGCATCTGCTAAAAGACTACTTAGCAGAACTGGGAGTCGATCCTGGAACTTCATTCCCGAAATGCAAAGTCTTAACAGGGAGTTTGCTGAATGACAGTGTTAGTTTCTTTATTAAAAAGTCTTACTGACCATAAACGTTTGAGCAGTACCATATGCTACATGGCTCTATTGCATTGTGGTATGGTTTATTTTTAAACCCTGTTTGGCAAAGAGTTGCAGAGTTGGTTTTCAGTTGACAAAACCAAACATATCCAAGCAACTTGCTACACTACATTCTCACAACACTTGTTATAAAGTGTATGATTACCTCAGGAACGTGTGCACATGAAAGTGTGACGTTTACAGCGTAGAGATGGACAGCATGATTCACTTCTCTGCAAGTGAATTTAAATAGTTTGTCATTTATCTAGGTCCACAACAAGCTTAAAAGAAAACATAATATTTTTATTGTAACCATTTATTTTTAAGCTAGTTATATGTTTTATACAGCATAATAATGATAAATATGTAAATGCAATTAATTAAAAATATAAATATGAATTCATATTTTGATATTAATCCAAAAAAGAATAAAGATGAAGTAAGGGTTTCTAGATCTTGATTTGCATGAAAAAGTCTTTTGTCACAAACTCAGTGGCACGTCAGCAGCACTGACACGTATTCAGCTTTACCAGCTGGTTGCAAAGAAACACAAAGCAATAACACAATTTTGATTTACAAATTACACAATGTAATTAATATGTAATTCTCTATTAGAATATGTAATTCTAATAGTTCTCTGCTGGCTCCCAGTTCATATATATCACCACATATTTGTATTTTTTACAAGTTACATGACTCAACCGAATGCACAAGTGCTCTCCTGCACTCTTCTTCATGAGCATTTGAGTGTGCAGTTAAAAACGAGCCTAGAGCGCCATCTGCTGTTGAGCTCAGATTTGATTTGAGAGATTAAATCTCAGAATCGATCCTGAATCATTGTATCACGAATTGAGAATCAAGAATCACTGTATTGTCCTAGCCCTGTAAGATGACAGTGTTAGGAATGTATGGAAAAGTGCGACACTGAACTAGATCTGTAAACCTGCACACTTAAATCTATTTAGGTTCCTTCCAAGATTTTACAATGCAAAATGGCCAATGACATACAGTCCAAACCGTTCACAACTCCAGACCCTATGGGCAGTGAAGGGTGGGCAGATAGTATTTTTTGAGTTACTGTAATTTTATTTCCTTTCAGCTTTTCAGTTTCCCGTCAAAGAGGAATGAAAGGTAAACATATCAATCTATGGTTTGTTTTCATAGACGATACAATGATTGGAAGTTCTTGTTTACAATAAACATTACTCTGTACCAGTGTTGGGGTTAACACATTACAAGTAACTTATGAAATCAGATTACTTTTCCAAGTAACAGTACAAAAGTAAAGCAATGTATTACTTTTTCAATCTACAGCAAAATATCCAAGTTACTATTTAAAATAAGTAATGCAAGTTATTTTTTCACATGTATTGACTGATTAGACAACACTAGACATTGCAGAATCCCCGCCCCATAGACGTTACAAACATTCAGTATTGCTCAAAGTGAATAAAAACAGTGAAAAGCAATCTTAGAATTGTATGCAAACCTGTAATAATTAAATATATTAAATTACACAAATATACTTTGTATTTAATCTCACTTTATTAACCAGTGTCTTTGCTGCTGACCTTCAATGATCTAATTCAACCATACTAATGAGCAAAAATTATTTTAGATTAGATTTAGACATAAGAATGTTGAACTTCCTTCTTAATCGTAATCTTCTTTAATCAGCACAGCTGAAAGGCTTGTTTGGGCTGCACCCTCTACTGTACAGGAGTAAATATGCAGTTCCTTCAGCCTGAGGCTTATACATTTCACTTTTTGTTTGAAAGGGCCTTTACATTTGCCAAAAATAGAACTTTTTGTTGTTGTTGTTAAAAACAGACAAGCAAGCCCAGCCCAGTGAGGAAAACATAATGCATTACTTTTCATAAAAAGTAACTATTTAATGCAATTAGTTACTTTTTTAGGGAGTAACCTAATATTGTAATGCATTACTTTGAATAATAACTTTCCCCAACACTGGTCTGTACTGTACATAGCTTCGGGAACTCATGGAAACCTGCTAAAGCCCACTCATGGGCACAAACTCCTTATCAAACGGCAGCCAGAAGAAAAGTGATATAGGGAAATATCCCAAAAATGTTTGTTAGCAAACTACTTACAATATACAGTCCTGGCCAAACGTTTTGAGAATTACATAAATATTAGTTTTCACAAAGTTTGCTGCTAAACTGCTTTTAGATCTTTGTTTCACTTGTTTCTGTGATGTACTGAAATATAATTACAAGCAATTGATACGTTTCAAAGGCTTTTATCGACAATTACATTACATTTATGCAAAGAGTCAGACTTTGCAGTGTTGGCCGTTCTTTTTCAGGACCTCTGCAATTCGACTGGGCATGCTCTCAATCAACTTCTGGGCCAAATCCTGACTGATAGCAACCCATTCTTTCATAATCACTTCTTGGAGTTTGTCAGAATTAGTGGGTTTTTGTTTGTCCACCCGCCTCTTGAGGATTGTCCACAAGTTCTCAATGGGATTAAGATCTGGGGAGTTTCCAGGCCATGGACCCAAAATTTCAACGTTCTGGTCCCCGAGCCTCTTAGTTATCACTTTTGCCTTATGGCACGGTGCTCCATCGTGCTGGAAAATGCATTGTTCTTCACCAAACTGTTGTTGGAAGAAGCTGCTGTTGGAGGGTGTTTTGGTACCATTCTTTATTCATGGCTGTGTTTTTGGGCAGAATTGTGAGTGAGCCCACTCCCTTGGATGAGAAGCAACCCCACACATGAATGGGCTCAGGATGCTTTACTGTTGGCCTGACACAGGACTGATGGTAGTGCTCACCTTTTCTTCTCCTGACAAGTCTTTTTCCAGACGCCCCAAACAATCAGAAAGGGGTTTCATCGGAGAATATGACTTTGCCCCAGTCCTCAGCAGTCCATTCACGATACTTTCGGCAGAAGATCAATCTGTCCCTGATGTTTTTTGGAGAGAAGTGGCTTCTTTGCTGCCCTTCTTGACACCAGGCCATCTTCCAAAAGTCTTGGCCTCACTTTGCGTGCAGATGCTCTGCACTGGTGGCACTCCGATCCCGCAGCTGAATCCTCTTTAGGAGACGATTCTGGCACTTGCTGGACTTTCTTGGACGCCCTGAAGCCTTCTTTACGAGAATTGAACCTCCTTCCTTGAAGTTGCTGATGATCCTATAAATTGTTGATTTAGGTGCAATCTTAGTAGCCACAATATCCTTGCCTGTGAAGCCATTTTTATGCAACGCAATGATGGCTGCACGCGTTTCTTTGCAGGTCACCATGGTTAACAATGGAAGAACAATGATTTCGACCATCACCCTCCTTTTAACATGTCAAGTCTGCCATTCTAACCCAATCAGCCTGACATAATGATCTCCAGCCTTGTGCTCATCCACATTCTTACCTGAGTTAACAAGACGATTACTGAAATGATCTCAGCACGTCCTTTAATGACAGCAATGAAATGCAGTGGAAAGGTTTTTTTGGGATTAAGTTCATTTTCATGGCAAAGAAGGACTATGCAATTCATCTGATCACTCTTCATAACATTCTGGAGTATATGCAAATTGCTATTATAAAAACATAAGCAGCAACTTTTCCAATATTTATGTAATTCTCAACTTTTGGCCACATGCTTAACTGCACATCAATACTCTGCTTCAGAATGGACACAGCATTATTGCTACACATGAACCATCCACTCATGGCTGTTACTGCCAATTATTTAGTTGGATGGTCTTTTGCCCAATTTTAGGTTCCACTCACTATCATCCGGTGACGTTCTTCCACCACCATGGATGTATCAGGAGGATGCTGGAACAACTGCCCTAATGAGGAGGACTTACCACAGATGGACGGCACATGTGACGCATGTGAACCGGACGAGCCTCAGCCGGCTGTTTGGGTTTGCACATGCTGTCGCTTCGCCTTCTGCAGCAGCCACGCAGACAAACATTCACAAAGCACCGGTCACCAACTCCATCCGTATCGCACACCCGAGCCTCAGCCGGAGAACGGTTGCCTTGAGCCTGAAAACACAGCAGAGGGAGCCACCGGACAGGATGAGCATCAACTTCAAACTGGAGCGGGGAAAAGAGAGACTGTGACAGTGGAGAGGCTTAAATGTAAAGAGCATGATCAGGAGGGATCGCTCTACTGTAAACACGACCAGCGGATCATCTGTGTGGTGTGTGCTGTGCAGGGAGAGCACAGAGAACACGAGATCATCACTCTCAGAGAGGCCTACCTGTGGCAGAAGGTCAGTGAACACACACACACGTTGTGTTTATGTGTTTTGTGGGGACATTCCATAGGCGTAATGGTTTTTTCTTCTGTACAAACTGTACACTCTTTTGAACCTAGTCTCTTAATAAGTCGTGGGTGTGTTTTGGGGGGGTAACGTGCAATAAACCAATCAGAGTCTCGTCTCCCATTCCCTTTAAAGGCCAGCTGCACCCGCAATTACATGGCAGAATTTGCAAGAAGCACTTCTCCAGAGAGGAATCTTTTTATTTGTAATATTTGGCATGTTCGTGTGCTGCTCTGTGTCCCTGTGTGTGTAACAAGCAAGAGTGTGCCACACAACCGCCTATAGGTGCATATTACTGACGCGCTCTTTAAATTACAAAAATACTGTACCATTGAGTTTAGAGCTGGTTTTTGTTGGTCAGTGTCACAGTTTGTTTTCAGTTCCTCAAAAAATCTGCCTGAACACACCTCATTTTCAGAGCAGCACGTCCATGGGCGAACAGATGGACGCGGGTGCATTTGCTAATTTAAACAACAGGGGGCTGGATGTGAAAATGATAACCGCGTCGGGCTGAAACTAGCAAAAAACACAGCGTCGCACTGCACCTGGTGTATGATTGCGCCCCAGCGCTGATTGGTATTCTTTCATTTAGGCCACACAAATAGGGATAGTTCACCCAAACATGTTTTGTTTTCATTTTTAAGTCCATCCTAAATATACTGTGAGTGATGCAGGTATTCGTCAGTGAAGTGTCCTTTGGGATTTTCCCCATGGAAACTGTAGTTTTAAAATGAATCATTCACAGTGCAGTGCTGAGAGCACACCAGCAGAGGGAGCCAGATGTTATCAGGGGGGAAAGTGGGAAGGGAATTCCAAGAAAGAAGTGCAGGGCTCACAGGAAGAGAGCGATCAAGCAAGGGGGTGACAGAGCAGCACGAACTGGGACACAAGGGACCAGATCCAAGAATGATTAGGTGGATGTAGCTTTCCAAATGGACTGGACTAGGAACTCTTCTAGACAGAATGATTGGGACCAAAGCTTGCTCCTTTCAGCACAAATTATTTTTTTAAAAAAAAGTAAGACATTGAAAATTCAGATATAGAATTTGCACTTTTCTGCTCTTTCATCAACACCAGGGTTGTGCACAAAAATTTAAGGACCAGTGACCCGAACTGAGGGAAAATATAGGGAAATATATATTTCTGCTGTTTTATTATGAAATTATGAATATTATTATTATTATTATTCAACTAAAAAATGATAGCTAGATGACTTTACCAGTAAATTATCTATGGAGTATATATTATTGATAATGATAGAAATAAGCGTAAATGCTCTTAAATGGGTCGTGCACTGCATTGTTTTATTGTTTAAGAATATTTCAGGTGCTGCACATATATGATTTTTACATCAAAAATTGTCATAATTTAGAACATTTTGCAACCATGATTTTAGCCCTCTTATTCGAACGCTCTGTTTTAAGGGGCGTGTCTGTGAGACTTCAGTGTAAACGCCCACTGCTGTGATTGGCTGATATCTTTACATTTGAAATTGGCAAGTATTTCTCTCTCTTGCAAACTTTTAGCACAATTTTACTGTTACAGCTCTGTTGGTCAACTAATTGTGAGAAGTGTTGATTACATATAGATCTGTGGCAGTATTTTTAGATCGTGACATGAGATGTTGCAATGATGTAGACAGTAGACATGTCTCTGCAACTCAATTTCTGCACACTAACAAATGCTTTCATCATAACGAACAGTGCAAACACACTGTAAGTGAGATTCGTTGAATTAAACGGGAGTTTTGGTGCGAGTCCAGAACTGATAAACTCGCGCTGTTTGATTGACAGCTCTAGCGATTGTAAAGGGAGCGTTTTTTAAATCGCGTTCTATTTATAATTTAATTCCTGTTTAAATAACAGATTATTTTCATCCTACTAAGAGAAACAACATGAATTTGACCGTTTAGTCACTGGTTTGATTTATTGGCACATAGACAAAAAACATGAACATGAATCATATCAGAATTAGAATTAACAGTTACTCGCATGTTGTTGCATTACTGTCAAGTCCAGTGGGCGGGGCCAAAGTTTCAATGATGAAGTAGGTGTTGATTTTTATGTCATAAATAGGTTGTTCGCTGGGCTTGGTAACATTAAAAGCTGTTTTTGGACTAACAAGGAAGTTTTCAGTTCTGAATCTTGCAGGATATTATTTTAGTATGATGACCTCTTATAAAAGCTCAAGGAAATGTACATTTCTCAGCCCCTTTAAGAGGAGCCAGACTAGTGTTTGTAACATCTGAGATGTCAAGACCTTAAAAAAAGATCCTTGCTCTTCACCAGAGTTTTACAGTTTTCTGACCATTTTCTTATTCTAACATTCTTGACGTTTTTTGCATGTAGAGTACTACTATTTAATCAACCTATTAAATAAGTGTGAACAGGTTAAGTTTTCTAGCACTTTAACAATAATTCAGACTCTTTCTGAATGTGTTTGTTTGCATTTCAGAGCAAAGAAGGCATCGATCTGCTGGAGCGCACGCATGAAATATCAGAAAAGATCAAGGCCAAATGGATCAGCCCAGATGTGAGTCACACTTATCACATTATTTCTGCACTTAAGCTTCCACACATGTTGTTATCACAATAAGGGAATATTAGGCAAATATAGAAATGTCATGAAATGCAAACTGTGTTTTTGTGCACATCAAATTGGAGCAAAATTGATTTCATAACTCTCCACATATCACATCTTGCAACTACTGTAAATATATTCATCTTTATCTGCATACATAAAGTATAGTCACCAACATAAATCGGTACATACTATAAAGCAGACCTCCACCTGGTTGTTGATAGATGAGTGCGGATGAGCTGGAGCAGTATGTGAACCAGCAGTTCGACGAGCTGCACAGGCTGGTTAGGCTGGAGGAGTGGCGCGTCCTGCACCTGGTGGATCTGAAGGAGGCCTTCCTCACTGCTCAGGCCGCCGAGAAGATTTCAGAGATCAGTATCCACACGGAAAAACTTCAGGAAGAAATGGATTCCATCACACAGCAGCTGAGCGATCTGGATCAGATGGAGCAGGATGGAGTCGCCCCCATGTCCCTCGCCCCGCTGTTGGCCCTCGGACCACCGCCTCGACCTGAAGAATTTGAGCCCATACCGCGGGTTAGTCGAGTCAGGTTGATTTATATAGCACTTTTCACAATGCACATCATTTCAGAGTAGCTTTACAGATGCTGTAATAATGTGCAAAGGGGTTTGGACTGTAGCCAAGTTGAGTAAATTTACATTACGCTTACACATTAGGCATCTGCTTTTATCTAAAGCAACTGACATTGCGTTCAAGGGATAAGCTACAGGAATGCAAGAACAAATCACATGTCAGGTATGGTCATAGTCTGGAAACTCGTAATCATGATTGCAGAACTTGCCCATTTATTTTGAATATTGAAGGCAGGAAAGGCAGCTCTACAAGTCTGTGAATATGAATTTCAAATGCCATTGCCAGTCATGACACAGCTCCTCAAATGTTGTCAAGTCAAGTCAAGTCATCTTTATTTAAATAGCGCTTTTTACAATGCAAATTGTGGCAAAGCAGCTTTACATTAATAAGAAAATGGTGTCATTGTGCAGCTTATTCTATATATTATTGATTCATTCCATTGCAAATATCAGTAGTTATTAGTCTAGTTAATTTAGGTATATCAGCACTGCAGTTCGCACGCCAATGTTCGGCGCCAATGTAGGCATAATCAAAAAACACTGCTGAATATCAAAGCAAGTGTCCCCAACTTAAGCAAGCCAAAGGCAACAGCGGCAAGAAACCAAAACTCCAACAAATGGAGAAAAAAACCTTGGGAGAAACCAGGCTTTGTCGGGGGGCCAACAGTGAACACTTGTCCGATACTCAGGCAGAGTAACAGGTCATTAAACCGATTTGGAATCGCAACAGTCAAAATATTTAATCTAGTTCCATCTAGTTTAAGATCGTTTTGATCACGCCGGTATGGGTCGGTTTTTTGGGATATGTGCGGGAACACCACGACTAGGCCGCCTCACGGTCACAAAGTTGCCCTGCTGCACGGGCTCTACAGCCGGAACTGAACGATGTACGGAGTTCACTAAGCTAGTTGCGACCAAAACAGTATCTGAAGCCCTTGCATTCTTACTATCCTCAATTAAAGTTTGGATGCGTGTCTCTAATTCTAAGATTTTGTCTGTCAGCCTGACTATTTCCCTACATTTATGACATGTGAATCCCTCATCGCTGACAGAGAAAGCTATACTATGCATGTGACAGGCAGTGCAAGTAACAATGAAAGGAGAAGATGACATAGCTTACTGTGTTAGTAGACCGACCCGACTTACCAGTTGTTTGATGAACTTGTAGAAAAAGGAGAGCGCGACAGAAATGACGGTGGGCACGGATAACACAAACTAGCGTAATGCTAGCGCGCTGTGATGGTGATTTAGATTAAAAGATTAAAAACTAGCGATGTCAGATTAATGTGATAGGCAATATAAGACAATATCAGATATATAGTGAAGATAAAGTAGACAGCAAACAATGACAATAAATATATTCAAAACAAAGCGATACGGAGCAACAGACTCAAACAATTCAGCAGCGAGGCAGACAGGAGCAATCGATCAAGGAGCAGACAGGAGCAATCCTAAATAACGTAAATAACGTTAACGTCCTCGTAGATTTCGTCACGTTTTGTAAGCTGGGAGTTTTCTAAAAGCTTGTGGCCGTTGTAACACCTGACCACTGTGGATGTTGTGTAGATAGCAGATATACATGATAGCAGTAGAACAATGATTTCAAATGAATAACTTATTTTCTCTGCTCTGTTTTTCAGGTCCCTGATTTGAGGCTAAGGTAAGGGATTTGAAATGATCTGTTTCAGTAACTGCCATATATACTGTTACATTTTAGGACTAGATGGAATATCCCTTACTTTGCACCTTCCTGAGATGAGTGGGGAACAGATGTAGAGATGGTAGAGATAATGGGATGAAGTGCGAAGCTTCATTGGGGTCATCAGGTGGACACCCTCTTTCCTTGCCCATGACACCTCCGGAGGGCTCATCGGCGACAACTGGCGTCCCAGTTGTGCCCCCCTCTGATTTTACCCTACTCTGTACTCCTGATATTACAGGGACCAACCAATGTCCCTCCTCTTAATCCAAAGCCATTGGCTTGCTTGTTCAGCAGCACTGGCGAGGGCCTTAACAACTTGGTTAAGACCTTACCGACTCATCAGCCAGTGGCACATATCCCAACAAACCGTCCCATACCGGCGTGATCAAAAAGATCTTAAACTAGATGGAACTAGATTAAATATTTTGACTGTTGCGATTCCAAATCGATTTAATGACCCGTAACTCTGCCTGAGTATCGGACAAGTGTTCACTGTTGGCCAGAGGAGAACTGGCCCCCCGACTAAGCCTGGTTTCTCCCGAGGTTTTTTTCTCCATTTGTTGGAGTTTTGGTTCCTTGCCGCTGTTGCCTTTGGCTTGCTTAAGTTGGGGACACTTGCTTGATATTCAGCAGTGTTTTTGATATGCCTGCATTGGCGCCGTTGTATGCGAACTGAGCTGAGCCGGACGATTACGTCACTGTTTTCTGCAGTGCTGCTATACCTAAATTAAGTAGACTAATAACTACTGATATTTGCAACGGAATGAATCAATAATATATAGAATAAGCTGTACAATGACACCATTTTCTTATTAATGTAAAGCTGCTTTGCCACAATTTGCATTGTAAAAAGTGCTATATAAATAAAGATGACTTGACTTGACTTGACTTTCCGTTGGGCTTGACTACGAATTCCGAAGTCCTTAAGAATTTTGCGGACAGATTTACATCCAGCTTCAATGGGGCAAAAGTTTGCTTTCCAGCCATGTCCCAGCTGGCCAGTATCTCGAGTCTTCACTTTCACGTCCCCCACAAACTCCTTTATTGGAGCTCAAAGAGGTAAAGCATTGACGGAAGTCCGCCTGGAGCACCTGGTTGTGCCTCCACGTCCTTGTGTCAACCTTTCCTTGCAGCCAACCAAGATGTGCTTCAGGTTCTCTAGAGATGAGCAGAGGAGGCACAAAGGATCTTCTCCATACCATTTTGTTGAGTTTCACTGGAGATGGAAGAATATCATATATATTTGTAAATCTGTATTTGATGCTGGTGTTTGTTCACAATATACCACATCAGCACTCATAGCTGAACATTATTTTGTTGCATACTAACTGTGGGGTGATTGAAGACGGATACAGTGGATGTGGCCGGGGTCGTACGCAGGGTTTCATAAATACTGAGGTCTCAAATTTGAGTGCTTCATTAGTCCCTCAAATGAAGTACTCAGACCATCCCACTCTAAAGAAGAGGATTTTGGCAGGGAGTCAGAACGTCAGACAGTGTTTGGCTTTGCAAGCGAGGAGAAACAGGCCGTGTGTAAGGCTGTATAATGGACCAGAGTCATCAGAGTCCACAGGATTGACAATCCGATGAGTCAGTCACGGCTCTCCGCATGAATCCATGTATTAAATCAATTTAAAAGGTGGGGATGTTGAGTTACAACGGCACAAAGGAATCAGCATCAAGATTATAAAATCTGATAAAAGTGTGCATCTGGTAAAGGCATAGATAGACACTTTAAAACAGGGCCCTGTAGCTGATTTAATGACCGCCAAGTATTTAAAGTCCCCCTGTGGTGAAAATCAAGCTTTTAATGTTGTTTATATGTCTAGGTGGTGTTTTTAGGGGCCGTTCACATATCGTGCCTAAAAACGCGTGGAAAGTGCGGCAGCGTCGCTTCCTCCTTCTTTTGCAAGCGTTCGGGAGCTTGTGCTTCTGTAGCGTATGTTGTTGCTATGCAACCATGAACAGCTTTCTCCATGACTACGCGGTAATTTCAATGGATTTCCATCACCGAAAAGCCCTTACAGTAGCTCTAGTACAAGATTTATTAATGGAGAAGAAAAAACAAACTCCCGCAGTGTTTGGGTGCACCATGGAGAATTTCACAAACTCATCCAAGAGCTCCGTCTGGACGATGAGAGATTCAAAGTCTATTTCAGAGCTGACAAGGACCAGTTTAACAATCTTTTAAGAAAAATTGGCCCAAGCATCATCAAACAGAGCTTCTGCTGTGAACCCATTTCTCCTGCACAACAGCTCTGTGTTTGTCTGAGGTAATTAGGCGACCATAAGGGAAAGGCTTGATTGGATGGTTCTTGTCACATGACCTGCAGTGTGCTCGCGGAATTCTGAAAAGTTGAGATGTTTTCATCTCGCCGCGGCACAGGCGCCAATGGAAAAAACGAGCTGTCTGACTCTGAGATGGGGAATGAGAACATGGTTTGTGCAACATTCGTAACTCTGTTTGAAAATCTAGTCAAGCAAAAAGCGAATCTTATTCATTTCTGTTTTTTATCCAACGTTGTAGAGAGCGACACATAAAACACATTTTCTGATACATCGACTTGTAGACGAGCCTGTATAATTCACTCTTCCTCTTCTTCTGAATCAGTTTCTGGTTCAAACATATATGGCATGAAGTTGAACGAGTGGATCTCCGAGTTGGTGTGAGTGAGTGGAGGCGGGGCTAATTTGCATAATCATTGATCTACTACATTAAGCAAAGGCATGAAAAAAAATCTTGAAAAATACATCATTTTGGTGATCAAAGATCAATTATTATTGACCACAGGGGGACTTTAAATTCCTGTTCCGGTTTCTGCATTTTGTTAATGTTTGAATGTAAATGTATAATTCATGAGTCCTCATTCCATTTACAGAGCACCCATTCAAGGAAGGGAGGAAGATCCGTCAGTAGATGAAGGAAGAGGAGATGCATATAATGGACATACACCCTGAAACTAATGGCCATTCTGACCCATCTGCACTCAAAAAAATCTTTCTGTCTAAACATAAGTTTTATGTCATTTAATTACATAGCAATTTTCCATCCATTTGAATTACATAGTTTTAACATAAACAAACTAATAAACTTAATGTGATTCATATTTGAGATTAAATGTCTTTTATCTTCAGTTGATTTCATCGAAGGCTGTGAAGTCAGTTGTAGTTTTTGTGTTTTTCTGTCCTTCAGTGATTCTGCTTGTTAACAGCAGGTGTTCATCATTAATGTTCAATCATCACTTAATGATCTCATTAACTCTGACACTGCTTCAACGGTACTTTAACTCAGTAGTGCGCACACACATGACCACTAAACAGTGTTAATAAACCTGTGAACTAATACATAAATCTTACTTATTTCATTTACGTATGACTGACAAATATGAATCACATTAAGTTTATTAGTTTGTTTATGTTAAAACTATGGATGGAAAATTGCTATGTAATTAAATTACATAAAACTTATGTTTAGACTGAAATATTTTTTTGAGTGTCTTTCTCCTTCCATACCTGACTTACTGGGATTAAAAACTATAGCTGAATGTTACTGTCCTGCTTAAGTTTAACTGGTTATTTAAACAATTACAGATTAAATTGTTTTATCTCAAGCCAATTTATTTCTTTTTATCCGTTGTAATAAATAATTTAGAAGTGCTTGGAAGACAGGAAGAAAGCTGAAACACTAAATTATAAAAGACTTTGTCTTTTGTCATTTGTATTGTTTTGAAGAATGTTTTAACAATGTTTTTTTTATGTTGTAACTGGTTTAATTGTTTGATTCATGAAACATGGTCTCATATCCTCCAAACATCATGTTATACTTTGATTCCATTCGAGCTTAAACATTATTACGGTTTATATATTTGGCCAAGCTGTTCATCGTTTGGTTCATTGTTTCTAGTCCATTTGTTTACTACTTTTTCTTGCTCAGATGGAAATGTGCATTTCCCTATGTCACTGATGGCCAGTACATCACATATATTTCAACCTTGATCGTAACCTGATGCTAAATGACTATCAGTATGTTTGTGTACATTTTCTTCACCAGTTTTAAATATATTTTGGTTTCTTACAGATCTCTCTTCGATAACTAAAGAATGCTTTGCTTTGAGAAAACCATGGAATTATATATCTGGTATGGTCAGTTTTGGGGAAGGTTACTTTTAAAAGTAATGAATTACTATACTGCATTACTTCTTAGTTGTGTTAGTTACCTTTTATGGAAAGTAATGCGTTATGTTACTTTTGCATTACTATTTCTCACTTGGGCTGGGCTTGCATATTTGTTTAATAACAACAAAAAGTTATATTTTTCAATTTGACAACATCGCTGCACTTATATTTCTCTCAACATGTGGACAGGAGAGCTGTCAGTCAATACAGGGGGGAAACAATGTAACTTACGTTACTTATTTGCTTAAATAGTAACTAAAGTAATGCATGTTATGTGAAAAAGTAATCTGATTACATACCGCGTAGTACTTGTAATGCATTACCCGCAACATTAGATGCAATCTTTTTATAGTATGAGTGCACTGACCTTTGCAGCAGTACAATGAAAATAACAAACTTCTGCTTTTCTTCTGACTTTTTTCCCCTGTAAACAAATAATTAAAGAAGTTTATTTTGACGTTTCAAGTCTAGCAAGTGATTTGACCAATTGCTCACTCATGGAGTCCATAAATTTGAGAAAGCAGTGTGGAAGGTTTGCGTTCTGGTTCAGCATAAACACGTAATTTGCTCTTTGTCACTGTGTTGTAAAATAATAGGCTTTAATGATTTCATTTACTCATTTGTGGATTGAAATACTAAATCTGCCAGTGTGCAATCACTCAAAGCACTCAAAAATTAAATAAAATAATAATAATAATAATAAAAAAAAAAATCTCAAACTGAGGAAAAGGATACAACCATGAGTTTGCACGAAAACAAAATTTGTTTAGGAAAATCCTTGTCAGGCATTGATTCTAGGAATGCTCCAAACAACCAGATACTGATCAGTTCAAAGTGACAGCATCCTGACATTTTCCATGTTTTTAAATGGATGGGAAAAGAGTCATAATGCTCTCAAATGCCTCTGAATCAATTCCATACAAACAATGAAATGTTAATTAAGAGACACTTTACAGTAAGGACTCATTTGTTAACTAAAGTTAGTTGCTAAAACTCGAATTGTTTGTTCCTGTTTACCAAAATAACAAAACAAAACAACTGATAATGTGTTTTGTGTATGCCAGGTTGAAGAGATGAGATTTTAGTCAACATTTAAACTGACAGCGTGCGTCTGACTCCCAAACAAGGCAAGGAGTTTCAGAGTTTTGGGAGCTAAATAGGAAATTGATCTACCGCCTACAAGTCAAATTGGCTTCATTATATATATATATATATATATATATATATTGGGTGGCTAAATAAAGAAAAAGATTCATGTCATAAAAAGACACCAAGGAATGTTATTTTAAAAAAAATCTAAAATTACAATTCCAGTTTATATCAAATGTCTTTAACTTCTACATTTAAAATTAATATTTTCTATCTATCTATCTGTCTGTCTATCTATCTATCTATCTATCTATCTATCTATCTATCTATCTATCTATCTATCTATCTATCTATCTATCTATCTATCTATCTATCTATCTATCTATCTATCTATCTATCTATCTCTCTCTCTCTCTCTCTCTCTCTCTATCATTTGACCAAATCTATCTATCTATTTGACCACATCTATCTATCTATCTATCTATCTATCTATCTATCTATCTATCTATCTATCTATCTATCTATCTATCTATCTATCTATCTATCTATCTATCTATCTATATCTATCTATCATTTGACCAAATCTATCTCTCTCTCTCTATCTATCTATCTATCTATCTATCTATCTATCTATCTATCTATCTATCTATCTATCTATCTATCTATCTATATCTATCTATCATTTGACCAAATCTATCTCTCTCTCTCTATCTATCTATCTATCTATCTATCGATCTATCTATCTATCTATCTATCTATCACTTGACCAAATCTATCTATCTATCTATTTGACCACATCTATCTATCTATCTATCTATCTATCTATCTATCTATCTATCTATCTATCTATCTATCATTTGACCCAATCTCTCTATCTATCTATCGATCTGTCTATCTATCTATTGATCTGTCTATCTATCGATCTGTCTATCTATCTATCTATCTGTCTGACAATATCTGTCTATCTATCGATCTGTCTATCTATCTATCTATCTATCTATCTATCTATCTATATCTATCTATCATTTGACCAAATCTATCTCTCTCTCTCTATCTATCTATCTATCTATCTATCTATCTATCTATCTATCTATCTATCTATCTATCTATCTATCTATATCTATCTATCATTTGACCAAATCTATCTCTCTCTCTCTATCTATCTATCTATCTATCTATCGATCTATCTATCTATCTATCTATCTATCACTTGACCAAATCTATCTATCTATCTATTTGACCACATCTATCTATCTATCTATCTATCTATCTATCTATCTATCTATCTATCTATCTATCTATCTATCTATCTATCTATCTATCTATCATTTGACCCAATCTCTCTATCTATCTATCGATCTGTCTATCTATCTATTGATCTGTCTATCTATCGATCTGTCTATCTATCTATCTATCTGTCTGACAATATCTGTCTATCTATCGATCTGTCTATCTATCTATCTATCTATCTATCTATCGATCTGTTTATCTATCTATCTATCTATCCCTCTCACTCTCTCTATCAAAACTTAAACAATTTCAAACTTTAAGCTTTTAAAACTTCAATCTTTCTGACTAGGCTTTTTCAAGGCAACTTAAAGTTTGTTTCAACGAACTTTTCTATCGAATTCTTTTCTGTAATTACACTTTTGACAGCTTTAACCGTTCGCTCACCCGCATCCATCAGTGTTCAATACAACATCAACACAATAAGTTCATTAATAAGTGTACAGCAGTTAAAGACATCTCAAATAAAGTGTGTCACTCCCTGTACAAATTCGCCCAGAAAAGTAATGTTATTTTAAAGACAAAAGTAAGCAGATATTTATGAACTAGGATGTGCACATATGACGAGTTGAAATCACGGTTCCATGTCTCCGCCTTTCCCACAGCTCCACTCCCGCATGTTTTGACCTCCTCCCCTTCTCCCACTGGGATTCAGGGCTGTCCCAACAAGAGCCCACCTCTCGCCGCACACGGACATTCCGCGCGTGGAGGCAGAAACGCTGAAGGCTTCGCGTATAGAAACGTTAGATTCCGTTGCCCCGCCGCGGGCTGTTCGGGGAATGATGTGGGTTTGGTACTTTCTGCTCGGTTCGGGAACGGGCTCTGGATCAGTCGGTGAGTCGCTACGCCTTCATCCATTGTTTCTCTGAATCTCGTCAGGAGCGCCATTAGTACGGCGGTTGTTGTCGTGTTTCAGCAGTGCTCGGGAATCGCAGCTGTTGCATTTTCCCACAAACGCACTTTATGTAGTAGCACGCAACTTTTCTTGCATTAAGTAACGGGTTATTGTAAAGCCGGCATCAATGTGCGCGCGCATGCTCGCTCCCGCGAACTTGTTTTCCTTTTAAACGGTTCTTGAGGAGTTCGTGATTTACGGGCTGGACGCAGGGGTTGACCTGCGTACTGAGCTCGTGCAGCGAATACATTTATACGTAAACAAATCAATAGTTTTAGTGTGTTCTCATTTGCTCGAAGCTTCTTTCTAATGGCATTCAAGGACAGAATTGTTCCGTATTCATCAACGGTCGTGACGTGTCGAATAGAATTGTCAGAACAGTTCTCGCGCTCTTCTGTGCTGAAGGTCACCTGAACACCCCGAGTGGACAGACAAACAGTGCTACAAGAACCTTTATTCAAAGAATAAAAACAAATGTTTTAGATTTTGATGCACAGTTTAAGGGTTAAATTGTACAAACATCACCAGAAGGTTCTTCATGAATGTGCACTCGCTTATCTAGCTACATAAATTCGAATTGATTTATTGCAGTGTGTTTTAGTAGTCTGGCAAATCCAGATCAGTTTTATGTTTGAAATATTCATCACTTTTCATTCTTTTCTGTTTGAAGTTACTGTATGTTCATAGCCCATCATGAAAGAGATTTCTGAGGTGGTGACAAGCGTTCCCGCCCGATCTGCTGCCACTCCGTTTACACTCGATTCACATGCATCTGATCTGCAGTATCCAGTTACATTTCATTAATCAATTGGCAGGAAGTGGCTGAACTTTTAAACTCGCTGATACAGCACAACTGAACCAGATGGATTTTAAATCAATATAGCTAGAGGAATTATTATAATTTCATATTTGTTAGGGACTATGCATAAAAATTATAATAATATCACAAGAGAAAGGAGGATTTGTCGGTCCCGTAGGTAAATAATGCAATAATAAAAAATATATATATATATATATATATATATATATATATATATATATAGGGCCAGATTCATGCATAAGCATTCTAGGCACCTCTATGCTCACACGCACAATTACAGTGAGAAGAAATAATATTTTATAATAATAATTAATATTTCACTCTAATGCTAAAACTCTGTTGGGTTTCACTTTATTTGACAGTTCTGTACTTATATTGTAATTACTCAAATAAGCACTGAGTACTATTAATTTGGTTTGGTTTGGAGTTTGGTTTAGGGTTAGTTACTTGTAATTATGCATAATTTACTGTTATTACTATAGTAAGCACATGTAGTACACGTTACGCGTGTAACTATGGCACCATAAAATAAAGTGTAACCGTACATTGTCACAGTATTAGGTAAATCAGGCCCTGTATGTAGATAGACACACTATATTTTACAAGTAAGAGTTCATTGTACTGTAAAAACTTGCTGTAAGCTTCAGAAATCTACTTCCTCATGTCCAAAAACACCTTTTACTGAATCCAAGCTGCCAAATCGATTCGTCTTCTACTGTTTGCACTTTGTTAGTTATGCTGAAAGCATTCTTGAGAATGCAGAAATTACTTGCAGTAAATAAAATGCTGTAATCCACAATTCATAATCAATCTCGGCAGCTGTGATATTTGAAAATGTTTAACTGAATTCCACATGTAATACTTATGGAGGACCAGGAGTGACACATAAAAATAAAACGAAGAATCAATTAATTCATTTAATAATTCACACATAAAAATGTATATAAATAAATCACTTTTATATAGGTAAATAAATAGACACATTTAAAGTTGTTTTTTTAATTCCTGTTTTTAAACGTAGATTAATAGAACAATAAAAAAATACATTTGTAAATCATTTTAAATGGCTTTTTAAAAAAGGATTTGCCAAATGCTTTTCTTTATCCATTTGTCAATCGAGTGCTAAAATGTATTTTTATGTGTCACTCCTGGTCCTCCATAAATACTTACCTTGGATGCAAAGATGAAAGCCTATAGCAGTGGCTTGTTCTAAATGAGAGTTTTTGATGTAAAAATATTAGTAACACGCAAACGCAGTCTCCAGTCACTAAAACCTCTTGTCGTGTTGTCGTGTAGATGGAGAAACTGGCTTATATCGCCACCTGTTGGTTTGGCATGCTCTTGACAGCGCTTCATAGTGTGTTTTTTTGCGTTTTCATGCAGACACTATTTTTTTTTTTTCTAACGAAAGAGAAAATTTCCGTGTATGTGTGGACTAGGCCTCAAATGTCATCAATGTAAAACTTTTCTAAATGTAAAAACAAATAAGATCCGTTTGATTAAACATGCGGAAAGGATAAACCAAGTCTTTTTCTTTACTGAAATATGAGCATCTCCTCGTTTCTGGTACTTGAGTGCTTCAAGGAAATATCCGTCTTTATACCTTTTTATGAACAAGAAAAACAAAACATTAATATTGAATAAAAATCAGAAATACTTTAGTGAATTTGGGTTGCAGTTTTCGATTTTTGAAAATAAATATGTAACACTACGGAGAAATTATAATAAAAAAAAGAAACCCGAGAATAAGATTTCTATTATTAAAATTCTCTATTATTTAATGCATTTCGTATTTGGGTCTTGTTTTGATTAGCTAGGGTTAGGGTTAGCCTAGCATACTCCAAAAAAGTATTTTTTATTTTCTTTTAACTTTTTTTGTCACAAAACATGGCCAAAATAAACGTCTCAGGTTACGCATGCAAACATGGTTCCCCGAGAATAGGGCACGAGACGCTGCGTCCCTTGAGGGTCGCTATGGGAAATGCCTCCAGCATGCCAGGTGTCTGAAGCGTGAGTGTAAACTCGACGATGAACAGGCAGCATAGTCACTGGTGTGACCGTGACCTGTGAATAATGTCATTCACTTCACCTGAGCGGGAATGCCTGAAGCATGGAATTCTATTCCCTATTCTCAGAGAACGATGGTTACATAGGTACCCCGAGAAACTCACGCTGCCATGCAGCCATTATTGGCTGAGCTGAGTCAAGACCCAAAGACTCTTCATCCCTAAGGTCATAACCATAGGCCAGAGCTTCTCAAGAACAGAGCCCTCAACAGGGGCTGTAAAGAGCGAGACCCTAACTCTAAAGAAAAGAAGAAAAAGAGTAACAGTTGTCTTATTAACTCTTCCAAATGTTTTTTTACAGAAAATTTAGCCAAATTTGAAGTAAATGCAAGCCAGCCTACTGCTTCCTCAAAAGAATACAATAACACCGCATTCATTTCAGCAATAGCTCCTTTTATCAGTCATTTTGGACATAATATGAATTAAGGAGCCTACTAGAATGGTTCCAATTGATATAAATTCTGAATTGAAGCATTTTTATTCAGTACTCATTTGCCGGCTTTCTTCCCTGCTCTTTAATTGACACTGAGAGCTCCACATGGTCATGTGACTCCAAATGTCACTTGTGAAAGTGATTGATGTCAGAGTTAGTCCTTCATAAGACTGTCGACATGTGTAAACACTGTTTGGTGTGACTGCGGCACGCACACATCAGTCAAATATTTACACACTGGCAGAGTGTAACGTGAATCCTTATCCAAGTAGGACAGGAGTCGCCGGAACCCTTCGTCTTCCACAATAGACCGCGGCTGTTACTTTACATCGAGGCATGAATTCCATTGTTTTGATAATAGTCTCTTATGCCGTTTTGAATCGACAGCTGAGTGAGTGAAGCATGGTTTGCTCTCTCTTTGTACCAGCTAACTTTAAAACTGCATGTGAGTAACCTTCAAATGTCTGATGAGGTTGGTGGTGTTAAAATGTTTTGGGTGCTTTCCGCCTCGTGGGATTTCCAACACGCTGCAAATTGAATGACTTTTTCACATTCTTTGTCGAACCAGTGAAGCCATTTTAGCAGAACACAAAAACTGTCTCGCCAGTTTTGTGTCATCTGATTGGCTCTTCTGGATCGGCCTTTATAGAGACTGCCGATCAAAATATTTCAAACGATTATAAGCCGATGGGCAACCGATCAGTCTGAACACCCCTACTGCAGCGAACTGCTTTTCTGGGTCATGTGACAAAAACACCAGCATCTGGCTTCAACACAGTTACATGATGCAACACTTGAATGTTGAACAAGGCCAACACTGGCTTTAGGTAAGAAACTACTACCATTCACCACTAGAGGTCACCCTCTCGCACTATGCTCTCCCGACACCACACTACACTTCCCAGAATCCTTCACCCAGTCACTGATCATCCGCCCGCTGTCACTCATTAGTCTCATCACTCGGTTATAAATACATCACTCACGCTCTTCCTCACCGCGAAGTATTGTTGATTCCCTTGTCACAATTTCTGAGCGTTATTTCCCTGTCTGTTTGCCCGGTTTCCGATCCTATCTGTTCCTAGTGGTAGGGAGAGCGAGGCTTCATGAGACACTGAAACAGTTGAAGCAAATGTGCCGTATTGTGTCGAGGCTTCGAAACTATACTGACACCCGTCTCCACGGTGACACCTAGTGGTCAATTGCACATGTTATCTGAAACAACTTTGACAACAAGCCATTTAAAAAGATAAAAATAAGTGTTTTTGTTAATGTGGTGTGAGTTTTTAACATCCTCACTATATAACTATAATATATAATAATAATAATGTCATGAAAAATGAAAATTAATAAAACACATCAAAAGCTGTAGGAAAAAAAGCTCCAACTTCCTTAATCTAAAATAAAATATTGTCACTGGCATTTAGGAGTTCATTCCTAATAATAAATAAGTAAAAATTACTGTAGGAACACTACAAAATTGTGCGATTAGTATTATAATAATTATATTTAAATGTTTTGTATATGAAAAAAATATGGTATTGTAGAACTTTATCTGTTTGGTTTCAATGAAACAGTACAATTTAAAAATATAAATATATTAATTTAATTAATTTTATAAGGGGAATTTAAGGTCCACACTGGATGCAGGAAGTGAGGTGAATCCTCTGAAAGAGTTGAAAGTCCATGAGGCAAATTTCCAAGAATTAGCCAACTTGCTAGGAAGTTCTTGTGCATTCCAGTGTCACTGTATTATCACCTGCCAAGCTAGATAAACTCAATCAACTGCTTTTCCTGCAAAGTTTTTGTGATCCTGATCAGACGTACTTGAATTCTTTTAGATGGAGGTACAGGTTGTATAGGGGAGAGGTGTAATCTTATGCTTCTAGAGTCAGGATTTGGAAATATTTTTTCACATTTGGTTAATTGTTTTGGTTCTGAATCACATTGCACATTTTTAAAAAATCCAGAGATAAGATAATCTGTTGGTTTGGCATGTGACTGTTACAGCTGTAGCCAATGTTAGAAATTCTTGAAACCAGTGTTCATTTTGTGATGGGATTCTTTGATTGTAATTGAATGTTCAGAATTGCACTTGCATTAAATCTACACTTGATTAAAAATGATTGAAAACGTTTGTTGGTCTTCTTTTTCCTTTTATGTTTTGTTACCTTGTAGGGCTATATATTGTGGCTCAGTAACTTGAAGTAACTTTTTCAGTAAAAATTTGTGATTATTATTGGTGAGGCAAAACCGACAACATTAGTAGTGAAACATCTCCCTGAAACTAGCCAATCCCTTCCTCTTCAAGAGACTTTAGGTCCTTTAAGGGTCTTTAAGAGGTGAAAACACAAAATATCTCATTGGATATTGGATTGGAAAAGATTACACAACATGCAAAATGTGTGTGTTTGACTGGAAGATTTGCCAATGTCCAATAAACTGCACATGCTTTGTGCGTTTTTATTGAAGTTCCGAGTGGACTAGCAAGTTCAAAATCATAAGTATCGAGAATTAATGATAATTCTTTGTTTTCCATTTGAAAGAAGAGGATTCTCTTGACAGTAAGAACCATCTTGATTAGATTAATATTTTTTAGGTTGTCGTGTTGTGGTGCTGTGAAGTATAAAACGTTTGTTTTCTTCAGCAACTCTTGCAAGAAAGAGTTTTGCTGCTTCAATAATGTATGTTCGACAGGTTTTATGAATGGTCATTTTCTTCAAAATAGAATTTTTTGGCTTTTGGTGGTTGACAAGTGCTTCATGTGTGATTGATTGGACATTACATTCAGATTCTGACAGAACAATATCTCTGATCACACTATCACTAAAAGTGCAATTGTGCTTCTTTAAAAGCCTGACAGCTTCTGTAACACTAAAAATAAATTACATAAATGACACATGGAGCAGTGTTTGCATTTTCAAAAAGAAAGTCACCCAAATTATACTGCAGTTGGTGTTAGGTGGGTAGGTTGGTGCATTAGCGCTGCGACTGACTTTCCTTCACAGGCGTTTCAACATCTGGTTCAGTGTCGCTATCCTGGAAATCATTGTCATTTCTTACTGCAACTTTTGGATTGTACTCTGATGCGCTCGGCTGATAAATCTGCATTTGTGAGCGTTGAATGTCGAGTATGAATTAATTTTGAATCTTGTACCAAATGAATGTCAGATGTCTTCTTACATTTTTCTTCAGAAAACAGATCCGTAAAACTGCACAGGGACAGTGAAAAGCAGAAACATTTGCCACCTCCTGACAAGAATTAGCTCTTCACTAAAGAAAGAAACCTTGTGAGGTGAAGCTAACAGGAATTCATTGTGTTAACTGTCAAATATGGGCCATGCTTGAGTCAATAATGTGCAAGTAAATGAGCCTTACTGAAACCCTCTCCAAAATTTCCTCATGACTGGTTTGTTAATTGGCAAGTGGAAATTTGTGCCATTAAACTTTACTTTACTGATACGTGTATCGCCTTAATTGTGTTTGCTTTTCAAACAAATAAAAACCAGTCGGAAGACTGCGTAAAAAAATCAATAAAATATTAAACAACAAAAATGCCATATGATAATGGCAACAATAATGGCTTGTCCTCTTCAGGTTGGTGGAGAGCTCCTGCCTCAAGTGGAGGAGTTCAAGTATCTTGGGGTTTTGTTCACGAGTGAGGGAAGGAAGGAGCGTGAGGTTGACAGACGGATTGGTGCAGCTTCTGCAGTGGTGAAGAAGGAGCTGAGCTGCGAGGCGAAGCTCTCGATTTACCGGTCAATCTACGTTCCTACTCTCACTTTGGGTCATGACCGAAAGAATGAGATACAGGCGGCCGAAATTAGCTTTCTCCGCAGACTGGCAGGGCGCTCACTTAGTGATAGGGTGAGGAGCTCAAAGTAGATCCGTTGCTCCTTCACATCGAGAGGAGTCAGCTGAGGTGGCTCGGCCATCTGTTTCGGACGCCTCCCTAGGGAGGTGTTCCGGGCGTGTCCCACTGGGAGAAGGCCCCGGGGAAGACCTACGTCTCTCGGCTGGCCTGGGAACGCCTCGGTGTCTCCCCGGAAGAGCTGGAGGAAGTGTCTGGGGAGAGGGAAGTCTGGGATTCTCTGCTTAGACTGCTGCCCCCGCGACCCGACCCGGATGAGCGGTAGAAAACGAATAAAGGAATGAATGCCATAATGTCAGAAGTGTAAAATCATTATCTTTCAGTGACACAAAGCAGCTCTCTCCCACCATATTCTAAAATAGAGATGTTAAATTCAGGGTTTACGCGAGAATGATGTACCTTTGCGTTTTAAAAAAAAGAATTGTATAAAGACAACAACATCAAAACGACACACGGGTTCGCGAAAACGACTAAAAGCGCTGTATTGTTCATGGCAGGCCAGTAGTTGGCGATGTCACGTTGTAAAAAAAACACTACACACCTACAGACTGAACATGTAATACTCATGTGCATCACTTCACTGCTTTCACAAATTCACACTGACAATGACGCTTATCATTTTCAAAAACTTGCAAAAGTTTGCATTTTCAGGCCCCCAAAATGCTGTTGTTATGTAAATGAAAAGGGCAATTCATACAACTCAGACAAACAGCAACAAGCACGTTTGCCGTTGGATTTCGAATTCTGTGAGAAAAAGCGGTCGTGTTCACACTGACCCAACAAACACCGACGAACGAGTCACTGATAGTCAAGTCTGACTGGGAAAAATTCAGATGCACCACTACATACGTGTAACCATGTGAACAATATTTTCAGGCAAGTTTATCAGATTAATAATATAGTACCATATATATTTTCATTGTGTTACAAACATAAAAATGCTAACCTGAAATCCAAAGCGGTCTCCTATAACCATTTGTAGCTAAACAAGCCAAAACGAATTCATTTAAAACTAAATTTAGGTTAAGCCTGCCTTATACCTCTCTCTTTCAGCACGAATACAAATATTTCCATTTCGCAAAGTATTTGGATGCTACTTGTTTTGTTGCGATGTCACGTTTGGAGTGCTTTGTTGTGTGTGCGTGAGGCGCGATCTTTACAAGGGTCTTGCATCATCAGTTTCGTGGTTCGTGGCCAGGTCAGAGTTTGTTGTCGTTGGTACCACACTGCACAGACAACACCGATTAAACATGTTCAGTCGGATGAAAACAGACTCCGACCAAATCCAGCAGATGCCAACAGGTATCAGACAGACGTGTTTGTTGGTGTTTGTCGGTGCGGTGTGAGTTGGCCTTAAAATGCATAAAGAGTTGTTGAAAACGGTGTCGTGTAGACATCCTGCTGGTCCACTCTTTGCAGAGTTTAGCTCCAACCCTAATTCATCCCACCTGAACCTTCAGGATTAGTAGAAACCTCCAGGCAGGTGTTTTGGAGCTGCCCTCCAGGACCCAGTTTGAGACGTGCGACCTCCCTGAAATGAGTTTTTGCAGGGTGGGATGTTTAAGAAAACTGTTTGAACACGTCCCACTGATCAGAGCGACCGTTGAAGGGTGGAGAGCAGTTTCATGGGCAGTTCAAGAGAGCGAACCAGAGAGAGAGAATGCCTTGGCTTTTGCCGCCATTTAAACAAGATTGCAAGAAATTAATAATTAATGTTATTAATACATTAATAAATCAACGAATAAGTCAATATGTAACACGTGTGCATAGGCAGGCTTGCCCATGAAGATGAATAAAGTTCCAATACGGGCTCCAATAAGGTTTAATAGAATCCAAACTGATAAACACAAGAAGATGCACAGCTGTGATGGAGAGTTAGTGTGATGGTGAGTGATGAGTGGCGGGAACAAACGAGTACATGTAATGAATGAAAACCAAACGAACAGAAGATGACGTTTACAGTGTGACACAATATTTTCATGAATAAATAATTTGAATGTGCAGTTCGGTTTTCATACAAAAAATACATAATGCACACTCCCTTAACACAGACTTTTAAATAAGGGGAAAATAATTCAGTCCACAAATAACAATCAAACTGTGACTTTGATTGTTTTTGTGTAATTTGAGTTTGCTTAAATCAGTGGCAATGACTTTGTTTCTCTTTTTAGTTGGATCAACTAAACTAAATCGTTTCACCATCAATATAAAGATGTCTCTTTTCTTCAGATTGCCAGCTTCTTCCTGGAAATAATTTCACGACAGAATGCAACATTCCAGGAAACTTCATGTGTGGAGATGGCAAATGTATTCCCGGAGGTTGGCAGTGCGACGGCTTTCCAGACTGCGCTGACAAGAGTGACGAGAAGGGCTGCCGTAAGTCTTACCTTCACTCCACACAGAGCTGGACAATTCTGAATGTTTTCATCAGCCTTGGATCAAAAAATCATTGCTTATGTACCAGTTAGGGCTGCAACAACTAATCGATAAACGACAACGAATTTGGCTATCGATTAGTTGCGTATATGCCCAGCCAGTCACGTCACTTTACACTTTACATTTTCACTAACTGTTATTCACTTTACAGTGAATAATACAATTCTTTGGACAAAACGCATGTGGAAAATAGTGGAGGATACAGAGTGAGCTGCTGCGGGAAAGGTAGATGAAATATGAGAATGCTATACATTCATAAGCGCTTCCACGGAGCCCCGCACATGACAAAAAAAATAATAGGAGAAATCGTGCACACCGTTTACTATTTCGTTTTCTCGATTTATAAATCATGCGCATGTTTTTTCAATCGAGATAATGAGTTAGGAAATCATGCACACGATTTAGCAAATCGAGGGAATGAAAGAGTAAATTGTGCATGCGATATTGAGCCAAATTTCTATTGTGAATGTCAAGGGTCCAAAGGAGGAGGAGACCCAGCCAACACACCCATGTGGGACCCAGGTGGGTCTGATGTGGGTTGCCTAAGTGGGGCCCAGACAGTTTTGTCCTCGGTTTCCATGTAGGCCCCACATGGGTTAGCCCAGATGAAATGAACACTGCGCAGTGTGCACACTACAGGCTGTTATATGTAACACTGAATCAGTGTTGGAGTTAATGAGATAATGAAGTGATTGAGTGATGACTGAACATTAATGATGAACACCTGCTGTTAACAAGCCGAATCAATGAAGAAAAGATGAACAACAAGAACAGAAACAGCTTGAACAGCTGAACAGCTTCAGCCAGTCTTAGATGAAATCAACTGAAGATAAAAGACATTCAATCTCTGGGCGGTATTCCAGAAAGGAAGGTTAACTTACCGTCACATATACCTTGAACTCTCGGTTGATTAACCCAGAACTTGCTTACTCTGGGTAGGTTGGTTCCAAAATACCTGTGTGGAGTTCGTTCAATCAACCTCCTGTTGGTAACCGAGAGTTAATGCGCGCGAACGGCGAGCACATGAAGGCATTTTCAATGGATCGCCGATTTCAGGAGTCGCCATGGAAACGCGTGGAGAAACAAGGCGTGCGACATATTTCAGCGAGACGGAGTTGGAGGTTTTAATGCTTGCTTATGAAGAATATAAGCCCATTATAACCAAAAAAGCAATACTGCAGCATCAGCAAAAGAGAGGGAGAGAGTTGGCTTGGCAAAAAAAATAAAAAAATAAATAAATAACAGTAAATGCATGAGTTTATAAAATTATAGGTAGGTGGTTATTTGTCCCCTTTCATTGTGATGCAAAATTCTTTTGGGAATGTTGTAAAAATGGACAAGCATTTACTTTTTGGCCTTCATAAATTTCTTAATATCACTGTAGTAATGTACATAATTGGCTGGTAATATGTTGACAAAAAAAGTGTAATTTATTAGCTTCTTTTATCAGGTGTAATCCTTCTGGAGCCAGAAGAACTCTGAGCCAAGTCAAAATGAAACATAACGTTCTCCAACAAGGTGATATTTTCTAAATTTACTAAACTGTTAATGAAGTTTAAATTTAGTGTTTAATGTCATTTGGTTTTCTATGTAGCCAATAGGAAGAAGGCCGAGGCCGTTAAAACAGGTGGGGGTCCAAAAATTTGAGATAACATTACATAAGCTGACTTCATAAATTGACATTGATTTTCCTAAAATGTTTTATATTGACCTTACAATTATGGTGAATGGTGTTTCCTTTGCTTGGGCACTAGATTTATATTCTTGTATTTCTGATTTGATGCAGTGATGCAACAAGGAATCACAGTTCATATATTCATATGTGATTGAATTTCACAAATCATACATAAAATTATGTATATGACTAACAAAACCATCTTATTTTATGCTGAATAATGATTATTTATAAAGTTAATGGTAGCACCTTTAAGTGGGTCGATACAATTCTTCTAAATTTGTGACAATATTTTGAAATTGAATCTATTTGAGTCACACAGACTTCAATATTCAGCATGCTAAACACAACAGTGGTAAAAGTTAAATTTGATTTAAAGTAAATTATCAAATGCACTCTTTTTTAGTCACTAGAACTCAAGTGTGAGGCAACTTTACTTCCTAAGCTTTTGTTAGTACAACATACTATTCCTATTTCACTTTACTTTGTTTTTTTAAGGCAATCTGTTTGCATGCTTTTTTAAGTAAGTCTAACTAATGAGATTTTACAGTGGGGACCAGTGATGAGGGCGATTTAATGGTTTAAACACCTAAAGATTTAGCACCCAAAAATATATAGTTACCTGCACATGGATTGACTTCTTAACATAATCTCCTTCATGGACTGAGGGAGCTTTAATAGGGATGTGAGTTCCATCAATGCACAGAACCCTGAAACTGAAAGTTATGTAAGAAACATTTGAAAATGACTGTGACTGTATACAGTATTGATATATGGATAGATTAAGTAGTGCTATGTAACTGAAATGGTCTGTCATAGAATATCATAGAAAGGACAAATCCGCCTCTCTGTGGAATTCCTCTTTAATGACTCCCGGTGGTTTATGGTCAGGGAACTGAACCAAAGTGTGTAGAAATTGAATGCAATGCATACTGTCCGAACAGCCCTACACACAGTTGCCTTTCCCATATGCTCTGCATCGCCAACGTTATACAAAACGTCGCAAAAAAACGAAGTTCAATGCACAAAATGTGCTCTGTGTGAAGTGCTGATGTGTCACGTTTGATATGTAAGATTTCAAAAGATTTGTTATATAAATTAACAAGTCTTTCGAAAAATGGTAACGCTCCCATTTGGATACGAAAACTTATCACCCTCTCACGGCAGAAAAGATTCCGTATAATCTGTGCTTCCACATCCACTGGATCGTCTTCAAAAGGGCATGTCATGGTTTGTTTTAGTTGAGATAGTTACCCTTTTATGATTTATGTATGACTGAGTACAATCCTGTTTTACAGCAAACACTAATATATATTCTCAATAAGAGCTTCTGTAAACATGTGAAAATAAAGTCAGTCTGGTCAGTAATAAGTGAAGCTGGTAATGCTGTTTGTGGAGTTGATTAATCAGATCTTCAGAGATTGAATGTCTTTTATCTTCAGTGGATTTCATCTAAGACTGTGGCTGAAGCTGTAGTTTCTGTTCTTGTTGTTCATCTTTTCTTCATTGATTCGGCTTGTTAACAGCAGGTGTTCATCATTAATGTTCAGTCATCACTCAATCACTTCATTATCTCATTAACTCAAACACTGATTCAGTGTTACATATAACAGCCTGTAGTGTGCACACTGCGCAGTGTTCATTTCATCTGGGCTAACCCATGTGGGGCCTACATGGAAACCGAGGACAAAACTGTCTGGGCCCCACTTAGGCAACCCACATCAGACCCACCTGGGTCCCACATGGGTGTGTTGGCTGGCGAGGCGTGTGTTTTGTTCCAGCTGTTCCAGATCAGCAACGTCAGGTCGTCTGTCAGTTCAAGAAGAAGAAAATATGTTGTGAAGAGCTTTCGCTAGGGCATTCCTAGGCCCAGTTTGATGGCTGCAACAGTGGAGAAAGGTTTGCTACGTGTCAATCGAGTTTTTGTGCAACAGCATGAGAAAAGGATGCTACAACAACAGACACCCCTTAAAAGGCAAGAACAATTCCCCAGTATTAAGCCCACCTTGAAACATATTCCTGAGGTTTAATATAAAAAGGCTCTGGCTCAGAGAGGCAGAAGACATACAAACCTTCAAGGATCCTTTTTGATGCTCCAGGAAATCAGCATCCTGTTACATCCACCAGCCCTTGATTTCCACCAGAGGGCACTCTTTCCATCCTGGTTATCTCACCATGGACTACATTTCCCACAACCCATTTCCTGGACTTATTATGCATGATTAGATTCACATGTGTGTCATTATTCTTGTTAACCCTACCTATAAAAGCCCTGTGTTTTCTGTCATGTATTGCAAAGTGTTTTTTAAGTGTCACATTGTATTTCTGAGTGCGCTTCCTCTGGTTAGTCTTTTTGGTTTTGACTTTCTGCCTATTTTCCTGTGTCTAGTGATGGCCAAATGAAGTGTTTTGGAGCATTATTGCTTACAATTGTGTTGAAAATGGTTCTTCACTCGAAGCTTCATTCAGATAGAAATTGCAGCACCATCTCCTGGTGAAGTAAATGGAACAAAGCTGAGAACCATAAAAAGCAAGTAGGCTTATATGTTAACGCCTTGTTTATTATGTGTTTACAGAGGCGATCAAAGCTGAAACAGTGTTAGTGCTGTGAAACTCATTTATGTAAGGGAATTTTACAGATACTGATGAATTTCATGTGTTCACCTTGATGATAAAACATTAAGCGTGATGTGTGTAATTATTTCTTTAGACAAGGACAGAAGATCAGACCAGCTTTAAAAAAGTTGGAAACCATCACAGAAAATATAACTGTTTCTATTAAAATACCAATAGGAACCATTGGCTTTTACCATTTAAAGCACTACAGAATTCTTTTTTGTAGTGTGTTTGGGACATATTCCATTAGGATTTATTGCCCCCACCAATAGAACCCACAGAGACCACTACAATTCCCATTACAACCTATAAAATGTCCAATAGAATTTCTGTAATGGTTTCTATAGTTTTTTTTATCATGTGTGAAAGCTTTACCTTGTTTAGCTCTGGGAAGCAGAACTCTATAACTTGTAAACTGGTGGGACTGATATGTTTGTATGTTGAAAAGGATGTGCTTGTTAACTGGTAAGAGGGTTTTTGAAGTTTCTGTGTTTGATGCATGTTTTTATGTAACAATGTTCATATGTTCTCTAATTAATAATAAAAATAAATAAATAAAAACACCAATCCAAACACTGACTACTACAACCCACGGTGTTGCCATGGTTCGGCTTCACTTTTATAAGAAATGCATCCACCAGGTTTCAAACCTGACAGCACTGGATTGGGCTGTCAGAGCAGTCAGGTGGTTCACTGCAGGAGTGAAGCAGTGTGTTTGCTTCAGAAGTCATTTTCACGTGACTAGTGACGTAATGATTCAAGCTCCGAAGCAGTGGTTCATTGCAAGGACCGTTCGAGTTTGAAGCAAGCTTCGGAGCGTCGGTGTCAGACGTAACATCACTGTTTCTGAGTGCTCTTCCTCTGGTTTTGAATTTCTGCCTGTTTTCCCGTGTCTTGGATCTTGTTTTATGTTTGGACTGTTTGCCCGTGTTTTTGACCCCTCGCCTGTTTTATGGATTATGATTCTGGATTTCCCTAATAAATCTGGATTTGGATCCTCAACCTTCATGTCAGAACAGTACTTTACACCTACAGAGCTTCATGTTCAAGGCTGTTGATTTCTACACCTCTCCCAAAACATTGTTACCCAGCGTAACCAGTGGAAGACGTCACTACCATCGGACTGTTCACTCGACCACGTGGACATAAATGTCACTTAACAAAACCTCTTTTCAGAGACCTTGGCATTTTTGAATATTATTTGAATGTGATTTCATGAAGCTGATGCTAGTTTTGCGTAAAAAGGTTGTTCACCTTATTTTTAGAGGACAACAGTTTATCTTTCAATAAGATAAAGTAGCTTTTCCATAGCAATACCCAATTTAATCACTCATATTCTACACATCTAATGCATTTTATTCATTAATCATTGCAATATGCCATTTGTATTGACTACGACATGTTCTCAACTCTCCATACTCCATAAGTCCAATACCCTGGTAATCAGAAAGGACTATATCTCTTCTATTGTTTCACATCATTATTCAATCTGTTCAATAAATAAATAAATACCCATTCAATCAATAGTAAACTGTGTACCATACCAGCACACAGTTTGCGCTTGTCCAAATTAATTAATTTCATTTGCAAAATTAGTCTACAATACCAGAAATAAGGAGATGTGGAGCCAGGCTTATGTTTAACTACTAGTTACAGCATGAAATGAACATCAGAAGGTATGTTGAAAATATCTGTATCATGTCTCATGTAATCAGTATTTCAACCACAGAAAAAACAGCTTGTTAAGTAATATGTCACATAATGTTACATTTACCTCAGAAAAGCCATTCACATGTAAAACCACAACGCAGCCCTGAATGACCAAAAAACAAAAACAAAATATATAGTCCTGGTCCTCTTAGCGTTCACACTGGCATTTTTAACAGTTACCGAACCAAAGGCATAGGGATACGGTCACAACCTGATTGGTCGGCTTTTATGACGTATATTTCGCGACGGAGCTCGCTTACCGAACATTCAAAACAGCACTGTGTTCTGAATTAAACGCAATCATTTTATGCGTGTACAAGTGCTTTATTTTTACCAGCTGAGAACTCACGAAGAGCTCATAAAATGTTCAAAACATTCAAAACAGCAGCAGGATTTCCTCCGTTGTACACAGAAACAGAAACTTTACCTCCTCGTTGCTCCACGTTTGCCCTCGACTCATTTTGGATACACCGATCTTTCCGCGTCATCAAATCAGTGACTTGTAGCGTCGCATCTTGTGACATCACGTCCTGTTTTTGGTTGATTTACACGTCTTTGGTCCGTGTTGCGTTCATATATCAATCGAACCGCACCAGAGTTCGTTTGGAAGCGGACCGAGACCCATCTTTTTAGCGGTTTCGGTCCGCTTGTTTGGTGCGCACCAGGGTTCGGATGGCAGCGTTCACATGTGTTCAAACGAACCGCACTGTGACGAGCAAGTGATAATGAGCTTCAGCTGCTCGGCACATCGGTCTCATGTCTCTCACGGAGGAGCTCCGGAAGCATAAAAGAGGAGCGACGACAGTGAAGGACGAGAGAGGACCAGGCCTGGACTTTATGTTGTGTTTTTATTATGTTTGTGTGGGCGGCAGTCTTTTACTTTCATTTTATTGTTTGTTTATTTTATTATTAAAAGTTATGTTGAACGTTCGCCGGTTCCCGCCTCCTTCTTCCCGTTCTTACGAACTGTGTTACCTTGGTGCCAAAACCCCGGAGGAAGGAGGGACATGCTGTCGAAGAGCCCTCGCTGCTGAGGGGGATCGCGGTGCTGAGGAGGTCGGGCAGCGCGGGAGAGTGAAGACTGCGAGTGGTTGCCCAAGGCGGTGGTGCTGGAGCGACTGAGCAACCGATGGGACGGAGAGCTCGCTGCCGTGCTCCTGGGACGAGGTGGGGTGGCTGCCGTCCAGCAGGGAGCGGAGGAGTTGCCGCCGTTCGCTAGAGGCCGAAGCCTGCTGCCTGCCGCCATGATGGGGAGGAGCAGGGAACGGGGGACTCGCTGCCGGCTGCCCTCAGCCAGGGGGTGGAGGAGGATCGGGCCGTCCACCATGCGTCCAGTTCCATCGAATAGCACCGCGAGGAAGAGCCTTTCGGCTGGCTGAGGACCGAGCGGCAGTGTATCTGAGAACCGGACCAAGAATTTTTCTTTTTCTCCTCTCTCCCCTCTCTCGTCTTTGTCGCTCCTTGTGCTTCCGTCTCCTTTTCTCTCGTCTCATCTGTCCTTACCCCCAGGTGCTGCGGCCGCCGAGACAGGCCCCAGGGGGGAGTAAGCGCAGTCTTGGGAGTACCCCCCGGCCTGCGAGGGGCGATGGGGGTATGTGACGAGCAGGGCGGGCGAGAGCCGTGAGGCCGGTGATGCGAGTGATAATGAGCGTCAGCTGCTCGGCACACCGGTCTCGTATCTCTCACTGAGGAGAGACAACAGTGAAGGACGAGAGAGGACCAGGCCTGGACTTTATGTTGTGTTTTATTGTTTGCATATTTTATTATTAAAGTCATGTTTAACATTCGCCGGTTCCCGCCTCCTTCTTCCTGTACTTATCGTTTTATTCAAACCAAACATGAAAAGTGTGAACGCACCCTTAATATTCAACAATATTATTGATCAAACTGCACTGATGCTGTTGTTTGAGAACTGAACGGAGCTGGATGATGACGTCACTGTTCTATCGATTAAATTTACTAATTGATGCTCTTTTCTTTTGGAACTGAATCTATACTGAACTGACTTCATCTGAACAAAAGCCGAAATGCATTATTGTTGTGTTATCACTGTAAAGCTGCTTTGAAATAATAGGGACTTTTGCACCGGAGGAACCTTTTCATAGTTCCTGGAACTATTGGTGGAAGTACCCGGATTTTGTCATGTTAATATAAAAGTTACAACAACAAGTAGCGCTTACGTCACTTCATAGTTCCTACTGGTGATGCGAATGCAACCAGGTAAAACAGCCCAAGGAGAACTATTAGTTCCTGGGGAAAAACCCTGGCGGCTAGTTCCTAGAAACTAACCGGTGTGAAAGCCCCTAATCTGTATTGTGTAAAGCACTATATGAAGCTGACAACTTGGATCATGCGCTTACATACAACATCAAAGAATATTGATATTTTGTCCCATCGTCAGGGGGAAAAATGATCTTCTGCACATAGAGAAGTGCAGTGGTTAAAACAATACTCTACATCCGGTGCACGTGTGCTGAACCGAAAGACCCGTGCCCAAATGTTTTGCTACGAATACGTGTAACATTACAGCCCTACTCTCTGATGAACACTTGAGTGTGTGTGTGTGTTCTTTGAACTCTTGAGGTGATGCTGCCATGCAAGACTGTGCATGAGATGTCAAGTTTATTTGTTGATCAAGATGCTTGTCTTGGCGATATGTTAATACTTGTCATAGTCAAACAGTTATTTAAAATACATGTGTGTAATCTTGCAGCATAAATGTATAAGACTTGCTGTTGTCTGTTCATTAAAAAGAATTTAAAAATGCCCATTGCTCTTCAGTAACCAGAAGCTTTAATAAGCCAACTACAGTTTTGGATTGACTACAGCATTCATTGTCCAATTGTATTTCTTTGTTCTTTATTTTATTAATAATCATTTACTTGTCTTATTTGAGAGCAATGTTTACTTAATTAAAAATCGCTTACTAGTTTGCATTAATATTTGACTTATTAAATGAAATATTCTATATATATATAATATATAATTATAATATTATTTATAATTAATCAGATGTATTGAACTGTGCCTCAGATGCTGTCGACTCCAAACAATGTGTCCATGATGGCATGAACCAAATTCTCTATACAGTTAGAACAACAAAGGGATCATGTTTTTGGGAAGTTCCTGTAGAATATATGTATGGCTTGGTATTGCAGCTGTTTTGTATATTCTATATTGTTTGTGACAAGTTCGACAGAATATGTGCCACTTGTGAGGCTTATTTATTTTATGTATTAGAAGAAATTGTAAAACAACAACTTGTAACACAAATGCCTGCTCAGCCAAATACAGTTACTATTACTGCAGAGACCCACATTGTTTTTGGCTTTTTTAAATTTCTTCCCTTTATCTCTCTCTCTCTCCCTCTCAGTGAAGGTGAAGTCAAAGTGTGCACCCACATTCTTTGCTTGTGCAAACGGGGTCCACTGCATTATTGGCCGCTTCCAGTGTAATGGCTTCAGGGACTGCCCTGATGGCAGCGATGAAGACAACTGCAGTGAGTATCCAGTGCTCAGCCAAGGCAACTTTGTCCTAATACATAAATGGGCACAGAAACATCAACCATGGTTTTAGATAAAGGAACATAAGCACTTTTAAATGATGAATAATTTATGCCTATATATCACTGCATTAAAGAGCTATAATTGATTTTTTTTATTATTATTATTATCTAGCACAAATGGGGCGTGCACCAAGACCAAAACATTTTAAACTACACTTGATGGTTTCCAAAGACAGAAATTGACTCTTCATTTTGAGAAATGCTTTTGTGTATTTTAGTGTTTGAAATCAGAATGCCAAACAGTGACAAAAATCACGTTAATTAGAACATATATGGTCCAAAAAGTCTATTTATATAGAATATATAAGAATATATGAGCCCAACTGATTCATGAAACAAGCTGTCTCAGTTACAGTTAGAGTATGTAATGAAACGCCGGGAAAACCCTCCAGGTTTGACAATTGTCTGAACTTTATATAAAATCAGATCAATTCATTGGCTAATGATGCTAGCACTGCACCCTGAGGCTTCGTGTGAGACAGTGAGTCGCTGAGACAGTGAGCCAGGCAGCTTAACCAATGATACAAACGTGACCGAGACAGTTCCTTAACTCTTAAACCCACCAAAACTGTAGATAAGTCCCGAGAAGGAAAACGAGCAGATTGGAAACGCCTTATTGAATTCAGTTGTTTCAATCAACCCATTGTCACATTTGTATAAAATCAAGCACTTAGCCATGCAGTCTACATTTACAAACATTTATGGGAAAAAAAATGGTTGGTTCTGAAGAGCTCAGTGGATTCAAGTGTGGTACTGTAATAGGATGCCAAGTCAGTGTGTGAAATTTCATCCCTGCTAGATATTCCACACTCAACTGTAAGTGTTATTGGAAAGTGAAAGAGTTTAGGAACAACAGAAACTGCAGGGGGCGGAAGACCACGTAAAGTCTCCGAGTGAACCGGTTACTGAGTGCTGAGGTGTGCAAAAGTCACCAACGTTCTACTGATTCCAAAGCTGAAGAGATCTAAACTTCCACTGGCATTTATATCGGCACAAAAACTGTGCGGTGGGAGCTTTGTGGAATGGATTTTCATAGCCGTACAGCTGCATGCAAGCCTCACAAGTCTTGACTGCATTGTCACCTGTAAAAAATTGGTGGAGGATAATAGTGTAGGGCTGTCTTTCAGGGGTTGGGTAGTCTTGCATAGCCAGTCCTCCAGATTGACAGCAGAAGATCTGGAGTCTATTGCAGCTTTCATTGACCAAGGACCACCCAAGAGGACGTTTGACTGACATATAACGCAACCAATTCTGTGTCATGTTTAGGGGCGTGAAAATGTAAATTGATGAAAGTCGATGTCCCTACAGTAACAGAATGGTGCGCATCTAATAAAGTATTCATTCAAGGACGTTGTGCAAGTTTACTGCAACAATGGAGCTGCGAACTTCACATACTTTTGAATATTTAGTTGATCCTGGTAAGCGCTCATTGTCACAGTTGTAAACATGACAGCGCTCTTCTTCCATGAGGGGGTTTGCCATCACAGCATTTGTTTCCAGGCAGTCCACTGAAGAATGCAACATGCAAGTCTCCCGAAGATCCTGTAGAATTTAACTAACCAAATGACAACTTAGAAAATGCTGAAGGGTTTCCAGTTAGTTGTGCCTTATGCATCAGACGTTCAACCAACGGTCCGTGGGTGTGACGTCTGAGGCTGAGACTAGAGTTTGGGCTGGGCATCTTACTTCCAGAGAAGGGAAATCTTAATGTTTCAGCATACCAAGACATTTTGGACAATGCATTGTAGGAAAAGTTGGATGAGTTTGGTGTGGAAGAGCCTTGACCTAAACCCAATCCGTTCAGTTTCCTGCTCTTGCCGAGTGTAAATCAGTCATTTTTTTATAATGGGATTATTTTACTCAAAATTGCTTCATATCAACATTTGGGAAATGAAATGGCAATCACATGCATACCTGTCAAGCCTCCACCAGCCTCTCCGTCTCCATCTGAACTCTGTTCACATTCTCTGGACTAATCTAAACCCACACCTGTTACTTATCACATTCTCAATCACGGACTGCACAAACACTCACCTCAGTCACACGGTCAACATCTGGCCTTGAATAAGGACAGTATATATACTCACTGTTGTTGTTGAACTTGCCTATTTACCTTGTGAATACCCATTATCCTGTCTTTCTTAATCTCTTTGTCTCCATTTTCGTCTGTGTGGCTCATCTCCCGGGCCTCCTGTAACAAACCAGGATTATTCTCAAGCTAATTTCCAATCCATTGTGTTTACCTATCTACTTACATGTACCACTCATGAAACCTGCAATAAAACTTCCTCTCCTGGGTTCATCCACAATTTTGTATCTGAGTATCCCTGACAATACCAAACACCACTCATGTTCTATAAATATCTCAATTGTTAGTCATGGCACGAATGAGTGATCAAAGCATATCTGGACTGTCACACATGCAGATTATAGACATATTATATATTATTCACTACAAGTACTCCAAGGATCAGATGTATTCTGGGATATGAAGATTCTGTGCCGTTTGGAGTTGATTTCAGTCCAAGGAAGAATTCAAAAGGTCTCATTTCAAAGGGGTCTGTTGTAGACTATCTGCTATGTTTGATGTTTTCTCTGATTGCAATATTAAAGTAATTTATATGATTATATGTTATGAAAACAGGCTTTACAAGCCTGCTGGAGTGTTTTTGAAGCTACAGCCACCGATCTGGATGAGCTCACAGATACTGTAACATCCCATATCAGTTTATGTGCTTTCCTACCAGGGCATTCTTATCATTCTCTAAAAACCATGGTTTACTGGGAAACCCAAAGAGAGGATGCTTACAGAAGTGGGATAAAGTCTTGTATAATCAGGACAGAAACACACTAACAAAGGAGATCAGAGTGGCTAAAAGTAGCTACTCTGAAAAACAATTTTCAGCCAATGACCCAGCGTCAGTCTGGAGAGGAACATCACAAAGTACAAGTCACCAATCTGTGGAGGATCAACAAATGGCTGAGGATCTAAATGCATTTGACTACACCCCACACCTGCTCAGATCTGCACTTCACACATTCACCAACACCTCCTGCAACCCCCTCCCGCCATTCAACCTGGATTTATGGTCTGTGTGGAAAACGTGAGCCGAGTCTTTAAAAAACAGAAGACTATGAAAAGCACTAGTCCCAGACGTTGTTTCACCTGCTGCTTCAAATGCTCCACTATCATTCCGGTCCCCAAAAACCACAAAATCACTGAACTCAATGACCTCAGACCTGTTGCTCTCACGTCGGTGGTCATGAAGTCGTTTGCAAGACTGGTGTTGGCCTACCTGAAGATCATCGCCCCCTGCAGTTTGCGTACAGAGCAAACAGGAATGTAGATGATGCGGTCTACATGGGACTGCACTACATCCTGCAACATCTCGATAGACCAGGGACTTACACAAGGATCTTATTTGTGGTCTTCAATACCATCATGCCTGATCTTCTCACAGCCAAACTTACCAACTCTCCGTGCCCACCCCAATCTGTCAGTGGATCACCAGCTTCCTGGCAGGCAGGCAAAAGAAAGTGAAGCTCACATCCAGGACCCACATCAGGGTTGTGTGCTCTCTCCACTTCTCTTCTCCCGGTATATGAACAACTGCACTGCAAAAGAGCCCTCTGTCAATCTCCTATAATTTGCAGACAACACCACAGTCATCAGCCTTATCCAAAACAGTGATGAGTCTTACAGACTGGAGTTTGAGCAGCTGGCTATCGGGTGCAGTCACAACAACCTTGAGCTGAAAACAGTGGAAATGATAGTGGATTTCAGAAGGAACAGCCAGCATTGCCCCAATCTCCAACTGAGGAACTTCAACCTGCCACAGAAGCTGCTGAAACAGTTTTACTCCACCGTCAATGACTCTGTCCTGTGTTCATCTATATCTGTCTGGTTTGATTCAGCCACCAAATAAGACATTAGGAGACTACAACGGACAGTCAGGATGGCTGAAAAGATTATTGGTTCCCCTCTGCCCAACCTCCAAGATCTTTACACCTCCAGAATGAGAAAAAGGGCTCAGAAAATCACTTTGGACCCCACACAGAGCACCAGAGAAGCCAGCCAAGAACAGTTTTTCCCGCAGCCTATATTCAGCCTGAACCATTAAGAACTCCCATAATATACACTGTGTACAAACTAACTGTACATTCATACATAACATCTAAAAATGTAACATTTGTATATTACATTAACTTGTATATATTGATATTGTATTATTAAATGGTTATTTTCTTATTGTTTTATTTCATTGTACTGAAAAATTCCTATTTATGGCTGCACCATAACTGTACTTTCCTCTGCACTGGAAGCTCCAGTCTCCAAGACAAATTCCTTGAGTGTGTAAACATACTCTGATTCTGAGCACTAATGATTCGTCAGCAAATTTAAAAGCACTTGTTAAAAGTTGGCCATTTGTAATGTCACTCTCCTTAGTTTAAAATCATACCTATTTTAACTGCTCAGCAAGTCGCTGTCAAACAATTAGGCCCCGATCACACAGAACGGCCAAGCGGCAGAAATAAGATCGCAGCACTGCTCGTTTTTTCTACAATTAACAAAAAAGACAATGTGGTGTGCCTCGTGTTCTCGGATCCACACTGTTACGTGTTTGCCTCATTCATTCCTATTAAACCTGTTCTGTTGGATTATACCCTTGTCTCCTGTTCCTGTCAGTACCCCAGCGTTACACAGAAAGAGAACATTTTCAAATTTCTGAAATAATTACAATAATAATATAAGCTAATCTCTAAACCTCTGCACCCCGCAGCTGCTAACCCTTTGGTGTGTTCATCCACACGCTTCCACTGTCATAATGGACGGTGTGTGGATCGCAGTTTTCTCTGCAATGGACAGGATAACTGTCAAGATAACAGCGATGAAGAGAACTGCCTCACAACAGCAGGTACAGACATACACTACACACACTGAGTGCATGTTTCCAATGACCTTTAAGGCGATTTCATCAATATGCTTATGCTTAAATGTTTGAAATTAGCTTTGTAGTTAAAATTACATGGATACTCTATTAATTCATGAGTTTGGCCGTGTCCATAATTCATGTTCCTGTAACCAAAGGTCCCAGGGAATGCAGTAACTGCTACAGTTTATACTTCCACTGCAATATAAGTTGATTCGAATGAAACTGTTTTCCAAATGTATGCATTGTGCATAGATGTGTAATAACAGTGTGCACGGAATAGAAAGTTAGAGAAAGTTTAAAGTGTAAGGACAAACTACTGTTGGATTGACAAGTGTAAAATAGATGAATTAAACCACTTCAGACTCTATTTGGCTTAACCAGAACATTTAACACAACACATCAGACCCTGACAGACTTCATTAGACATAAGAACCCTTGAAGACAAATTTAGATCCCATTAGACCTCTTCAGTCTCCAAAATTGCAGATTTTTATGATGTAAACAAACAACTAATGTCACTCCGCTTTTATGCTTCCGAAGCTCCCCCGTGAGAGATACGAGACCGGTGCAGCACGCAGCTGACGCTCATAATCACTCGCACCGTTCCTTCACAGCTCTCGTCTCGCCCTGTCCGTCACACTCATGCATTATAAGATTGAAACCAACAAATAAGAAAAATGAAACACTTAAATTGTCCTGGTTTCACAAGTGTGTACCATTTTTGTTTGAAATATCTTTTGCTTTTAATACATCATATACTCGCCAAGACGGTTATGTTGACATAATTTTTGTGTGAATTTGTCAGTTTAAGCGCAAGACTTGAAAGGCTTGAAATCTTTCCCAAGCATGTCTTGCATTCGAATTGGCAAGCCTTGAATGAGTTTAGTTTAAACACAATTAGCAACGTGTGCTGCTCAGGTCTCACCTGCGTTCGCGCTATTAACACCAGCTGATGACTGCTCATGAAGAGCCTGCGGCACTCGCATTGAATAGAGTTTAGGGGAATCCAGACGGCATATCCATTGACAGAAAAATACATCAGCCTAACTTTGGCTGTTTCGTTTATTTTCAACAAACTGTGAGGGAATGGTGCGAGGCCCGTGACATGATTGCTATTGAGTGTCAGCTGCTCGCTACACCGGTCTCGTGTCTCTCACAGAGGAGCTCCGGAAGCATAAAAGAGGAGCGACGATAGTGAAGGACGAGAGAGGACCAGGCCTGGATTTTATGTTGTGTTTTTATTATGTTTGTGTGGGCGGCAGTCGCCGTGAGGAACTGCCGCCATTTAACTTTCATTTTGTTGTTTGTTTATTTTTTGATAATTAAAGTTATGTTGAATTTTCGCCGGTTCCTGCCTCCTTCATCCCGTACTTAAGAACAGTGTTACAGTATGGTTCGATTTTTTTACAGAGAACCGTTACACCCCTATAGCCTATATAGCCTAAGCATATATAAAAGACAACTGATCAACACAGCCATCTGTTATATCAGGGTATATATCTTTCGAATTTGCCCAAGGGTATGATTGTGTGTGGTATGTGGCGTTTGTGTATTTGTTTAAATGTATTTACCGGTTTATTTACTTGGATCTTTATCTAAAATAATCTTTGAAATAATCTAAATTCATTCTCGATTCCTCTCAGAATACCCAGGACATGACGTTGTGACTCTGGACTATCGACTACACTATTACCCCAGTGTCATGTATGCGGTTATTGGGAGCGCTGTCATCTTTGTCCTGGTAGTGGCGCTGCTGGCTCTTGTCCTGCACCATCAGAGAAAGCGAAGTGTTCTGCTGCCACAGGGTGTCTACAGAGGCGCCTGCCACCAACCACTCCTGCTCTCCCGGCTTGTCATAGTGGACAGAGGACATGTCCGTCCTGGAGGACATGGCCTTTCACCCCAGTATCCGTCCCCATCCGAGACGTTCAGCTCAGTCCATAGTCTTCAGCTGCTCTCTCATTCACAATATCCTAGAACAGCCATAGACTTGCCACCAACATACTCGCAGGCTGTGCTGGATGTTGGGTATGCTTATAAATATTTATAAGTATAATAATGCTTAGAAATTAAATGATATGTCAAGCTTTTCCAATGAAGTGTCAAGCGGCAAACTGGAAAAAGTACTATAGCATTTGTCTTTCTACTACCAATAATAGAATTGATTAAACATAATAACTAATTGGCTGATGCTGATAATTAAAAAAAGCCAAATAACAGTGTTGGCAATACTGTATATCAGCCAAAAACTAAGACATAAAAAACAAGAAAGATGGATGGATGGATGATAGATCTATCTTGAAAGCTCGAGTTATGTTTGATCATTTTATTCTTAAAATGTGCTGAAACTGTTAGGTAGCATAGTAAGCTGAAGTAGAATATATGAGTATGTTAAAATTAACACCTAGTTCTGGCATGAAACTCTAGATGGCACAGGCTCATAGGTCTGACTCATTTGGTAGTAATGACATTATCTACATAGCAGCTGATTGGTTGTCATTGTCCCAGTGGCAAATGAGCTGCTACTCAACATTCAAATAGATCGTGTTGCTGATAGTAGTGTGCAGAGCGCTTTCAGAAACCCTTCCCCTTCCCCAGCTCCACCTGTAGAGATCTGCTACAGGGTTAATTCATGTGTGTTACATGTGCAGCAGTGGCAGCATGTCTTATGTGCTCACAGCAATGTCTGTGAATGTATTGGCAGAAACAAGTTTTGGTACTTGCTCTGCAGCAGCGTATCAGATATAACAGTGATTAACAGTTAACAGTGCCATATCCACTACCATGTCTATGACCATACCAATCTCCCGAGAGTTGAACTGCATTGGTTATTAAAAATTTGGTCTAACCCCACTGATTTCACCTGTTTATTAATAACTTGCTCTGTCCAGCAACCATAATCATATATCTTATTTTATAAAGCTCAACACTCTTTTTTTTGTCTACAGCCGACCTTCATGGTTTGACCTTCCACCCCCCCCTTACCCTCCAGAGACAGAACCACCCGTCTATGAAGAGCCAGTGGAATCCACAGAATCAGCCAGAGCTGTATCATCTCAAACCCGGACCAACAACTCCAGCACTGAGGAGTCTCAGCAGCCCCCACTGTAAATACAGAGGACGTGGACTGCTTGTACGTTATGCAAAACTCTGTGTTGAGTGTTCAGAAAGATGAGCAGTGATGACGGCGATGGTTACAGGATTCACTAAGCACTTGTACCGCATGTTAGTGGCACCATCTGGTGGCCAATAAACTGCATTACTCTTCTCAAAACCAATGCTGTTGTCAGTAAAAAAAAAAGCTCTATGCAGACGGTACTCATCCAGCTTTTTACTACTGCTGCAATGTACAAATAATTCAGAGTAGTGATATAAGACTTTCACTTCACGAAAGCTGAAGCAGATAATCATTACCATGAGTGGCAGTTTGAGTTAAAGAGAAGTGTTCAGTCATTTTCAAGGTTTACATAAGGTGTAAAGGACAGTTGTTGTACTATTTAATTCTTGCCCTGTGTACATAAAGTTCAGTGTTTGCATTCCCCGTGAGACTGATGTAAATTGAGGACTGCAGAAGTTGTTTTTGTGAAGAGGGCCTCTGCGCCATATCTTTATGTTTATGAACATGTTTGAAGTGGACTAATTCTTCAATCATTTTATGCTCTAATTCTGTGTTATACTCTTTACATACAGCACTGGGATATGTCATTACATTGTTATATGTAATGACTGCTCTCTTCTGTCTCTGCTCCAGACAGATTTACAATGAACCTGCAGCTCTTTCTAAACAACCTGATTAATTAAAGCTTCATAAAAAAACGTTGTGTACGTCAGTGCTAATTTTTCACTTTAGTAATTATAACTTTGTTCAAACTTTAATAATCTGTTCTCATCCAGAGTTTACACTTTGAAGTGGGTGGTGCATTACGGTAAAACTGTGTTTCTACTGTGTGAGATTCAGCAGTGTTGTAACAATCAAATAATATATATATATATATATATATATATATATATATATATATATATATATATATTAAATCTGTTAGTGCACCATAAAATTTCAGTCTGCATGCATTTGAGTAAGAGGCTTTTTTTTTCACCTGTCACCATTGTTGTGATTCGTATGTTGATTCTTGATGTCTGTATAACCTTTTTTTTTTTTGTATAAACTTGTTTTGCCTGTATGAGTTAGAGTGATGGTGAATAATTCATAGCAGTTTATCACAACACTTGCTTAATAAGCAATTCACTGCTTATTGTATAGCAGAAAGCAAATAATCCATCACCCCTTTCATCAGAGACTAAATAATGAGTAAGATCATTAAGATGACTAAATAATGACTCATCATCATCACTTAACCATCAGCACCTGATCATGCATTCTCTTGTGATTCCCACCTTAAGTAATGAGTTATACAGACATCAGGAATCAACGTACAAATCACAACAATGGTGACAGTTTAAAAAAAAAAAATTGCTCCAATGCATGCAGACCTAAATTTTATTGTGCACTAACAAACTTCTAAAGAATGTATATTTATTTGACTGTTGCATCACAGTTTTACTCCAATGCACTTCCTATTCCAGAGTTTCAACTCCAATTGAAATCAGATTACTAAATGTTGACTCTCTTCATCACCACTCAACACATGATCAAACGTTTGCTTGACATTAGCTCCATAACAAAAGTTTTTTAACAACATTCCGTTCTTAGAACATCAAATGCAATAAAGTCAAGACCCCATTTAAAGCCAACACTAACCTCAAAGATGGTAACTTCAAATGAATTCAATAAATCATTAACATCTAAACCTTTTAGTTCTCATAAGAACTTCTGTAGACCATAGGCGGAGTTTCACTTTTGTGCTTGGGGGGGCACCTACCAGGCCAGCAGACCACGAGCTCAGATTTTTTTTTATATCATATTTATATATCATACATTCTACATATAAAATACATTTACAATGAACAATGACTTTAAACAAAGAATAGCGAATAGAACAGACTCTTTATAGTTGCTGTTTTGTTTTGCATCGGCAGTGATACGGTTCACACGTGGAGTTCAGAAGTGCGGCGAAAAAAAGCGAGTGTGTAAGACGGGTGCGCTTGTTACAGTGTGTTAATAATAATAATAATAATAATAATAATAATAAGTTTTATTTATATAGCGTTTTATATTTAGCGTATATAGTGTTCTTCTTCGTTCCGATTAAAGTTCATAAACAGAGCCTCCCTTGACCTGTCATAGATCTACTTCAGACATTACAATATCTTACCTAATGCAGAAGAAGCCGCCTCTTTTTCCGAGATGCGTAGATGTCCACTATCTTCTCTTCTGATAGTTTTGCAGTCAAATCGTTCTCTATGTGCAGTAGGGAAAGATCCGAGAATCTGTCCTGAGCCATTGAAGACCGGAGCCAGTTTCTTATTCTTCTCATAACAGAGAAACTTCTTTCTGATGTAGCAGACCCAACAGGCAGTGTGAGTGCCAGCTGCAGCAGACGGTAAAAGTTTGGATATCTATCCTTCCGTACTTCATCTTGAAGTTTTTCAAGGGTGATCGGCGTTGCGATTGCACATTTCACAAGATCCATTTCAGCTGTCACAAGCTGAGGGTGAATCTTAAGGCTCGCATACATGCTTAGTAATGGACCGATGCCATTCTTGTCACAGTTGAATACAGCATCACATGCCACACTCAGGGCCATTGCTTCAGTTGAAAATCGCCTGTCCAATTCAGCCAGCATATTGTCTAAAACAGGGAGATACAATTGACATTTAAATGTCTGAGATTCTGATCCCCGTTGCGTCTCATTTTCATCACGTTGTCCCAGTGTGGTTGGTACTATGTACTGCGAAAGCCCGGGAGGTTGTCGCGAAGTTCTTTTTCGTTTTCCTGCAGTTTGGGTGTCACTCTCTGCAGAAAAACCAGCGACATCCTCACAAAACGCTTTCACCTGCGTCCACATTGCCTCCCACGAACTCTCCTCTCTGCAGCGCTGGAGATGTGCTCTCAGACTTTTGACTGCTGAGGCCGCATCAGCCATGGTTGTACTGGGACCTTGCAGTCTTTTGTGTGTTACATGTACAATTCTGAGAACTTCCTCAAGCACAATTAAGGACGTAAGGAAGCGGTGACTTGTCATGTGGTTATACAACCCACTTGCGTCCACAGACCACTTTTCTCCCTCTTCTTCCATCGCTTTCAAACATCGAGTGATGGCAGCATATTGTGATTTGACAGCATAAACACACCTATATTTACAAGCCCACCGTGTTTCACTTTGCTGTACTAGCTCCTTTGGTTTAAGAGCCAGTGTCTTTTGCATCATTAGAAATCTGCAATGGTTGCTTGGCTCTGCAAACAAGGAGTACAGTTTGTCAATGACATTTAGACACGTTTTAATGTCTCTGTTCACTGTACATGACTCAACAAGTACGAGATTCAGCTTATGTGCCATGCAATGCACATACACAGCAAAGGGGAATTCCTCTCTGATTCGTTGCTGAACTCCACTCAAATGTCCCGACATTACAGAGGCACCGTCATATGCCTGGGCAATTATGGGAATGTCCTTCAGCCCACACGACTGCAATCCTTCTTTGATACCAGAAACAATCCCTGCAGCATCACGAGAATTGGAACAGTCAACAAAGCAAACAAATCGCTCCTTGATCTGAAGTCCCTCGGTGTATCTAATGCAAACAGAAAGTTGCTCAGTCTTTGATGACTTTGCTTCATCAGCGATAACAGCAAGAAAACCCGTCTCGTGTACTTTCTTGGCTATTTCTTCACGAATGAGTTCTGCGCACAAAGCAATTATTTCATTCTGAAAGTCTCCGCTTGTGCAGTTAAAATATTTAGACTGCATGGATTCGAAATCAGAGTCGTATTTTGAAAACAAATTACATATGCTTAAATAATTCCCCCTTGTTTCTGCATCAGTTTCTTCACGATGTCCACGGAAAGGGAGGCCTAATTTAGCAAGCAATTTTATAATATTCACGGATTTGTACAGGTATTGTCTGTTTTTTTCAACTGTGCTTTGATGGCTGTGTGACAGCTGTGCTGCCACAGATCCCGATGCACCAGTCTGTTTGTAGCTCTCCCACATTAGCATGCTATTTAAATGTACCTGTGACGAAGCGTGTTTTGTCAGCTTCTCCGACAATTTTTTCCAGTTCCGAGCTCCCACTTTTGTAAATATTTCGTCTGCATCTGATTTTGCAATATTTGAAGAAAAGTGGCGACAGCAAAAACAAAACACAGAATCCAGTGAAACTGAGTACTCCATCCATGGGAACTTGGGATAGTAAAATGCAGAGAAGGCACGATTGACATTTCCAATTAGGTGCTTAGGGAAAGAACAAAGTATGGGCTGTTTAGGCCCAATAGCTTTCTCCCCGAGATCGTTAACGTATCCAGATCCAGTTGCGGCAGATTGAAAGAGTATCTCCGCTGACACGGTGGCGGTGCTGCTGGTTCCAGGGCCGGCGTTGTTCTCTAAAGCGGCCTCGATTGCTGTGGAAAAACTTTTAGTTGTGGATTTATTAAAAAAACGACGAATGTCCATTTTGATAATTCAGCGCGTAAAACAGAACGAGAAGAGCGTCACTCACGTACCGCGATACTTTGAGATTCAGAAATCGCGGGAGAAATAAAAAATTAAATACAGTAATTAAAAATTAATTAGCCATATCTTACTCATTCTATACACAGAACTAATAAGATAAGACAAATAAAACGAGAAAATATGAATTCTGTAATAAAAAAAAATATTCAAAGCACAAGGCAGGCATTAATTGGCTCTGGTCTGGGGGGGCATTGCCCCCCCCAGCCCCCCCCAAACTCCGCCTATGCTGTAGACGTATGACAGAAATAAAGTCAGTGTCGTTATTAGTGAGTGAAGCTGGGAAAGTTTTGTAGAGTTTGTAGAGTTGTTCAATCAGATCTTGAGAGATTAAATGTCTTTTATCTTCAGTTGATTTCATCGAAGGCTGTGACTGAAGTCAATTGTAGTTTTTGTGTTTTTCTGTCCTTCAGTGATTCTGCTTGTTAACAGCAGGTGTTCATCATTAATGTTCAATCATCACTTAATGATCTCATTAACTCTGACACTGCTTCAACGGTACTTTAACTCAGTAGTGCGCACACACATGACCACTAAACAGTGTTCATTAACCTGGGCATTTTTCTGTGAACTATTACATAAATCTGACCTATTTAATTTACGTATGACTGACAAATATGAATCACATTAAGTTTATCAGTTTGTTTATGTTAAAACTATGTATTCCAAATGGATGGAAAATTGCTATGTAATTAAATTACATAAAACTTATGTTTAGACTGAAATATTTTTTTGAGTGTATATGGGAACAGATTCCCAGCCAACACACCCATGTGGGACCCAGGTGGGTCTGATGTGGGTTGCCTAAGTGGGGCCCAGACAGTTTTGTCCTCGGTTTCCATGTAGGCCCCACATGGGTTAGCCCAGATGAAATGAACACTGCGCAGTGTGCACACTACAGGCTGTTATATGTAACCCTGAATCAGTGTTGGAGTTAATGAGATAATGAAGTGATTGAGTGATGACTGAACATTAATGATGAACACCTGCTGTTAACAAGCCGAATCAATGAAGAAAAGATGAACAACAAGAACAGAAACAGCTTCAGCCACAGTCTTAGATAAAATCAACCTGGGTAAGTTTAAGGGTAAGTAGGCGGATAACCTTAAACTTAAGCTCTGAACATAACCTGCTCCGGGGCAGGTTTAGTTTCAGGGTTAGTTTGTTTCAGAGAGGTGACGGAGCACGGCATGCCCTTTTGAAGATGATCCAGTGGATGTGGAAGCACAGATTATACAGAATCTTTTCCGCCGTGAGAGGGTGATAAGTTTTCGTATCCAAATGGATATTTGCCGGAGCGTTACCATTTTTCGAAAGACTTGTTAATTTACTTAACAAATCTTTTGAAACCTTACATATCAAGCGTGACACATCAGCACTTGACACAGAGCACATTTTGTGCATCGCCCTTCGTTTTTTTGCGACGGGTAGTTTTTTGTATAACGTTGGCGATGCAGAGCATGTGGGAAAGGCAATTGTGTGTAGGGCTGTTCAGACAGTATGCCTCGCACTCAAACGGTTCTTACACACTTTTGTGCAGTTCCCTGGCCATAAACCATCGAGAGTCATTAAAGAGGAATTCCACAGAGTGGCGGGTTTGTCCTTTCTATGATATTCTGTGAGACCATTTTAGTTACATAGCACTACTTAATTATCCATATATCAATACCCTTACAAAAGATTACTGCAGTTTTTTAGAAGTAATACTACAGTTTTTGTTACATATAGAAAAATGCAGTTTTTTGGACACGAAAAAACTGCAGTATTGCAGTATAACCTAAAATGTCTGTAGTTTTACTGGAGTACAACTATACTGCAATACATCTAAAGTACTAGTAAAATAAAACTGCAATACAACTGCAGTTATACTGTTTTTATACTTCATGCAACTTTCAGTTGTACTTCATTTTACTGCAGCTGTACTTATACTACAGTTTTACTGCAGTTCTACTTCAATATACTGCAGTTCTTTTTTGTAAGGGTACTGTATACAGTCACAGTCATTTTAAAATGTTTCTTACATAACTTTCAATTTCAGGGTTCTGTGCATTGATGGAACTCACATTCCTATTAAAGCTCCTTCAGTCAATGAAGGAGATTATGTTAATTGGAAGTCAATCCGTGTGCAGGTAACAATATATTTTTGGGTGCTAAATCTTTAGGTGTTTAAACCATTAAAACACTGTACAATCTACTTACTTAAAAAAAAGTATGCAAACAGACTGCCTTAAAAAAACTAAGTAAAGTGAAATAGGAATAGTATGTTGTACTGACAAAAGCTTAGGAAGTAAAGTTGACTCACACTTGAGTTCTAGTGACAAAAAAGAGTGTACTTGATCATTTACTTTAAATCAAATTTAATTGTTATCACTGTTGTGTTTAGCATGCTGAATATTGAAGTCTGTGTGACTCAAATAGATATCAAAATATTGTCACAAATTTAGAAGAATTGTATCGACCCACTTAAAGGTTTCACCAACAGTTTGCGTTTATATGCACTACCATTAACTTTATAAATAATCATTATTCAGCATAAAATTTTGTTAGTCATATACATAATTTTATATTTGATTTGTGAAATTCAATCACATATGAATATATGACCTGTGATTTCTTGTTGCATCACTGCATCAAATCAGAAATACAAGAATATAAATCTAGTGCCCAAAGGAAACACCATTCACCATAATTGTGAGGTCAATATTTTAGAAAACAACATTTTAGGAAAATCAATGTCAATTTATGAAGTCAGCTTATGTGATGTTCTCTCAAATTTTTGGACCCCCACCTGTTTTACGGGCCTCGGCCTTCTTCCTATTGGCCATAGAAAACTAAATGACATTAAACACTAAATTTAAACTTCATTAACAGTTTAGTAAATTTAGAAAATATCACCTTGTTGGAGAACGTTTTTATGTTTCATTTTGACTCAGAGTTCTTCTGGCTCCAGAAGGATTACACCTGATAAAAGAAGCTAATAAATTACACTTTTTTTGTCAACATATTACCAGCCAATTATGTCCATCACTACAGTGATATTAAGAAATTTATGAAGGCCAAAAAGTAAATGCTTGTCTATTTTTACAACATGCCCAAAAGAATTTTGCATTACAATGAAAGGGGACAAACAACCACCTACCTATAATTTTATAAACTCATGCATTTACTGTTTTTTTTTTTTTTGCCATGCCAAGCTCTCTCTCTCTTTTGCTGATGCTGCAGTATTGCTTTTTTAGTTAAAATGTGCTTATATTCTTCATAAGCAAGCATTAAAACCTCCAACTACATCTTGCTGAAATATGTCGCACGCCTTTTTTTCTCCACGCGTTTCCATGGTGACTCCTGAAATCGGCGATCCATTGAAAATGCCTTCATGTGCTCGCCGTTCGCGCGCATTAACTCTCGGTTACCAACAGGAGGTTGATTGAACAAACTCCACACAGGTATTTTGGAACCAACATACCCAGAGTAAGCAAGTTCTGGGTTAATCAACCGAGAGTTCAAGGTATATGTGACGGTAAGTTAACCTTCCTTTCTGGAATACCGCCCAGAACTTAAAAAAATCACAAGGTAAATAAGTTGTCACAGACTAAGAATGTGAATAACTCATTATTGACAAATGTCAGATAGAACCTTATAATTCCGAGTTGACGTATTGTATGCGCAACCAACTAGTATGATTTGGTTAATAATTTAAAATAATTTATTAAGCGGCTCTGTGGAATACTTGATTGTGATTGGTCAATCTTGCCATCCAGCAGATAACAAGTGCCGAAAAAACGTCTCCGGTTACTGGCGTAACCTCCGTTCCAAGAGAGGCGGGAACAAGACGCTGGGTAAAATGCTGCGGGAAATCCCTTTCCATCCAAAATGTTGAAATATTATAGGCTAATGCCAGTTAGAAAAACTGGCCAATTGCTTCTTTATATGCAAATTGCATGCAATTACCTCAGAATCAAGACTGAACGCAAAGCTCAGAGAGCGTGAGCATGGCGGCTTACGCAGTGTCTCGTTCCCGCCTCTCAGGTACGGAGGTAATATCAGTAACCAGAGACGTTCCCTTTCAAGAGCAGTCACTTCAACACTGCATAAAACGCTGCGGAAACCAAATAAAATCCCGCCGTGAGAGCGAGGAGCAAGAGATGCACCAATCGTACATGGTAATAAGCCACAAGGGGAGGTGCTAACAGACGCTCAAATATGATAGGTGAAGCAAGGCCGATGAGAAATGAGCTAACACCTAACCAAATTTGCATACGAAAAAGGGAAAAATGTGGGCTGCACTGACAAGGGCAGAACTACACAGAATAAGTGAAATATAACACAAATCACAGGTGAATACAGTGTCAACAGCAGAGTGGTAACCAACTGCAGCATAAGATCACATAATTGAACAGTATAATAATGAGATGTAGGTGTAGACCAGACTGAAAAGGGCAAAACAACACAATAATGTAACTCACAATGCATAGGAACGAGCATACACAGCGTCAACAGCAAGCGGCATCTAACTGTGCATATAATATGAAAAATGAGATTAACTCAACGAGAGCACTTGAGAAACCACAGATGGCACCTCCAGTTTGTAAAACCTGGTGAAGGTGCTCGGCGAAGACCAGACAGCAGTAAAACATATATCCTGAATGGAAGTACCTTTAGACCAGGCCCAAGACGAAGCTATGGCTCTCATAGCATGTGCCCTGATTTGGAAGGGACAGTCCTGGCCCATAGTAGCATAAGCCAGAGCAATCATATCCACTATCCAGCGAGAAAGCCTTTGTTTAAGAAACAGCTTGTCCTTTCGAGCAGCCTCCAAAACACACAAAGAGCTGGTCCGACTGTCGAAAAGCATTACAGTCGCCGGGACCAAAACACATACAATCCTCACTCACAGGCAACGCGTGTAGATCCCCGACGCGCTTTGCTGAAGCAAAGGCCAGAAAGAGAGTGGTTTTTAGTGAGAGCTCTTTAACGACTGCAAATTCCAAAGGCTCGAACGGAGGAAGAGAGAGTGCTTTCATAACCAAAGCCAGGTCCCACGGCGGCAGGGAAGGTGGCCGTGAAGGAAGCAACCTCCTCGCTCCCTTGAGAAATCTGACCAGTAAGTCATGTCTACTTATCAACCAATCAGCCACCGGTGCACAAAAAAAGGCAATAGCAGCCACATAAACTTTCAGAGTGGAGGGCAGACTGCCAATATCCAGTCTGTGCTGCAGAAAACGTAGAACATCTGACACGGGGCAGTTAAACGGGTCGAAAAGAAGCTCACAGCACCATTTTACAAACACTTGCCATTTTAGAGTGTAAAGGCGTCTAGTGGCTGTTGTGCGGGACTCCGTAAGTGTGGAGAGGACGCGAGAAGGCAAGACGCTCAAGCCCTCTAACGACCCTGAAGTATCCACACGTGAAGTTTCCAAAGTTCCGGGTTGGGATGCCAAATTACACCGTTCGCTTGTGATAATAAATCCGCTCTGAGCGGAATCTGCCAGGGAGCGGCTGTCAGCATTTCCCTGAGATCCGGGAACCAAGGCTGGTTTGGCCAATTCGGGGCGACACTCTCTCCTCCCCGACTTTGCAATGCTCCAGAGGCAAAATCTTCACCGGCTTCTTCAGGAAGCGTCCTTGCTATCTGAATGTGGAAGTAAGTGTCCTTTAAATCCACCGATGCGAACCAGTCCCCTGGGCGAATTTGGGCCAGGATCTGCTTCAACGTGGTCATTCTGAAAGCGCGCTTGTGAAGGGATTGGCTTATGGGTCTAAGAACGAGAATTAGATGGAGGCCCCCGTCTTTTTGGGCACAACAAAATAACGGCTGTAAAACCCTGTTTCCAGCTCGCTCGGAGGGACGTGTTCTACTGATCCTTTCGCGAGCAAACTGTGAACTTCTCGTCTTAGAATCCCAGCATTTTGGGGTTAACGTTAGTGACAGGACCATGCCACTGAAGTGGGGTGGTCTGAGCCTGAACTGAAGAGAATACCATTTTTGGATTACACCCAGTAGCCAACGCCTGGAATGAGCGACTGGGTATCACATGGACAATAGCCTTCGCGCGCTTTTGCGAAACGCTCAACCTGCAAGGCTTGGAAGGCAGGCTGAGATCCAACCCTAAGGCGGCAGCAGATGGGCAAAAATGAGCAGCGACAGTTTCCTTGACGGGGGGAGTGCGCATATATCCGTGGGCCTCAGCACCGTCCACGTGGAAGAAGAACGCGTGGGTAGAAGCTTTGACACGCACTGATTGGGATGCAGACCACGACTTAACAACATGCTCATGGACATCCGGGAAAAAGGGGGTCCTCCTTTTCAGAGCAGCCTGGTGGCGGCCCATCTAGAGATACCAGGAGTCCAATTTACTCTTAGTTGGCTCTTCCGGAGCATTCCAAGTGAGCTCTAACTCTCTCACTGCTTTTCCCAGCACCCTCATGAGCTCCTCTTGGAGGTCTACAGGAGATTCGACATCTGGGCGGTCGGACTCTGATGCCGCCCTTTTTCTGAATCAGAGATGGACATGGAGTCACCTTCTTTAGCCGCGCCGCAAGAAACAAAAGATGACAGGAGAGTGGAGAGATGGTAGAGGGCGGCAATCCCACGTATCTCCTTCATCGTCATCGTAGTCGACGTCGTCATCTCTATGAGCAAGGCCCACCAGCAATATCTCTAATTCCCATAATTATTCATGTGACGAAATGCTGTTTAATAAGTAGTGTGACTGTACCGTATCTCTTAAATGTCCGTCTAGTTTGAACTTACCGCACTACTAGTCGCTTTCTCTGTGGAAGCTTTGCGTTTAAAGAGCTAAAAAAAATTGCCTTATTTCAATATTTTGTTCCTAATTATTTACTTATATGGATAGCAGCCATGTAAGAAGTAAGATAATGCACATCCAGCCGGCGAAGACCTCCTGATCACCCTGTTGGGGAATATTCTGAGATAAACGGCTGGATGCTTGTATGTCTCTTACATAATAAATACCAGTTTGCAACATCAGGCAGCATGATGAACTGTTTTTGCACAGCTAAAATAACAGGAAGTGGCTGACACGCAAAAGGCCTTTACATTCAAGTTTAATAGTTGTCCACTTTTATGTTCAAAGAAGGTTCAAAGAAAATAAACATCATTTCCATGGGTCTGGTCTTTTCACCTGTTTGATTCAGGTTTGAATCAGGTGTTGTCTGATAGAGTAGCACTGTAGCACTACATGGCACTGTCATTAAAAACTAGGGTCCTCAAACTGCAGTGCTGAAACTGCATCCTCCAGTATTGCAAGATTGTACTGATGGTTCAAAGCAAGGAAAACAACACAGAACACAAGGGTCTGGTTTCACAGACAGGATTAGGCCTGAGTTCAGTTAAGTAGATTTTATAAATGTACATTAAAAAATTTTTAAGATATGTCAGTACATTTACATTTACATTTAGTCATTTAGCAGACGCTTTTATCCAAAGCGACTTACAAGTGAGGAAAACAAACAAGCGATTCTTCATGAATTGGCAAATAACACAGGAAGTGCTCACAATACAAGTCAAGTCAAGTCAAGTCATCTTTATTTATATAGCGCTTTTTACAATGCAAATTGTGGCAAAGCAGCTTTACATTTATAAGAAAATGGTGTCATTGTGCAGCTTATTCTATATATTATTGATTCATTCCATTGCAAATATCAATAGTTATTAGCAGAGGTGTAATGTAACGGAGTAATAATACTTCGTTACCGTACTTGAGTATTTTTTGGGAAAATCTGTACTTACTTGAGTATTTATATTTCTGTCAACTTTTACTTTTACTCCACTACATTTCTTAAATAAAATGTATACTTTTACTCCGATACATTTCCCCAAAGCATTTTCGTTACTTACTACAAAATAAAAAAGGAAGAACACAGACTGTAAACAAGCATGTGCAAACAAGCACTCGCACAACCGCGCTTGATTTCATTTTCCGGGTTGCGTTCGGTGCTGGAGCGGCTGAGAGGAGTGCGGCACGAGAGCGACCTCTAGAGGCGCTCTCTGATAAAACTATCACTGAAGCCTCGTCCAGTTTGTGTTAACACGTGACGCGAGGCTGCGCGGGGACACTTCAAAAATGGATTTAAAACAGACAACAAAGCGGTATGTTATACAGTACACTACAGTATATGTTTTCATATCACTAAAGTAATGAGTTTGTTGACTAGACGCTGCATTAGTGTGTTTGCCGTCGAGGCTGAGCGGATGCTGACGTTAGTAGTAACGTTACCTCAATCGGTTCAATGTGACAAAAACACCAACTGTTTAATGTCACGATTGTTACCCTCTATTTGCATTAGTTTATATCCATTTGTTCGATTTTATGCATTCTTTATCCAGCGAAGATGCATATTTAAATTGTATCCTAATCTTGCAGTCGACAGAAACATACATCAGAAATGTGTTCGATTTCAGTTTTTTTTAATCGCACTTTAACACATATTTCATCAAGTGTTCTGAAATAGAAGCCAATAACGAGTAAAAGTATACATATAATATGCCTTTGTGCGTAAATATGGCCATTTTTAAGCATGATTGTTTGGATTTATGTGAAATGGAAACACTTATAATAGAGTTCATTTGTGACATTAAAGGTTAATGAAAGCGTTGTTCATTGTTAATTTCAATATTTACATTTTAACATTTTAAAGTTGCCTCTTACATTAATTATAATGCACTATGAATTAACGTGAATGATCAAGGTATAATTAATGTATTAGTATTTTTTTATATTTAAAACTTACAATAAACATTTTGCCATTTTTTAAAATTCAAAGCAAACAAAACAAGAAAGAGTTAAAACAATCTTGCTGCTCAAACTGTGTATAGAACAATTTTTACTACTATTTTATGCTTCTTTTGTATTTTGCATTTACTTTTACTTTAAATACTTAAGTATGTTTAATATCAAAAAAATACTTTTCATACTTAAGTACAAAAAATATCACTTACTTTAAAACTTTTACTCAAGTAATATTCTAAACAGTGACTTCTACTTCTACCAAAGTCATTTTCTGGTAAGATATCTGTACTTTTACTCAAGTATGGCTTTCAAGTACTTTATACACCACTGGTTATTAGTCTAGTTAATTTAGGTATAGCAGCACTGCAGAAAACAGTGACGTAATCGTCCGGCTCAGCTCAGTTTGTATACAACGGCGCCAATGTAGGCATATCAAAAACACTGCTGAAGATCAAGCAAGTGTCCCCAACTTAAGCAAGCCAAAGGCAACAGCGGCAAGGAACCAAAACTCCAACAAATGGAGAAAAAAACCTCGGGAGAAACCAGGCTTAGTCGGGGGGCCAGTTCTCCTCTGGCCAACAGTGAACACTTGTCCGATACTCAGGCAGAGTTACAGGTCATTAAACCGATTTGGAATCGCAACAGTCAAAATATTTAATCTAGTTCCATCTAGTTTAAGATCTTTTTGATCACGCCGGTATGGGACGGTTTGTTGGGATATGTGCCACTGGCTGATGAGTCGGTAAGGTCTTAACAAAGGATGAGCTAGTTAACACAGTCTCCGCCGACACCACAGGGCCACATCGCTGCCGCACACAGGCACAGGTTCCCCGTCCGACCCGGACACGGCCCAGATCCAGCCAATCACGTTAATTGGTAAACCTCGGGATAAGCAGAGAGAAAATTAGAGAGAAAAAAAAGAAAAGCAGAGAGAAATTAGCGTAGACGCCATTCTTCTTCTGATGTACCGAGTACATCTGGTGTTATAGGAAGTTCCCGGTTCCGGCTGACCTGATCTATGCAGCCTAACAATCCTTTAACGGATATGAAGACAAAAGTTTATAGTGCGTCATGTGTATGCCAGGTTGAATAGATGCGTTTTTAGTCTAGATTTAAACTGACAGAGTGTGTCTGCTTCCCGAACAATGCTAGGAAGATTGTTCCAGAGTTTAGGTGCCAAATAGGAAAAGGATCTACCGCCTGCGGTTGATTTTGATATTCTAGGGATTAACAACTGGCCAGAATTCTGAGATCGTAATAGACGCGAAGGACTATAATGCATTAAGAGCTCACTCAGGTACTGGGGAGCTAAGCCATTTAGTGCTTTGTAAGTAATTAGCAAGATTTTAAAATCTATACGATGTTTAATAGGGAGCCAGTGCAGTTTTGACAGAACCGGGCTAATATGTTCATATTTCCTGGTTCTAGTAAGGACTCTAGCTGCTGCGTTTTGGACCAGCTGTAATTTGTTTATCACGCGAGCAGAGCAACCACCCAATAGAGCGTTACAGTAATCTAGTCTCGAGGTCATAAACGCATGAACTAGCTGTTCCGCATTTGTCATTGAGAGCATATGTCGCAATTTAGATATATTTTTAAGATGGAAGAATGCGGTTTTACATATGCTAGAAATGTGGCTTTCAAATGAAAGATTGGTATCAAAGAGCACACCCAGGTTCCTAACTGACGAAGACGACTTAACAGAGCAGCCATCAAGTGTTAGACAGTATTCTAGGTTTTTATGTGCTGAAGTTTTTGGTCCAATAATTAGAATCTCTGTTTTTTCTGAATTTAGTAGTAGGAAATTACTAGTCATCCAATTTTTTATATCAGCTACGCATTCTGTTAATTTTGAGAATTGGTAGGTTTCATCAGGGCGCGAGGAAATATAGAGCTGAGTATCATCAGCGTAACAGTGAAAGCTAATGCCATGCTTCCTAATGACATCTCCCAAGGGTAGCATGTACAGAGTGAAAAGCAACGGTCCTAGAACTGAGCCTTGTGGTACTCCATATTTAACTTGTGATCGAAATGACATCTTTTCGTTTACTACTACAAACTGATAACGGTCAGATAAGTATGATTTGAACCATGCCAATGCAATTCCACTAATTCCAGCATAATTTTCTAGTCTATTCAAAAGAATATTGTGGTCAAGAGTGTCAAAAGCAGCACTGAGGTCTAGTAACACTAATAGAGAGATACAACCATGATCTAATGATAAGAGCAAATCATTCGTAACTCTAATGAGAGCAGTCTCAGTACTATGGTACGGTCTAAATCCTGACTGGAAATCCTCACAGATACCATTTCTTTCCAAGTAGGAACTAAGCTGAGATGATACTGCCTTTTCTAGTATTTTTGACAGAAAAGGTAGATTGGAAATCGGTCTGTAATTGACTAATTCACCAGGATCAAGTTGTGGTTTTTTAATAAGAGGTTTGATAATAGCCCGCTTAAAATTTTTCGGTACGTAACCTAGTGATAAAGATGAATTAATGATCTTAAGAAGAGGATCTATGACCTCTGGAAGCATCTCTTTCAATAGCTTAGTCGGTATAGGGTCTAACATACATGTTGTAGATTTTGATGATTTAACAAGTTTAGACAATTCTTCCTTTCCTATAGCAGCGAATGAATGGAATTTTTCCTCAGGGATACAACAACCCACTGTCAGATGTGATACTGTAGTAGACAGTTGCATGGCTATAATTTTCTCTCTAATGTTGTCAATCTTGCAAGTAAAGAAGTTCATAAAGTCATTACTGCTGTGCTGTTTGGAAACATCAGAAGTTGAGGCTGTATTTCTTGTTAATTTAGCCACTGTATTAAATAAATACTTAGGGTTGTGTTTATTGTCTTCTAAAAGATTTGAAAAATAAGCAGATCTAGCGGTTTTTACAGCCTTTCTATACTCCATCATTTTCTCTCTCCGTGAAATCCGAAAAACTTCTAGTTTTGAATTCTTCCAGCTGCGCTCCAGTTTTATGGCTGCTCTCTTAAGGGCCCGAGTGTGCTCGTTATACCATGGCGTTGGACTAATATCCTTAATCTTTTTTAAGCGCAAAGGAGCGACAGAGTCTAGAGTGTTCAAAAAGAGAGCGTCAATAGTTTCTGTTGCAACATCGAGTTCTTCTAAGCTGTCTGGTTTGCTAAGTTGATGAAACTGATCAGGAAGATTATTTATAAAGCAATTTTTAGTGGTAGAAGTGATGGTTCTAACATATTTATGGCAGACAGGCGGTTTTCCAGCCTTGGATAAATGTAGCACGCATGAGACTAGATAATGATCTGAGACGTCATCGCTCTGCTGCAGAATTTCAACGGCATCAATATCGATTCCATGTGACAATATTAGATCTAGAGTATGATTACGACAATGAGTTGGTCCTGACACGTGTTGTCTAACTCCAATAGAGCTTAGAATATCTGTTAATGCCAATCCCAAAGCGTCTTTTTCATTATCTACATGTATATTAAAATCACCAACAATAAGGACTTTATCCACAGCCAGTACTAACTCCGATAGAAAATCAGCAAATTCTTTGATAAAATCTGTATGGTGCCCTGGTGGCCTGTATACAGTAGCCAACACAAATTTCAAATGAGATTTGTCACTTACATTATATAAACTTACATAGAGCACCATCACTTCAAAAGAGATATATTTGAAAGACTTTTGAGTAATACTGAAGATATTACTATAGATTACAGCAACACCTCCCCCTTTACCTTTGTGACGAGGTTCGTGTCGATAATAGTAACCTTGAGGGCTAGACTCATTTAAAGTAATGTAATCGTCTGGTTTTAGCCAGGTTTCTGTCAAACACAGCACATCTAGGTTATTTTCTGTGATAATATCATTTACAATAAGTGCTTTTGAAGAAAGGGATCGAATATTCAGCAACCCAAGCTTTATCATTTTGTTATCTTTATAATCTCTGTTTACTAGTTGTTGAACATCAATTAAATTATCACCCGTAAATGGGTTTGGAAGTTTTCTGTATTTATTAGTTCGGGGTACAGACACAGTCTCTATCTGATGATATCTAGGTGAAAGAGTCTCTATGTGTTGGGATTTATCTGAATTCTGTGACGTGAGACAGCTAGCAGACGGTCGGTTTAGCCAGTCTGTCTGCTTCCTGACCTGGGCCCCAGTTAGTCAAGGTTGAGCTCTAAGACTATGTGCCATATTACTAGAGAGAAGAGCAGCACCACCCCAGGAGGGATGAATACCATCTCTTTTCAATAGGTCAGGTCTGCCCCAAAAACTGTTCCAATTGTCTATGAAACCTATATTATTCTGTGGACACCTCTTAGACAGCCAGCCATTGAGTGATGATAGTCTGCTAATTATCTCATCACTCCTACGAGCAGGAAGGGGTCCAGAAAAAATTACAGTGTCTGACATCATACGTGCGATTTCACACACCTCTTTAATGCTAATTTTGGTGATCTCCGACTGGCGAAGTCGGACATCATTAGCGCCGACGTGAATAACAATCTTAGAGTATTTACAATTAGCATTAGCCAGCACTTTTAAATTTGCTTTGATGTCAGGCGCTCTGGCTCCCGGCAAACATGTGACTATGGTGGCTGGTGTCTCTATTTTCACGTTCCGTGTAATAGAATCGCCAATAACTAGGGCACTTTCAACAGGATTCTCAGCGGGTGCGTCACTGAGTGGGGAGAACCTGTTTGATGTTCTAATCGGAACGGAAGAGTGGTGTTTTTTAACACGACTAGGCCGCCTCACGGTCACCCAGTTGCCCTGCTGCACGGGCTCTACAGCCGGAACCGAACAATGTACGGAGTTCACTAGGCTAGTCGCATCCAAAACAGTATCTGAAGCCCTTGCATTCTTACTATCCTCAATTAAAGTTTGGATGTGTGTCTCTAATTCTAAGATTTTCTCTGTCAGCCTGACTATTTCCCTACATTTATGACATGTGAATCCTTCATCGCTGACAGAAAAAGCTAAACTATGCATGTGACAGGCAGTGCAAGTAACAATGAAAGGAGAAGATGACATAGCTTACCGTGTTTGTAGACCGATCTGACTTACCAGATGTTTGATGAATTTGAAGAAAACGAGAGCGCGACAGAAATGACGGTGGGCACGGATGACACTAACTAGCGTAGTGCTAACGCGTTGTGATGGTGATTTAGATTAAAAGATTAAAAACTAGCGATGTCAGATTAATGTGATAGGCAATATAAGACAATATCAGATATATAGTGAAGATAAAGTAGACAGCAAACAATGACAATAAATAGATTCAAATAAAGCTATATGGAGCAACAGACTCAAACAATTCAGCAGCGAGGCAGACAGAAGCAATCGATCAAGTCTCGCGAGCCATATTACTAGAGAGAAGAGCAGCACCACCCCAGGAGGGATGAATACCATCTCTTTTCAATAGGTCAGGTCTGCCCCAAAAACTGTTCCAATTGTCTATGAAACCTATATTATTCTGTGGACACCTCTTAGACAGCCAGCCATTGAGTGATGATAGTCTGCTAATTATCTCATCACTCCTACGAGCAGGAAGGGGTCCAGAAAAAATTACAGTGTCTGACATCACATTTGAATACCTGAGATACCCAGTGACGAGAGGGTGGACAGAAGAATTTGATGGTTTACGGTGTCGAAGGCAGCAGATAGATCCAGCAGAATGAGAACAGATGATTTGGAACCAGCCTTTGCCATTCGCAGGGATTCCGTGACAGACAGTAGCGCAGTCTCTGTGGAATGGCCGCTCTTGAAACCAGATTGGTTGACGTCCAGATGGTTGTTCTGTGTGAGGAAGGATGACACCTGGTTGAACACAACTCGTTCAAGTGTTTTTGAACACTTTGCTTTCACTTTGCTTTCAGTTACAAGTTGCTTTCAGTTAAAACAGCTCAAACATGCATTTTAGTCTAGGACTAACTTAGGCCTTGTCTGTGAAACCAGGGGAAGGAGTATTTTTCAGTGTCCAGTAGGTGGCGGTAAGTGATAACAACACCAATCCACGTTTTAAGAAGTTTCTGTTGTGGATGGTGATTGTGAACAGAGGTATGCAAGATAATAATTAATTTTGACCTCGATAACATTTGTTTATTGGTTTTATTTTTTGTGAGACATTCTGTCAGAAATGGATCTTTGTACAATTTCCATCAAGCTTAAGTTTGACTTAACTGCAAAACTAACATGATGTAGAGTTCAATCTACGAATATATATTTGAGTTAGTAATATGGCTAGTAGAAGCAGTGAGGGGAATAAGGGCATTTTCAAGCAATTATTGATGGATGTGGTCGTTTTTGGTTAATTTGATCAATTATTTTGCCTGATTAATTGGTTGTTATGCATAAGGTTAACCTAAGGTCAGTATATTTTTTTCTATGACATAAAAAACATCAGTAATACCCAACTCCTGAAATTTAAATGTTAGCTTGTTTCAAAATTCTGAGTTCCGAGCAGTTTATTTATTTATTGTTTCTCAATGGTTCTCAATAAGTCAACGTTTAAAAAATAAGCAGGTTCTTTAAGGCCTAGTCCACACATACACAGGTATTTTTATAAGCTGCGTTTTTCCTTTTTCATTAAAAAAATAAATAAAAAAATACTAAAAATAAAAAAATACTAAAAATACTAAAAATAAAAAAATAACGCTAACCATTAAGCCATGTTGGCCAATCAGAAGCCCAAGTCCACCATTGGACACTTGCCTCATATCGACAAAGGAGATATTGGTGCACAATCTGACGCCAAACAAAAGAGATGGTGTGAACTCTGACATCACAAGACAAAATCTCTTGTTTCACCGGCTACACGGCAACACTGGCACACAGCAAAAGCTTTATATTTCAGATAAATACTGCTCTTTTTAACTATTCATCAAATAATCCTGAAAAAAAATTGTACACAACTATTTTCAACATTGATAATAATAAGAAATGTTTCTTGAGCGGCGAGAAGCATATCAGAATGATTTCTGAAAGATCGTGTCAACTCATCTTCATTTATATAGCGCTATAAAGCAGCTTCACAGTGATAATAGGAAAGTTAATGGACAGAGATTGCGTTGTCTTTACAGCAGCTCTAAGAAAATATGGGAACACTTTACAATAAGCTTCATTAGTTAGCATGAACTAATAATGAACTGCACTTATACAGCATTTATTAATCTATGTTAATGTTAATTTCAAGATTTATTAATACATTATTAAAATCTTGTTAACATTAGTTAATGCACAGTGAACTAACATGAACAGCTGTATTATCATTAACTAATGTTAATGAAGATTAATGAATACAGTAACAAATGTGTTGCTCATGGTTAGTTCATGTTCGTTAATACATTATCTAATGTTTAACTAATGAACCTTATTGTAAAGTGTTACCGAAAATATTATTATTATGTGCCACTGAAGACTGAGTAATGATGCTGAAATTCAGCTTTGATCACAGGAATAAACATCTTCAAATAGAAAACAGTTATTGTAAATTGTATAAATATTTCACAATAGTACTGTTTTTGCTGTATTTAGAATGAAATAATGAAGCCTTGATGGGCAGAAGAGACTATTAAAAAATCTTACCTTTTAAAAACATTTGACCGGTAGTGTGTGTATATATATATATATGCTACAGGTCAAAAGTTTTTAAAAGGTAAGATTTTATATATATATTTTACCCCACCTCTGATAACTGAAAAATCAGTTTGTTCTTTGTGCGGCTTCACTACAGCAGAAGTGAAACTGGTGTGTTCCAGTCCAGATCATGTAACCAATCAAACAGTGAGACTGAAAAGTCCATTTGCATTGTCAGGGTGGAGTGATTGTGATCCTCTCAGAATAGAGCAGCTCTGTCTCCAGAGACCATGTTCAAACCCCAAGAGCTTGATTTGACATTTACTGCTACATCAAGCTTCTGAAACGCACCTGCATCTTCATATGTTAGTGGAATGATGTTGTCAGACACAAAGTGAACTTGTTGAGAAGCTTTATTGAACGTTACAGCAGATGGAAAGATCACACAGTGCTTTGACACACGAGCTCTTTCAGCATTGAGTTGTAAATCACTACAGCTGCAGCACTAGACTCATGTGAATCCTGCCTGACACAGGACACTCAGATCTTCAGGAGAGAAACATCAGCACTCAGAGCTCTTGCGGAACGAGACCTCATGAGGAGCTCCATCATGTGTTACTCTGCAGACGTACAGCTCTCCCTCTTCCCAGCGTGCTTTGCTGAGGGTCAGGACGCTACTGCGGCTGTAGCGGCCGTCCCGCTGGCTCTCTGCGCTGGTCACGACCCCCTCGGTGACCTCTGAGCCGTCCAGTGTCCAGCTCACCAGCGCCCCCTGTGGAGAGTAAGAGCTGAGCAGGCAGAGCAGTGCGGCTGAGTCTCCAGAGATCTGCAGAGAAGAGGGCGGCAGCAGAGACACTGAGGGCTTCACTGTGGGACCAGCTGCAGGACACAAACACACACATCCACAAACACACTGATGAAACTCAGGAATAACGCCGTTCTTCTGAATGTATAAACATAACAATATCATTATTTGTGATTAAATAATTATAAAACACAATATATACGCAACATACATTTTGTACACAATACATTAGACAAGTATTTAATAAATTAATTAATCATCGTTATACACATTATAAAGCATGTTTGATCTCATGAATAACTGTAAAAATAAGGCAACCTAAAAATATTTAGCAATTTAGTCCTTGTTTTTTCATCTCCATGTTTTTTATTTTCAAAGACATGAACATCATTTGCCTCTTAAAACTAGAGGGACACATTTTACACAATTTCACCAGGCAAAAAAAGTTTCAAAAGTTGCAGTAAGGAGAACATGTGCCTCAACACACAAATCTCAAACATGGTGACGATCAACAATTGTAATTCAGTAAAAATATGAACCATATGAGATCTGAATAATAGTGACAACAGCAGCATCATAAATCAAGCCAGTAAATATAAAGCATTCTTTAAAAAATAAATAAATAAATAAATAATTCCCTATTTTTCAAGTTAGCTTTGAAAATAAAACATGGAGATGAAAAAACAGGATTGTCTGCTTGCGTTGATAAATGTTAAACCTTCTTTAGTTTTCTGACAAGAAGTCTTCAGTTCAAAAACTTCCTGCTACTCATTAGATGAACAAAAGATTTTAGGTTCATTTAAACTGGAGCAAATTAGTTGGGTTAACTTAAAAAGTTGAATGCGATAAGTTGCCTTATTTTTTTTAAGTTAGCACAATTGTTTTTTTCAGTTCTATTGTTACAGCTTCAGAAAGTATAATGCACTAAAACACGTGACAAACAACCAATTTCAGATGTAGCAAGACATTTGCAAATATTATAATGCATTTTAACTTAAGCTACAGTTATTTATGAAAAGATATGAGGCGTTATAATGTACATTATTGAAATCTTTATAATGCTTTATACATGAAAGCTTCAAGTAAAGTTTCACCACAATATCTAATAATTAATATTGTTTAAAAAATGTGTTTAACTGTAAAACACTTTCTGAAATCTAAACTGTATTTTTTTAATAGGTATTTAAAAAGACTTACTGATCACCAGTTTGGTTCCTCCACCGAATGTGAACCACAGTGACACAATGTAATGAAACGGTCGTACAAAAACCTCTATTCCACTCGAGTGAACACAAACTCCAGCAGAGAGAGAGAAACAACACTTCAACACACTGATATTAGAAGAAACTCAGATCTTCAACACTCAACCATTCAGATTTGATGAAATCTTGTTCAAAAATGATCAATAAACACACTTTCACTCAAAATGTTTTTTAACGCTTGAAAAACTGTAATTATTTTCATGATCAGCTGAAGAGTTTATTCATCTAATTTACAACATGATTCATTTTGACTGTTATATTTCTCATTTGTTCTCTTGTCATGTGCTGATATAACACTGTTTGAACAAATATATTTGATGACCTGTGACCTCTGAGGTGACCTTTGACCTCTTTTATCATGGATGATGTTGTGGAGTTTCTCATAATGATCTTCTGTTCTTCATGTGAAGCTCAATCATCATGATTCACAGAAAAACCTGCAGCTTTAAATCAATTAATCGACAATTCTGAACATTTCATCTCCTCGTTCTTATAGTCTCAGATGAGCTGATAATGAGTCCTGATGAACTTCATCCATGAGGAAAATATGGGAAAAAATAGGAAACAAGAAAATGTTTCTTTAAATGCAATAAAAATTGATTCATTCAGTACTTGATTTCTCATTGTTTACATGTTTTTAAAGGTGTAGTCCATCACTGTACCCATAAATAATGTGTTTGACAAAGTGTTTCAAATGATGTACACTCATGATTCTCCAGTCATTTCAGAAAAATCTTCTTTAATTTGTAAGGACGGTCCCTCCCTATGGCCATCATGATAAAGGGTTAGTTCACCCAAAAATGAAAATTCTGTCATTAATTCCTCACCCTCATGTCGTTCTTCATCTTCAGAACACAAACTAAGATATTCTGATGGCTCAGACTTTTCAACAATATCTAGTGATGGGTGAACAAAACACTGCTTCATGAAGCTTTACGAATCTTTTGTTTCGAATAGGAGGTTTGAAGTCACGTGACGAGGCTTTGTTGCGTCATAAGTGTTTCACAATTTCAAAAGTTCATGTGACTTTGGCAGTTTGATGCGTGAACTGAACCACTGATGCAAAACAAAAGATTCGTAAAGCTTTGAAGCTTCATGAAGCAATTTTGAAATCGGCCATCACTATGTCTGAGCAAAAATATCTTAATTAGTGTTCTGAAGATGAACGAAGGTCTTACAGAAATTAATGACAGAATTTTCATTTGTGGTTGAACTAACCCTTTAAGATCACATGACCAGCTGAATTCTCACTTTATCTTGGCATCAGAAACATTCACCTTATATAAATGAATCATGATTATTTCTGAAAGCTTCATCCACACTGATAGATGTGAATATAAAGTCAAAGACTAGTGTCGTATCAGCCTGTCAAACATAAACACAAATATTTCACAATTAATCAATATGAACAATTAATCAAATGGTTCAACAATATTCTGAAAGTAAAATCTTCAATGTAGAGTTTATTAGTTTGTCAGCAGCACACGCTGTAGTAAATCCTGCCCACTTCTTTGCATTGTCGCTCATGCTTCAGTGCTCTGAGAGTGTTTATAGTGCTGTGAGTTTAACACTTCATGACTGAGAGCAGAACAAACACAATCTTCATCATCACACAAGACAAAAGAACAACCATGAACAAAATCAGCTTCTTCATCTGGACTCTCTCTCTGTGTGTTCAAGGTAAATATCTTGTAGAAATATCTTGCAAAATAATCTTATCTAAAGTACAATAACCATTAATGACTAAAATCATTTATTTCAGAGAGCTGGGGACAAGTGATAGTGACTCAGAATCCAGTAATAAAATCCATCAAACAAGGAGAAACTGTTTCAATCAGCTGTAAAACCAGTCAGCCGATTTCTGGCTGTAGTGACTGTGTGTCTTGGTATCAGCAGAAACCTGGAGAAGCTCCTAAACTCCTGATTTATTATATAAACAGCCTCCAGTCAGGAACTCCATCTAGATTCAGTGGCAGTGGATCTAACTATGGCAGTGATTTCACTCTGACCATCAGTGCAGTCCAGACTGAAGATACAGGAGATTATTACTGTCAGAGTTATCACTATATCAACAGTCAAGATGTGTTCACACAGTGATAAAGAGTGGTACAAAAACCTCGGTCAGTCAGAGTCACAGTGATGCTCTGATACAGCTGAGAGAAACTGCAGCTGCTGATGGAGGATCACAAACAACACAATGGTGTATCAAACCCTTCAGAGACTGATGTATTGATGAATTAAGTAAACATGTAACATACAATCTCATATTCTTTACTAAACTGGACTACAATGTGGAGAAATGTGAGCGGTGCTTGTCCCTGCAAAACTTTCCACTACAATATTTTCTATTATACTGTAGGAAAGTCAATCCCTTTAATTGTACTTCCATACTTCACCACTAGAGGGTCACATGATAATGACAACATGACAAATGTAGCGTGTCTGGATAACATTCATATTACAAAGACTCAAACTAGGTAATAATTACCTGAAGAGAGTATGTGATTTCAGACGCAGTCCATGTGCTTGATACTCCAGACACTTTATTGTTATATTAATGTCTAACTGTTAATCTGTTACCAGATCAAGATGACTTTGTCACACTACATGATATACATTTACATTTACATTTAGTCATTTAGCAGACGCTTTTATCCAAAGTGACTTACAAGTGAGGAAAACAAACAAGCGATTCTTCATGAATTGGCAAATAACACAGGAAGTGCTCACAATACAAGTTTCATACATTGCTCAGTACCATAAGCTATAGTAGGAAGGGAAAAGGGAAGGAAAGGGTTTTTTTTTTTTTTTTTTTTTTTTTTTTTTATGAGGGGATCAAGTGTTCACGGAAGAGGTGAGTTTTCAGCTGTCTCTTGAATATTGCCAGGGATTCTGCGTTCCTGATGAAAGTAGGGAGATCATTCCACCAGCAGGGAGCAGTGAAGGAGAATGTTCTGGAGAGTGATTTTGTGCCTCTCTGTGACGGTACCACAAGCCTACGCTCCTTTAGTGATCGCAGGCTTCTGGTGGGGACATAGCGTTGTAGCAGTGTGTGGAGGTAGGAAGGTGCAGAGCCTGTGGTGGATCTGTAAGCAAGCATCAGCGCTTTGAACTTGATGTGAGTAGCAAGGGGTAGCCAGCGCAGAGAGATGAAGAGGGACGAGACGTGGGCTCTCTTAGGCTTGTTGAAGACAAGACGTGCAGCAGCGTTCTGGATCATTTGAAGAGGTTTGATTGCACTTGACGGCAGACCAGCCAGAAGAGCATAGCAGTAATCAAGCCTTGAAATGACCAGGGCCTGGACAAGCAGTTGTGTTGCATGCTCAGTCAGGAAGGGACGGATTTTCCTGATGTTGTGAAGTGCAAATCTGCATGACCGCGCCGTCTTTCAGATGTGGTCTCTGAAGGTCAGTTGGTCATCAAAGATAACTCCAAGATTTCTGGCCGACTTAGATGGGGTGATGGTGGTTGTACCAAGCTGTATGTTGATGTCGTGTTGTAGGGTAGGAGTGGCAGGGAAGACTAAAAGCTCAGTCTTTGCCAGGTTGAGCTGCAGGTGGTGTTCTTCCATCCAGGTGGAGATATCCGCCAGACAGCTTGAGATCCGTGCAGCTACTGTGGAATCATCTGGTTGGAAGGACAGGTAGAGTTGTGTGTCATCAGCATAGCAGTGGTAGGAGAAACCATGTGCCTGTATGATGGGACCCAGTGATGTAGTATAAATGGAGAATAGGAGGGGACCAAGAACTGAACCCTGAGGGACCCCAGTGATCAGTTGATGAGGTTTGGATACCTCCCCTCCCCAGGCAACTCTGAAAGACCTACCTGTGAGATAGGACTCAAACCACTGAAGTGCATATTCAGTGGAAGTGCATATTAAGATATTTGAGGAAGTGTCAGTGTAGTTCACATGATGGCTTCATGTGTCAAAATGATTCTCCATGCTCTCTGAACCACTCTTTCACAATTTTAACCCTGATGAATATTGGCGTTTTCATCCATCACATCATCCATTTCATCCATCTCTTAGACTACAATCTGCATTTAGAAGGATGTACTGTTACTTCATCCTCTACAGTTAAAGACTTGGGCGTTATATTAGGCTGGAACTTACCTTTCAAAAATCATGTTTCATATGTTACAAAAAGAGTTTCTTCCACCTCAGAAACATTGCTAAGCTACAGAACATGTGGTCTGTTTCTGAAGCAGAAAAGTGAGTTGATGCATTCATGATGTCTAGACTGGATTACTGTAATGCATTACTAGCTGGTTGTCCTTCGTCCTCAATAAACAACTATAATTAGTCCAAAATGCTGCAGCTAGAGTTCTTACCAGGTCAAGAGAATATGATCATGTGACATCAATGTTATCATCTCTACACTGGTTATCTATTTAGTTCTGTATTGATGTATAAATGCTCCTGCATTTAACTGATCTTCTGCTGCTCTACAATCCATCACGCTCTTTAAGGCCACAAAACTCTGGACTTTTAGTAGCTTCTGTTTGAAACTTTATGAACAGCAGCTACTCTAATTGTTTTCCATTTGCTTTTCTGTTTCTTCCTTGAAATGCTCATTCCGAGGTACTATAGCGATTCTTCCAGCTCCAGTTTGGATCCATCCTCTTAGGAAGACTTCGACCCAACACCTGTGAACTCATATGGACCTCAGATGACGCCAACCTGAATCAACATTCAAAACTGACAACCTTTATATTGTAATCATTATGATCACAACTTCTAATAACTGCTTCAACAAGCTCATTGTTTCTGCTTAAAATTAATACATGTTAGCTTACTGCAATTTTAGTGTTATCTTGGACTGTAAATTTGGACATTATGTGATAATCACCGCTGATAACAGATCACTCTGAATCGTAATGTAGAACAATGCATAATCTGTGAAGCTGCTCTGAAAAATATAAATATATATATTGAAAAGCAATACACAAATAAATGAATGAATTTCATTAAATTGAACTGAAATTGTAACTCTAGTGTATGTTAGTTTGTCTGTAGTAAATCCTGCCCACTTCTTTGCATTGTCGCTCATGCTTCAGTGCTCTGAGAGTGTTTATAGTGCTGTGAGTTTAACACTTCATGACTGAGAGCAGAACAAACACAATCTTCATCATCACACAAGACAAAAGAACAACCATGAACAAAATCAGCTTCTTCATCTGGACTCTCTCTCTGTGTGTTCAAGGTAAAATGTTTCAATAAAATTTCACGCTAAAATATAATAATGTCATTAACAGTGAATCTTATACAAATATTTTTTTGCTTTTTCTCACAGGTTTAAGTGGACAGGTGACTGTGACTCAAACCCCTTCTATAAAAATTGTTCAGATTGGTGAATCAGTGACTATAAACTGCAAAACAAACACAGTAGTGAGCAATGGCTGTGTAGGTTCATATACTTGTATGGCCTGGTACCAGCAGAAACCTGGAGAATCTCCTAAACTCATGATTCATTCTGCAAAGCAAACCGTTTCAAACACTCCATCTAGATTCAGTGGCAGTGGATCCAGAACTGATTTCACTCTGACCATCAGTGGAGTCCAGACTGAAGATACAGGAGATTATTACTGTCAGAGTTATCACAGTGGTGGAGTGTTCACACGGTGATAAAGAGAACTGTTTTTAACCTGATTATTCTCTAACTTTTAATTTCCGAACATCTGAAACCAGGACTTCCTCCCCCTAATTCATATAAGTGGAGAAAAAATAGACCTCAATAACTACATCAGTCTAGGACAGTGTTTTCAATACATTTTTTTAGAGTGGAGCACCCCAGAGGCATCTACCATCCTTCTGCGTAGCTCCTCTCTTAGGGGTCGTTCACATGTCGCGTCAAAACACGCGTGGAAAGCGCCGCCGCGCCGCTTTCACCTTCTTTCCAAAGCGCTTGCGCTCCCGCGGCGTCTGTCGTTGCTATGCAACCATGAACTGCGCTCTATAATGTCCACTCAGGTATAAAATATTATACATTATAAAATATGTTCAAGATATATTCTTCCGATATTCGTCATTTGTTTTCTGTGTGGAGTTTTTTTCAACAAGTCTGTGCAGGGGATTGGCCGCCGAAGTGAAGCATCATTGGCTGAACCACAACGTGATTTTTTTCTCTTTTATAACCACCACACACCGTTTCCTTTCAAGGACAATATATGCCCTCTAAATTGACTTTCCAGTGCATTTTTATCTTTATAAATACAACATTAAAGATGTTTTAAATGAATAAAAAATGTTCAATAGAGAAATATGCAATGATGATAAAAACGTGAAAAGTTAAAACACTAAAAGCGCCAGTAGGTGGCGGTAAGTCCCAGTCTTAATGCGTGATCATTCATTCATTCGAAATCGCCTGTTCAATGAGTTAGTACTTAACGAGCGCTAAAAGAGCATGAATGAAATCTCCGCTGTGTCAGAAACCATTCACTGATCCCTATATAGTGTACGGCATTTGAGTGCACTATATCTGCAGGGAGTGAACGAAATGAAGTGAGCGAATTCGTTTTGTATGTGTAAAATGTATTTATTATTTTTAATGGTTTTTTAGTTTGTTAGAAACTCGCGCTCATAGATCGTTGAGCGCCCTCCTCAGGCGACCGTTATGACGACGTTACGCTACAGATAATTAAAGAATATTTTTTAAATCATCCACTAAATTATCATCTCTTAAAGTTTAATGAGTTCACAACACTGCCACAAATGATTAAAACACCTTGCTGTTAGTAACATTAAATTGAGTTAATGCCAACATAATATATTTTAATAACAAAATAATATTTTTAGTTTACCTTATTAATATGATTTAATTTTAAAATTCATCTATATGATAATATGTATCTCTATATTTGACTTGTACTGCAGCCTGAATCACAATCACACCATGTTCTATCGTTGCCTGATGGAGTTTGGGATCTTGCCACTGTCGCCTCTGGCTTCCTCAGTGGAGACACTTCATATTCAACATATTATTGATCTGACTGTACTGACACTTTTGGAAGAGAAATGAACCGAGCTGGACCATGACTGTTTTCAGCAGAACGCCTTTAGAAATGAACTGATTAAATCATTGCTGATCTTTACAACTGAATCGACACTGTTTTCTCAGAGCTGCTGTACAGCCGAAACAAACTATGTTACATCATTTTCCTGTTTCACTGTGAACTGCTTTGAAACAATCTACGTATAAAGTGCCGTATAAACAAAGATGACTTGACTTTACAACAGGAGGAAGTTGGTAATATATGTGTTTGCGACTGACTTACAGTCTTCAGGATAATGATTTAAATATCAAGAGTTGCTTTGCATTGTCGCTCATGCTTCAGTGCTCTGAGAGTGTTTATAGTGCTGTGAGTTTAACACTTCATGACTGAGAGCAGAACAAACACAATCTTCATCATCACACAAGACAAAAGAACAACCATGAACAAAATCACCTTCTTCATCTGGACTCTTTCACTTTTTATTCAAGGTAAGACTGATAAAAACTGACTCTGGTTTTGTTGTTCTTGTAAAATATATGATGGTAGAAGTTTTAAACAATAATTGTTCTTCTTTTCTCTTCTTCAGAATCCAGAGGAGTCACTCTGACTCAACCTGAAGTTAAAACTGTCCAACAGGGTCAAAAAGCTACAATAGACTGTCATATAGATGTAGGAATATACGGCAACTACTTAGCCTGGTATCAGCAGAAACCTGGAGAAGCTCCAAAACTCCTGATTTATTATATAAACAGCCTCCAGTCAGGAACTCCATCTAGATTCAGTGGCAGTGGAACAGTAAGTACTGGCAGTGATTTCACTCTGACCATCAGTGGAGTCCAGACTGAAGATACAGGAGATTATTACTGTCAGAGTGCTCACTATATCAACAGTCAATATGTGTTGACACAGTGATAAAGAGTGGTACAAAAACCTCGGTCAGTCAGAGTCACAGTGATGCTCTGATACAGCTGAGAGAAACTGCAGCTGCTGGTGGAGGATCACAAACAACACAATGACAACTTTTTCCCCCTAAATAGAGTAAATATAGTTTTTATATGCAATTATATTATATTTTTTGTTTTAAATATCAGTCAGTGCTCAGTGTTTGTACTCCAGATTTTTGATTTGAAGAGTTTTGAATTTAGATTTTTCGGAGTGTTGGTGTTTTCTCCTGCTTCAGGATTTTGGTTTCTTTCATCCAGTGATTGTGGGACAAATACTCAAACTAACTAACTAGATATTGTCTGAACTCATTTCTTGCTAAAATGCAATGTTGAGGGAATATTATAATGTTGCAGTCGTGCTGTGGCCTTGTTTCTATGGCAGAATCACAGCTCCACTGCTGTTATTTACACTCTTGATCATGTGATATTGCTTAAAGAGGCCATATAATGCTTTTAACATGTTCTTTAGTGTGTGCTGTATCTGTAGGGATCATCCATAAGCCCAACAACTGAATCCATGTGTGGATGAAGGTATAATGCATGTAGATCTCTTACTTGTGCTTCTTTAAAGTTCACTTTAATTAGTTTGACTCCAGTTTCGAAAGATTATTACATTTAGACTGCGTTTCTAATTATGAACTAACGATATTTAGTTATGTGTTAATTTAGATATTTGATTATACTGGGTATCCCATACCTTCGGTTATTCGTCCATTAGGGTCCAGGTGTTGAACAGAGTCTCACGTTGGTCAAGATCTCACGGACACAAAATCATCAGTTCTGATCTTAGACAGGATGGAGGGTGTAGAATGAACACATTCGCTCAGTTCTGTCAACACTGCACTGGCTCCCTATTAAAGTCCCTGTGAACCAGAAGTTGCAGCGGACTTTCGCTTCAGTGTCCGCTCTGAAATGCCGTTCTGTCTCTGATGACGACACTTTGATGGCTCAGGTAGAATATGTCCTTCACCAATCCCCTCTAACCGTCTGCTGTGAGCGACAGATGGAGAGGAGGTGCGGTAGATCCTTTTTCTGTTCGGCACCAAAACTCTGAAACAGTCTTAGTTCACACTTGTAGTTCGCTTCTCTTCTAGCGTTCACACTGGCATTTTTAACAGCGAACCTAAAGATACCGAACCAAAGGCACAGGGATACGGTCACGACCTGATTGGTCGGCTTTCATGACGTATATTTGGCACCGGAGCTCGCTTACCAAACATTCAAAACACAAAACAATGCTGTGTGCTGGATTAAACGCCATCATTTTATCCGTGTATGTATGGTTTTATTTTTACCAGCTGAGAACTCACAAAGAGCTTATAAAATATACGCAGAAACGAAGTTTAGCTGCAAAGAGACGGCAGTTACATCGTCTGTACCGGCTAATGGGCACCACAGGTCCTTTGATGAGAAGAACAGGTATGCTTACATTATTGATATCGATATTGATGAGGAACTTCACCTCCTCGTTGCTCCACATTTGCCCTCTACTCATTTTGGATACACCGATCTTTCAAAGCGTCGCATCTTGTGACATCACGTCCTGTTTTTGGTTGATTTACACATAGACATAATAAATACATAGACGCCCCATTGGCCACTTTGGAACGTTGCTGTGATAAGTCAACGCGTCCGCCATATTGCTGAGGGCAACACTGCACTGTAAACAAATGCAAGTAAACTGGCGAGCTGCGGTTTTTCTGGATAAAAACTAAAATAACTTTTACATTTATCAACCGATTTCAGTGGTTTATGATGTACGTGGTGTACAAAAAGTTCCATCTCTAGTTACTTAAAACCTCGATAGTAGACTTTAAAAAAATGTTTATTTTAATAACGAATAGTCAAAGCTCAGACTTGTCCTGTATTTGACCGCTTTATTTTTGGATACGAATTATGAAGATGCCCATAATGAGCTAATTAAAATTTTCACCTTAAATGAAAAAAAAGGATTTCCTATTGTGGAAAAGGCATTTTCTGTCTTTTAACCCATTTGAGCTTTTCTTGTGTTTAGAATAGACCACCATTGTGAAAATGAAGCAAATTGTCAAATACAAATCACACACGCTGTTTTCTGTATTTTTATAGCACTAAAATGATACAGATATTTACAGATAGCTACTCCAAAACATACAATAACAAGATAACTGATGGATCCTTTATGGTAATACATATTGTAACAGTCTCTTCCGTAAAAGCTACAGGTCGCTCTAAGCACCTGATATTGGACCAGTAATTAGGTTCGTCACAGGAGGGTAAGTGGAGTGTAGGCACATACGGACACAGACAATAACTGGTAATGACTCTGTATTTCGTTGTGCAAAATGATAACGAAAACAATTGTAACAATCACAACAATTAAATAAAAATAAATAAAACCAAATGAAATGATTGTTCTTTTTTTCCAATATCCTGTTGTATCTTTTGATATCCTTAAGCTCTGTTTACTATTTAAATAGCTTTCCTCCTATTTGCTTCTAGTTATTATTCGATTTATGTTTCAATTGTTTAGTTTCTATTTTGGTTTATATTCAGTTTCGCTAACTTCTAGTTTAATCAGAGCTTTTCTTAACTTTGGGGTTTTTTAAGTTTCTCTTTGTTCAACACTTTAAATTTCACTCATAAAAAAGATTAACCCAAATTAACAATTAAAACGAGAAAAGAAAAGTACAGTGTCACATGAGTTCAATTCGAAACAATTGAAAACCAATTCAACTCAACAATATAACAGTCAATAGCTGCTTAGTCTGTGTATAAATGAATGCACCTTTGTCATCCAAAGTGGAAAAATATCAGTGTGTGAAAAGTCTCCGGATGTAGATGGAAGCTGTTTCAACAGTCAATAAAAGTCAGATCCTACCGATCAGAATGCGCAATGCAATGGCTTCCACCTGATCAGTAGAAGGCAACAATCAACAGGTAACACAGGATTTCTCCATCTGCATTTCTCTTGAATCAACAGCAGTTCGGTGGGAGGCTCGCCATCTCGAAGTCAAATGGTTCGATCCAATCACACAAAAAAACCTGACCTGTTTATACAAACAGTGTCTTAAGTTTCAAAAGCATTTACACATTAATCATTCAACCATCAACTATATGAAAATAGTGTTCAAAACCCTTTTCTCTCATATTCAACACATGTAAAATATGTTATCATGTGCAATATAGCATTTAAGTACTTAAAATGGAATATTATATATCGCATTTCACACTCCTTCAAAAACTATTACACACAAAACACTTCAGAGCTTCATAACATATAACATTCAGTTTTCAGTAAATTGACAATATTAAGTTAGAAACTCACCAAATCCGGGAGTTTCATATGATTTCTACACCCGCATTGGATTTTACAGGAGTTCTCAATCAGGAATCATCAGCCGCAATATCAACAATCACGTTCTAAAAATAACCCAGTATAGATAAATAATAGGTCTACAACATATTATACATCATATTTTTTAAATATTAGAAAGGATTATTTGGATATTTGCCTCAGATTTATCTTTGTTGCTTCTCTCGCGATCAGCCATGTGTGCATTTCATCGCTCCCGCGTCTCATCTCAATGACGTCACGCGCAGTCTCAGTTTAGACTGGACACGTCACTTAAGGATTTATTAATTTTCATCAATTTATTATTTTAAACTGCAATGCCTTTAATCAGCGTTTTGTTTAATACTTTGAGCATTTTATTAGAATTGTAATTATTTGAATAATATTCTTTTCTTCCTGTGTCTTATATAGCTGAATTCTAACCTGCGTTACACCCTCCACCCTTAAATCCATGCAAGTCCCTTTGCATGCTGTAACCTAAGGTCTTTGGGTTTGGGGTGTCTTAACTGATCTGGGTTGTTCTGCAAGTGACTCGACAAACGCAGTGTTCAACCCCTGAAGCAAGGATTGAATGATGGATATCATTGGGTTTCCCATTTCCGGGTAAGTCAGTCGTTTTGACTTCTGCTTCACTCTTTTGGACCTTCTTAACTGAAATTCATCCTCACTTGCACTTTGATCTGTTTCTTCCACAGGTTCAGTAAGTTCAGCAGTTTCAGGTGATTCTACTCTGCTTCTCCTCGATGGAACATCAGGTACACTTTCCTCAACTTGGACAGCTTGTGTGTCATTGTCCTTCTCGTTTCCAGCAGGTACATCTAGTGTTTGCTGCTCTACTTGAGGTAAGTGGTTTCTTTCTTTCAGGTTTTCCTTTACAGGTCCTGTTCCACCAGATGAAGACTGGGTTTCAGGTAAGTACTGAATATCAGGTAATTGTTCCATTTCAGATGAATAATTTCTTATGGGTACATTTCTTGCATTCACAGTCTCTGAACCATGACTTGGGACAGATGTTTGAATTTCAGAATCAGAGTTAAAAGAAACATCTTTAGGTTCTCTGACTACATTGTACTCTCTGATGAACCTTTGTGTAGTAATGCCCGGAACTTCAGAAAATTGGGGTACATAGTCATCTTCATCGGAGCTTTGATAGTTTTCCTGACATTCATCAGTTTCCTCATCTCTGTTTTGTCTGGTTACTCGCTTTTTCTGAGGTTTTGTTACATCAGTTCCATCTTCCATCAGCGGAGATAAGAAGCCACAAGGTAACAACAAATCTCTGTGTAATGTTCGTAAGGGGCCTTCTTGTCTCTCAGGTCTCACTGTATAGACAGGTAATTCACCAGCACGACTCACTACAATGTGTACAACTGGATCCCACCTGTCAGCCAGTTTATGTTTTCCGCGTAACCTCACATTTTTGACCAGCACACGGTCACCTTCCTCAAGCGACGACTCAGTCACTCTGCGGTCAAAACGAACTTTGTTTCTTTCTGCGGTTTTAGCCGCATTCTTCTGGGCTAGCTTGTAGCTCTCCTGAAGGTGAGTTTTTAGTGACTGCACATATTGTGAATGGAACTTAGGACTGTCACGGTTCACTGCGGTGTTGAAAATCAAGTCTACCGGCAGTCTTGGTTGGCGTCCGAACATAAGTTCGTATGGTGTGAAACCGGTTGTCTCATGCTTCGTGCAGTTATAAGCGTGCACAAGGGGTTTCACAAAGTCTTTCCAGCGAGTTTTCTCCTGAGCTTTCAAAGTACCAAGCATTCCCAACAGTGTGCGGTTGAAACGCTCGACTGGGTTCCCTCTTGGATGGTACGGTGTGGTTCTGACCTTTTTAATTCCAGCTATGTCACAAAGTTCCTTAATGGTCTTGGACTCAAAATCAGGCCCTTGATCGCTGTGTAGTTTTTCAGGCACACCATAATGAACTATGAAGTTCTCCCACAGCGTTTTAGCAACCGTTCTGGCTTTTTGATTGGGAGTGGGAACCGCAACCGCATATTTGGTGAAGAAGTCAGTTATCACCAAAATATCTTTGGTGTTGCTCCGGTCGGGTTCCAATGACAAAAAGTCCATGCACACTAACTCTAGTGGCCGGGTGACTTGAATGTTCACTAGAGGTGCTGCTCTTTCTGGTAAGGCCTTTCTACACACACAGCGGCTGCAGGTCTTGACTTTGTTTTCAACATCAGCAGTCATTCGGGGCCAATAGAATCGGGACCGGATGAGATCAAGGGTCCGTTCTATTCCCATGTGACCCATGTTGTCGTGCAGGCTTTCCATGATCATGGCTCTTAAGTCGGGTGGAAGGACGAGTTGGTAAGTTGTACAATCTCCAACAGTTCTTTTCCGATAGAGAACACCATCCTTCAGCACAAGTTTTCTCCATTCTCTCAACAGGAAAGGAAGTTCTGGAAGCTCACATCTCAGTGTAGGTAGAACAGTGTCCCCTGTTTCCAATTGAAGAATCACTTCTCGCATAGCTGGATCATTTCTCTGTTTTTCCTTTAACTCCTGCTCTGACATACAGGGAACAACTGAAGATCCTTCCATCAGCTCATAATCTTTGGGAATCGCTTCTGGGCACATAGAGAGTGACTCAACAAGAGTGATACAATTACTGTCACCTGCTTGACATAAGGAATGTTTTTCACAGACTGCTTGTATTGCATCCATGGAAATTGAGATGGAATCGGCCGATTCAGGTGAATGGTACAAAGTAAACTGGCGAATCCGATCTTGTTCCTTTTGAGATGTAGGATCATTTACCAGATCACCATGAGGTCGTCTCGAAAGTGCATCCGCATCGAGATTGTTCTTTCCAGGTCGATACTGGAGAGTAAAGGAGAAAATGGACAAGGCAGACAGCCACCTGTAGCTTGTTGCATCCAACTTGGCTGATGTTAAAACATAAGTGAGGGGATTGCTGTCGGTGATCACTTTAAAACTACTCCCATATAGGTAATCGCAAAACTTTTCAGTAACTGCCCACTTTAGGGCTAGGAATTCCAGTTTGTGGGCAGGATATCGGGCCTCACTCTTTGATAACCCTCGACTGGCATATGCGATTACTCGTAGCACTCCCTCCTGCTCCTGATAGAGTGCTGCACCTAGTCCAGTAGTGCTCGCGTCTGTATGCAGCACATATGGCAACCCAGGGTCTGCAAATCCTAATACTGGTGCTTCAGTAAGTTTTGTAATGAGTGTTTCAAATGCTCGCTGGCAGTCAGCTGTCCATCGCCCTCCAAACGGCTCTTTGGGATCAAGGTAGGTCTTTTTCTTACTTTGTACCTTGCAACTTCTCTGAAGAGGAGGATACCCCACAGTCAGCTCATTCAATGGCTTCACCAGCTTAGCATAGTCTTTAATAAATCGTCGGTAATATCCGGAGAAACCCAGAAAGGAACGCAACTCTTTCAGGTTCCTTGTATTTGGCCAGGTCTTAATGGCTTCTATCTTTTGAGGATCCGTCTCCACACCATTTTCTGAGACTATGTGACCCAAATATTTCACTGACTTCTGGAAAAACTTGCACTTTTCCAGCGAAAGCTTTAGTCCATAGTCTTTCAAGCGTCCCAGAACATGAAGAAGACGCCTCTCATGCTCTTCTAGAGTATCTGAGAAGACAATTAAATCATCCAAGAATACTAGGACTTCCAAAAGGTTGATGTCACCCATACACTTCTCCATCAGTCTTTGGAAAGTGCTGGGAGCATTAGTGATGCCCTGAGGCATCCTATTAAACTCCCAAAAGCCCAACGGGCATACGAAGGCGGTCTTGGGCTTGTCTTTCTCTTCTAGTTCGATCTGGTAATACCCAGATTTGAGATCGAGCACTGAGAACCATTTTGAACCTCGAAGTGCTGAAAAGGTCTCTTCTAAGTTTGGTAAGGCATATGCATCTTTGATGGTCTGCATGTTCAACTTGCGATAATCAATGCAAAGCCTTATATCGCCGTTTTTCTTCCTTACCACAACGATAGGGGAAGAGAAGGGTGATTCTGACTCACGAATGATACCGGCTTCAAGCAATTCCTCCAGATGTCGGCGGACAGCTTCAAGATCGTTGGGATGGATCGGTCGTGCTCTATGCTTGAAGGGGGTTTCGTCGTGTAACTTGATGCTGTGTTTTACTTTGTCTGTTTGTCCAACATCCATGTCGTGCGACGCAAAGACTTCAGGCATAGCACGCAGTTTCTGAGTGATTCTCTTCTTCCACTCTTCTGGCAAACATGAATCACCGAAGTCAAAGCAGAGATCTTCAGTGGATTTTGCACGGACACTTGACACTGAGCAACCAGATTGCACAACGTTGTGTGACATCACTTTCTGCAAAGCATGAATGTCTGCAATCACACTCCTGCCAGGAATGATTATGTCATGCTCCGTTTCATTCTTTAACACCACTGGAATCTTCCGAAATGGGTGCTGAGGTAGGTTAAGCAATACGTTGGCAACTAGCAGCCCTCCAGGAAAAGGTGCACCCGAGGGAGGCTCCATTACAGCCCATTTCTCTGCTACTTGTCCTCTTACGCTCACCACTCCCTCAAGAACGACATTTTGACCGGCAGGGACAACAGCAGGATCAACACCAGGCAGCCTAACAATTCCTACTCTACTGTTCTCTTTCTGTTGGCGTCTGTGTTCGATGGTCTGAATCACAGCTCTATAGCCAAATGGGATTGCTTGGCAGACTGAACCGTTGGCTTCCAGGTGTTTATCGTATGCAAGATCCAAGGTATTAGTTCCTATTAGCACCTTTGGCTGGGCAGTACCACCAGTTTCTGGAATTACTAAGGCAAGGGTTGAGACTTCAACATCAGACCCAAGGAAGTCTCTGGGAAATGTGACTTTCACCTCAACATAACCCAGGTAAGGTACTGATTGACCATTGGCTGCTTCTACCTCCAACAGATTATCCAAGGATGTTATGCTTAATCCAGGCAGATTTTGCTCAAAAAAAGACTGAGAAATGGTTGTTACTTGGGACCCTGTGTCAAGTAGACAAGGACAAGGGTTTCCTTCAATGTTCACTTGAGCAGTGCACTTCGTGCCAATTAATCCTTTGGGTAGGCCAACTGGACGACATTTTCCATAGGACTTGAGATAGCCCACATTGTTTGACTTCTTGAGACTTGTTTGATAATTGCCAGCCCTTGTACGTCTCGCTACAAGGACTGGCGAGTGTTTAAAGCCCCTGAAGCACTTGGACCATACTGACTATCCCATTGAACTTGATGTTCTTTCAAATGCTTTCTCTTTTCAGTTACAAGGGACGGGTTTGGATCATTTTCACAAATTGAAACAACATGTCCATCCTCGCCACATCGAAAGCAATATCCTGGCTTAGGCCTGTGAGGTTGCTTATGGTCAGCTGTAGGAGAGTCTTTGCGAACTTGTGTGTTTGTTTGTTTCGATTTACTTGAATTGCTCTTCGGCTCCGAGTTCTTTTGTGCTCTGAGCTCTGTCATCTGACTCTTGAGTTCTGTGACTTGCTGCTTTAGCTCAAGAACAGCATCATTTGATGGCAACTCACTTTGTCTTGTCAGTTTACTCTGTTTGGTGAGCTGGCTCTGAAGTTTAGCAATTTGTTTCTTTAATTCGGCCACTTCTATGTGTTCTGACACCTCATTGTGGTTTAAATCAAGAGGGATAGCAGTGACGACATGGGAACTGGCTCTTTGTCTCTGTACTCCTAAGTGCTGCTTCATACGACTTTCTTTTGTGAAGTATTTGTTTTCTTCACTGCGCAACTGTAGAAGTAGCTCAGGGAATGGGGGTGGTTCGTTCTTTTTATGTTCAAGCTGAAGGTTAGCTATTAGCGTGTCGTCCCAACAGCCCCTACAGAATTGTTTCAGGAGCTGCCGGTCAGCGTCATCTACAGGAATACCGCCTCTTTTCATCACTTTGAGAAGACTGGTGTACAATCGTTGCAAGTACAAAGAAGGTTTTTCCCCTGCATTCTGCAGTGTGTTCAGAAACTTAGCAAAGAGATCATCACCATCTTCTACGGTGTCGAAAGCAGAGTCTAGGACATCAAGGTAAGCAGCAGGTAAGGCTTTTGCACCTAACTGCTTAACAATCTCTGACGCTGGTGGCAGCAGGCTGTCTAAGATCTTTCTAGAACGATATAAGTCAGACAGTGAAGGGTCTTGAAGAATTAACTCCACACTGTTTCGCCAGGTGTCGTAATCAACTTCACCAGTAGGACGAGGAACTTTTCCTGAGAATGCTCTTAACCTGAACGATGCACTAGAGGATGAAACTCCATCACTTTTCACAATGTGCTCAATGACCATCCTTTGGACTTCAGGTGGGTTCACATCCTTCGCTTCAAATGTTGGTGAAAAACTTCCTGTATCCACTCTGTGGGCTGTATCAGAGGTTTGTCCTCCTGAATTCTCAGTTTGTTTGGGTGGAAGAGGAATGTTAGAGGAAGAAGAATCAATCGTTTGGGATGACTCAAGATTATTTGCATCAGTCAAATCGTCTGCAACGGAAACAGTGGTTGCGAGAAGCTGCTCTTTCAAGAGCTCGTCAAAAGTTCTGCCACTGCGCTTTGCTATTCTCTTCAGTTCAGCGAAGTAATGTGTTGTAGCACGTTCAGTTACTGCTGGTGTATAGACACTTGACAGGGACCTTATGTGGTAAGCAACGTTGTGGGGACTCTTGAAAGTGTAAGGCAACAAGGGTTTAAGAGTCAATAATGCAGAACCACTCCTGTACTCTACTATGACTTCTTTATGGTATGACGATTTGGGGTCATCTATGCTAAGGTGTCTATGGATACTACCATATTTGTTCAGGAAGTCAGTTAGATCTTCGTCAATTTCTGTGTTGGTCAATCCACTAATTATTAGTGCGTTTTCAATGGCAACGTTTTCAAGCTCAACTACTTCCATTTTGACTCTATTTGCACTACTTAGTTTAATTTTTCTTTTTCTTTCGTGCTCTTCAGAATTTTAAAATTTACAAACTATACCGCTCCTGGCTGGCTCGCCACTTCTGTAACAGTCTCTTCCGTAAAAGCTACAGGTCGCTCTAAGCACCTGATATTGGACCAGTAATTAGGTTCGTCACAGGAGGGTAAGTGGAGTGTAGGCACATACGGACACAGACAATAACTGGTAATGACTCTGTATTTCGTTGTGCAAAATGATAACGAAAACAATTGTAACAATCACAACAATTAAATAAAAATAAATAAAACCAAATGAAATGATTGTTCTTTTTTTCCAATATCCTGTTGTATCTTTTGATATCCTTAAGCTCTGTTTACTATTTAAATAGCTTTCCTCCTATTTGCTTCTAGTTATTATTCGATTTATGTTTCAATTGTTTAGTTTCTATTTTGGTTTATATTCAGTTTCGCTAACTTCTAGTTTAATCAGAGCTTTTCTTAACTTTGGGGTTTTTTAAGTTTCTCTTTGTTCAACACTTTAAATTTCACTCATAAAAAAGATTAACCCAAATTAACAATTAAAACGAGAAAAGGAAAGTACAGTGTCACATGAGTTCAATTCGAAACAATTGAAAACCAATTCAACTCAACAATATAACAGTCAATAGCTGCTTAGTCTGTGTATAAATGAATGCACCTTTGTCATCCAAAGTGGAAAAATATATCAGTGTGTGAAAAGTCTCCGGATGTAGATGGAAGCTGTTTCAACAGTCAATAAAAGTCAGATCCTACCGATCAGAATGCGCAATGCAATGGCTTCCACCTGATCAGTAGAAGGCAACAATCAACAGGTAACACAGGATTTCTCCATCTGCATTTCTCTTGAATCAACAGCAGTTCGGTGGGAGGCTCGCCATCTCGAAGTCAAATGGTTCGATCCAATCACACAAAAAAACCTGACCTGTTTATACAAACAGTGTCTTAAGTTTCAAAAGCATTTACACATTAATCATTCAACCATCAACTATATGAAAATAGTGTTCAAAACCCTTTTCTCTCATATTCAACACATGTAAAATATGTTATCATGTGCAATATAGCATTTAAGTACTTAAAATGGAATATTATATATCGCATTTCACACTCCTTCAAAAACTATTACACACAAAACACTTCAGAGCTTCATAACATATAACATTCAGTTTTCAGTAAATTGACAATATTAAGTTAGAAACTCACCAAATCCGGGAGTTTCATATGATTTCTACACCCGCATTGGATTTTACAGGAGTTCTCAATCAGGAATCATCAGCCGCAATATCAACAATCACGTTCTAAAAATAACCCAGTATAGATAAATAATAGGTCTACAACATATTATACATCATATTTTTTAAATATTAGAAAGGATTATTTGGATATTTGCCTCAGATTTATCTTTGTTGCTTCTCTCGCGATCAGCCATGTGTGCATTTCATCGCTCCCGCGTCTCATCTCAATGACGTCACGCGCAGTCTCAGTTTAGACTGGACACGTCACTTAAGGATTTATTAATTTTCATCAATTTATTATTTTAAACTGCAATGCCTTTAATCAGCGTTTTGTTTAATACTTTGAGCATTTTATTAGAATTGTAATTATTTGAATAATATTCTTTTCTTCCTGTGTCTTATATAGCTGAATTCTAACCTGCGTTACAATATGATATGGTACAACTACAGTTGAATGCAAATAGTAAATAAAAGATATAGTGAGAAGTAATAATAAATAGTTTGTTGTGTATATAATATATATAGGAAATAGTTTATGTAGAATATAATACAATATAGTCAATAATAAAGTGTATAATATTGTCAATACACAGTATACAGCAATTAAAATAGTAATGAATAGTATAATTATATAATAGTATAAGTACAATAATATAATATCACAATAATATATTGATAATAGCATATAGTATATGTATATACTAATACCGATGGTTTATCCGTCCCTATTGGGGAAGACTATTCCTGACAGACCTGTCCTACACAGAGAACTCGCTTGCAGAAAAACCTTCCCTTCTTATAGCTACTTCCCACAGTCTCCTCAACTCTTTGTCTCTGGGAAACCTTCAATGTGTGAGAAAAGTAAGCTAGCCAACTAGCTAACGTTACAGTAATTCACAATGTCACTCACCTAACCGAAACGAGTGCTTGTCTTCAAAGTCGGTTTAGATGCATATTTAAATTTCAGGAAATTTAGTTTATAAAATAAGATAAAATACACTAGAACTATAATATAAATCATTTAAACTCAACTTTCATAGCAAATTAGCGACATCACTAGCTGTTTTCTGACTGACTCCGGTGGCCAACTACTATCAACATAATTATAATGACCAAATACAACCAGAAACAAATGTTCAGCCTTACCTGTGAAGATTATTCCCAGAGACCTGTATTCAACTGTGCAGAGATTTGTACAGCCCCAAGCAGCACATGAAACAGGCATTTTTCTCAATTCCAGTTATGAGCGTTATGGGAACGTTGACCTGCACAATATGGCGGCGCCGTTGACGTACGATCTAGAGGGGCGTCTATGTATTTTATTATGTCTATGGATTTACACGTCTTTGGTCTGTGTTGCGTTCATATATCAATCGAACCGCACCAGAGTTCGTTTGGAAGCGGACTGAGACCCATCTCTTTAGCGGTCTCGGCCCACTTGTTTGGTGCGCACCAGGGTTCGGATGGCAGCGTTCACATGTGTTCAAACGAACCGCACTAACTGAGCAATCGCACCAGGGTTCGTTTTAATCCAACCAAACATGACAAGTGTGAACGCACCCTTAATAACCTCATTCAGACACACTCTGTCAGTTTAAATCTAGACTAAAAACACATATCTTTAACCTGGTATATATAAAACATGATCACTTTCTATTACTCAAATCAGTTAAATGATTGTTAGGCTACATAAATTACTTCAGTCAGAATTGGGAACACTTCCCACAACACCTGATGTACTTGGTACATCATAAGAGGAATGGCATCTACGCTAATATTAGTCTCTCTGTTTATTCTGAGGTTACCGTGGTCAGCCAGATCCGGGCCGTATCCAGATCCAACGTGATCTCATGAGAATATGTGTGTATTTTTATGTAAAGTGTGGTTTGTACATTTACTTACGTTTTCATTCACACTAAAACGTAAAAATACTTACATATTTACAGCAATAAAACGTAAATCATTGACATATTTAAGTGTGAATGTATATGAATTCCCATGTATTAATATTAAAATCGTGACATTAATGTTTTGAATCTGTTGCATTCAATTGTCATATCAATACATGTTTTAGTTGAATTTATTGAATGCATTTACTCGTCTATTTAAAATGAAATTACATTCCTGTTTGTGAGTTGTGGACTTGTGGCTGCAAACTCATTTCGGAGGATTACAAAATGTTAAACAGGACTACACTTTGAAACCTTAAAATTGAATAAAATGTCTGTAATTGTTTAACCACTTTGTAATGTTTATTTGCTGGCGTTTCTCCTATGCAGTGTGTAAGGCCCGTCCACTGGTCCAATGACGGTTTCCAATAGAGCGGGTGAAGGGATCTGCGTGTTGCTGTCTTCCTTCATACAACGTGATATCAACTGAATTAAATACATTTCTTTATATTTATTACCTCTATATTTTCATCTGACTCCAATTATGAAAAAGGTTTAAATCATATTTGATTCGCTATACATTTGAATAAATGTTTGATTACTCCTTTTAACCCTTTATACTCGTTCGGATTCCTATAACTCTTTGAGTCTCGCACAGATCGGGAATGCGACATCTAATCACAAACTCATCAGTCTTGGTCATCTAGACAGAGGCAAATTGACTGATACTTTTAGACGCCGCACCATGCTTGCATATTTCTAAAAATATGTGATTCAGTCCCCATAGATCTGTAAACACTTAATTAGAATAACACTATATCTAGCCAGAGGTCATGACCATTATCTTAGAACAAAGTTGACCAATCTAACTCCCTCTGATGACAACTTTACATAATCATGCCGTAGTTTCCCACGTACACTTAGTTAGAATAATATTACAATAATCAGAGGTTGAGGCTGACCCGAATTCAGATTGGTCTGACAAGCCTTTTGTTGTTCTGAACGGAAAAACCCATATTAGCCTCTACAGTCTAAGTACACGTGACTAATGCCAATGTGTTAGTCGGAGCTCCAAGTTTTGGTCCGTTACTAACCTGAGCGTAGATTTGTGGCGTTAACATCACCTACTAGAGTTTAATAATTTCAGAGTCAATCAGAATAAATTCAAACATAACAATTTATTAACCAGGTAATAGAACAATAATTCAATTCCAATTCAAAGAATAAAACATACATCAAATCAATAATAAAAGAACATACAAGCATTTACCTGGCAGTGAAATAGTCTACACACAGCGATTGTGCGGGAGATCTGCCTACAGACTCCCGGAACCTTTTGCCAGTTCTCTCTAAATACCCAGATAATTCAATAAGACCAAATGGTGGTGTCTGCAATTGTAATTAGGTTTGGTCCCCCGTTCAGGGGGTCACAAATGGGCAATCACGTTGAATGGGTTATTGGTACCTGTAGAAGGGGGCACTTATTTGCATACAGGAAGTAGTTTGAATGAAGGTTCTGGGGGCCGGCACACCTTTAGTGGTGCGCAATATTGCTTGCTTTCTAGAACTTCTTGGAAGTTCGTATTATGTCTGGGAGAATGAGACCATTTTACCAGGCGCACTGAGACATTTCAAATGATACCAAACATGTATATTCATTTGTTGTACACATTCAGATTTGGATTGTTTCCCATCCTTCTCCTTCACCTAAAGCTCAGAGAATGGTGGGGACAGTGTAGTGGTGAGGTGTGAACTGCTCGGCATGGGGCGTCTCGGATGGTTCTGTTACTTATGCAGAAGAACATTCAGATGTTGATTTGTCAGCAAAAGTTGTCCTTCAGTCCAGACAATTCGACTCCAGCCTTACAGTATAATGCACTAAAACACGTGACAAACAACCAATTTCAGATGTAGCAAGACATTTGCAAATATTATAATGCATTTTAACTTTGGCAACAGTTATTTATGAAAAGATATGAGGCGTTATAATGTACATTATTGACATCTTTATAACGCTTTATACATGAAAGCTTCAAGTAAAGTTTCACCACAATATCTAATAATTAATATTGTTTAAAAAATGTGTTGTTCTTGTTTCAACTGTAAAACACTTTCTGAAACACTTTCTGAAATCTAAACTGTATTTTTTTAATAGGTATTTAAAAAGACTTACTGATCACCAGTTTGGTTCCTCCACCGAATGTGTACCACAGTGACACAATCTAATGAAACGGTCGTACAAAAACCTCTATTCCACTCGAGTGAACACAAACTCCAGCAGAGAGAGAGAAACAACACTTCAACACACTGATATTAGAAGAAACTCAGATCTTCAACACTCAACCATTCAGATTTGATGAAATCTTGTTCAAAAATGATCAATAAACACACTTTCACTCAAAATGTCTTTTAACGCTTGAAAAACTGTAATTATTTTCATGATCAGCTGAAGAGTTTATTCATCTAATTTACAACATGATTCATTTTGACTGTTATATTTCTCATTTGTTCTCTTGTCATGTGCTGATATAACACTGTTTGAACAAATATATTTGATGACCTGCGACCTCTGAGGTGACCTTTGACCTCTTTTATCATGGATGATGTTGTGGAGTTTCTCATAATGATCTTCTGTTCTTCATGTGAAGCTCAATCATCATGATTCACAGAAAAACCTGCAGCTTCAGACTTCAATCTTCAATCAGAGTCAATAGAAAGTGTCAGCAATGAAATATAAAGGTATTTCACATGTTCTACACAGTCAAGCATGTTTTCATACACAGGTCTGTTATAAAAGTATCTGGACTCATTATGAATCTCCACAAGATCATGAAGCATGAACAAGCTCTAACATGTCTCCATCTTTAACTGCCTGTTTCTTCTCCATTTGATGATTTCAGACACACATGAGGCTTCATGATAGATGGAGTGACACCATGAACTCTGATCAGAGATTCACAATCAGTCCTGATACTTTCTGAACAGACTCATGATTCATGATCTTACTTTAGTGAAGGAGCTTCATCTACTGGAAGTGTAGCAGTGATGACGGTCACATGACTCAATATGGACACAGAGATGGACGTTCATCTGCACATCCTCAGTGTCTCAGTGGGCAGAATAAAAATAAAACTACTGAACTAAGTAAAATAACATTAGTAATCATCATTCTGTAACTCTAGTGTATGTTAGTTTGTCTGTAGTAAATCCTGCCCACTTCTTTGCATTGTCACTCATGCTTCAGTGCTCTGAGAGTGTTTATAATGCTGTGAGTTTAACACTTCATGACTGACACTGTCTATAATTATTACACACACAGCTAAAATGGCATTCATCTTCTTCTTCTTGATCTTAGTAATGCATTTTGAAGGTAAGATCTTGTACTTTTTTGCAAGAATTATGAGCAGTTAAAATTAAAAGTATTTTTTAATTGAAAAATGCTGAATGTCTTTTCAATGTTCATCAGTCTCTACAGGACAGGTGACAGTAACTCAGACTCCCACAGTGAAACATGTTCAGAGCGGATTCACAGTGACTCTGACCTGTAAAACCAGCAGCTTCATTGGACGCCGGTCAGACGGTGACTGTAAATCTTGTGTCTCCTGGTACCTTCAGAAACCTGGAGAAGCACCTAAACCTTTAGTGTACAGCATCAGAACCCTTGTGGCTGAAACTCCAGCTAGATTCAGTGGAAACGGAGCCGATCATGGAACTGATTTCACTCTGACCATCAGTGGAGTCCAGACTGAAGATACAGGAGATTATTACTGTCAGAGTTATCACTGGATCAACAGTAAAGCTGTGTTCACACAGTGATAAAGAGTGGTACAAAAACCTGTCAGAGTCACAGTGATGCTCTGATACAGCTGAGAGAAACTGCAGCTGCTCATTCAACCCAATCACACACAACACTGATCACAAACACTAAGAACACTAGATCATTACGATCATTACGAGTTCATGAAGAGAATGAGTCAGTGTTTAATATGATCATCATGTTTTAGGTGTAATATATGATCCCTGTCAATCAAACTGAACAGACTGCATTCAGTCACTTCTGCTGTCTGGACCTGAAATGATTTTCATGACATTTTCATATGTATTTTCATCATCGCATTTTCAGCAGAAGTGAAACTGGTGTGTTCCAGTCCAGATCATGTAACCAATCAAACAGTGAGAATGAAAAGCCCATTTGCATTGTCAGGGTGGAGTGATTGTGATCCTCTCAGAATAGAGCAGCTCTGTCTCCAGAGACCATGTTCAAACCCCAAGAGCTTGATTTGACATTTACTGCTACATCAAGCTTCTGAAACGCACCTGCATCTTCATATGTTAGTGGAATGATGTTGTCAGACACAAAGTGAACTTGTTGAGAAGCTTTATTGAACGTTACAGCAGACGGAAAGATCACACAGTGCTTTGACACGCGAGCTCTCTTTCAGAATTGAGTTGTAAATCACTACAGCTGCAGCACTAGACTCATGTGAATCCTGCCTGACACAGGACACTCAGATACGGCTCATCTTCAGGAGAGAAACATCAGCACTCAGAGCTCTTGCGGAACGAGACCTCATGAGGAGCTCCATCATGTGTTACTCTGCAGACGTACAGCTCTCCCTCTTCCCAGCGTGCTTTGCTGAGGGTCAGGACGCTACTGCGGCTGTAGCGGCCGTCCCGCTGGCTCTCTGCGCTGGTCACGACCCCCTCGGTGACCTCTGAGCCGTCCAGTGTCCAGCTCACCAGCGCCCCCTGTGGAGAGTAAGAGCTGAGCAGGCAGAGCAGTGCGGCTGAGTCTCCAGAGATCTGCAGAGAAGAGGGCGGCAGCAGAGACACTGAGGGCTTCACTGTGGGACCAGCTGCAGGACACAAACACACACATCCACAAACACAGAGACAACTGATGAAACTCAGGAATAACGCCGTTCTTCTAAATGTATAAACATAACAATATCATAATTTGTGATTAAATAATTATAAAACACAATATATACACAATATACATTTTATACACAATACATTAGACAAGTATTTTAATATATTAATTAATCATCGTTATACACATTATAAAGCATGTATGATCTCATGAATAACTGTAAAAATAAGGCAACCTATCGTATTCAACTAATTTGCTACAGTTAAAATGAACTTAAATACTTTTGTTTATCTAATGAGTAACAGGAAGTTTCTTGAACTTCTTGTCAAGGAAACTAAATAATGTTTAGCAATTTAGTCCTTGTTTTTTCATCTCCATGTTTTATTTTCAAAGCGACACGACATGAACATCATTTGCCTCTTAAAACTAGAGGGACACAATTTACACAATTTCACCAGGCAAAAAAAGTGTCAAAAGTTGCAGTGAGAAGAACATGTGCCTCAACACACAAATCTCAAACATGGTGACGATCAACAATTGTAATTCAGTAAAATTATGAACCATATGAGATCTGAATAATAGTGACAACAGCAGCATCATAAATCAAGCCAGTAAATATAAAGCAATAATCTTTTTTTTAAAATAATAATTCCCTATTTTTCAAGTTAGCTTTGAAAATAAAACATGGAGATGAAAAAACACGAATGTCTGCTTGCGTTGATAAATGTTAAACATTCTTTAGTTTCTGACAAGAAGTCTTCAGTTCAAAAACTTCCTGCTACTCATTAGATGAACAAAAGATTTTAGGTTCATTTAAACTGGAGCAAATTAGTTCGGTTAACTTAAAAAGTTGAATGCGATAAGTTGCCTTATTTTTTTTAAGTTAGCACAATTTTTTTTCAGTTCTATTGTTACAGCTTCAGAAAGTATAATGCACTAAAACACGTGACAAACAACCAATTTCAGATGTAGCAAGACATTTGCAAATATTATAATGCATTTTAACTTTGGCAACAGTTATTTATGAAAAGATATGAGGCGTTATAATGTACATTATTGACATCTTCATAACGCTTTATACATGAAAGCTTCAAGTAAAGTTTCACCACAATATCTAATAATTAATATTGTTTAAAAAATGTGTTGTTCTTGTTTTAACTGTAAAACACTTTCTGAAACACTTTCTGAAATCTAAACTGTATTTTTTTAATAGGTATTTAAAAAGACTTACTTTTGATCACCAGTTTGGTTCCTCCACCGAATGTGAACCACAGTGACACAATCTAATGAAACGGTCGTACAAAAACCTCTATTCCACTCGAGTGAACACAAACTCCAGCAGAGAGAGAGAAACAACACTTCAACACACTGATATTAGAAGAAACTCAGATCTTCAACACTCAACCATTCAGATTTGATGGAATCTTGTTCAAAAATGATCAATAAACACACTTTCACTCAAAATGTCTTTTAACGCTTGAAAAACTGTAATTATTTTCATGATCAGCTGAAGAGTTTATTCATCTAATTTACAACATGATTCATTTTGACTGTTATATTTCTCATTTGTTCTCTTGTCATGTGCTGATATAACACTGTTTGAGGAAATATATTTGATGACCTGTGACCTCTGAGGTGACCTTTGACCTCTTTTATCATGGATGATGTTGTGGAGTTTCTCATAATGATCTTCTGTTCTTCATGTGAAGCTCAATCATCATGATTCACAGAAAAACCTGCAGTTTTAAATCAATTAATCGACAATTCTGAACATTTCATCTCCTCGTTCTTATAGTCTCAGATGAGCTGATAATGAGTCCTGATGAACTTCATCCATGAGGAAAATAAGGGAAAAAATAGGAAACAAGAAAATATTTCTTTAAATACAATAAAAATTGATTCATTCAGTACTTGATTTCTCATTGTTTACATGTTTTTAAAGGTGTAGTACATCATTGTGCCCATAAATAATGTGTTTGACAAAGTGTTTCAAATGATGTACACTCATGATTCTCCAGTCATTTCAGAAAAATCTTCTTTAATTTGTAAGGACGGTCCCTCCCTATGGCCATCATGATAAAGGGTCTGTTCACCCAAAAATGAGAATTCTGTCATTAATTCCTCACCCTCATGTCGTTCTTCATGTTCAGAAAACAAACTAAGATATTCTGATGGCTCAGACTTTTCAACAATATCTAGTGATGGGTGATTTCAAAACACTGCTTCATGAAGCTTTACGAATCTCTTGTTTCAAATAGGAGGTTTGAAGTCACGTGACGAGGCTTTGTTGCGTCATAAGTGTTTCACAATTTCAAAAGTTCACGTGACTTTGGCAGTTTGATGCGCGAACTGAACCACTGATGCAAAACAAAAGATTCGTAAAGCTTTGAAGTTTCATGAAGCAATTTTGAAATCGGCCATCACTATGTCTGAGCAAAAATATCTTAATTAGTGTTCTTAATCTTAATAAGGTCTTACAGAAATGAATGACAGAATTTTCATTTGTGGGTGAACTAACCCTTTAAGATCACATGACCAGCTGAATTCTCACTTTATCTTGGCATCAGAAACATTCACCTTATATAAATGAATCATGATTATTTCTGAAAGCTTCATCCACACTGATAGATGTGAATATAAAGTCAAAGACTAGTGTCGTATCAGCCTGTCAAACATAAACACAAATATTTCACAATTAATCAATATGAACAATTAATCAAATGGTTCAACAATATTCTGAAAGTAAAATCTTCTATGTAGAGTTTATTAGTTTGTCAGCAGCACACGCTGTAGTAAATCCTGCCCACTTCTTTGCATTGTCGCTCATGCTTCAGTGCTCTGAGAGTGTTTATAGTGCTGTGAGTTTAACACTTCATGACTGAGAGCAGAACAAACACAATCTTCATCGTCACACAAGACAAAAGAACAACCATGAACAAAATCACCTTCTTCATCTGGACTCTCTCTCTGTGTGTTCAAGGTAAATATCTTGTAGAAATATCTTGCAAAATAATCTTATCTAAAGTACAATAACCATTAATGACTAAAATCATTTATTTCAGAGAGCTGGGGACAAGTGATAGTGACTCAGAATCCAGTAATAAAATCCATCAAACAAGGAGAAACTGTTTCAATCAGCTGTAAAACCAGTCAGCCGATTTCTGGCTGTAGTGACTGTGTGTCTTGGTATCAGCAGAAACCTGGAGAAGCTCCTAAACTCCTGATTTATTATATAAACAGCCTCCAGTCAGGAACTCCATCTAGATTCAGTGGCAGTGGATCTAAATATGGCAGTGATTTCACTCTGACCATCAGTGCAGTCCAGACTGAAGATACAGGAGATTATTACTGTCTGAGTTATCACTATATCAACAGTAAAGCTGTGTTCACACAGTGATAAAGAGTGGTACAAAAACCTCGGTCAGTCAGAGTCACAGTGATGCTCTGATACAGCTGAGAGAAACTGCAGCTGCTGATGGAGGATCACAAGCAACACAATGGTGTATCAAACCCTTCAGAGACTGATGTATTGATGTATTAAGTAAACATGTAACATACAAACTCATATCCTTTACTAAACTGGACTACAATGTGGAGAAATGTGAGTGGTGCTTGTCCCTGCAAAACTTTCCACTACAATATTTTCTATTATACTGTAGGAAAGTCAATCCCTTTAATTGTACTTCCATACTTCACCACTAGAGGGTCCCATGATAATGACAACATGACAAATGTAGCGTGTCTGGATAACATTCATATTACAAAGACTCAAACTAGGTAATAATTACCTGAAGAGAGTATGTGATTTCAGACGCAGTCCATGTGCTTGATACTCCAGACACTTTATTGTTATATTAATGTCTAACTGTTAATCTGTTACCAGATCAAGATGACTTTGTCACACTACATGATATTTGAGGAAGTGTCAGTGTAGTTCACATGATGGCTTCATGTGTCAAAATGATTCTCCATGCTCTCTGAACCACTCTTTCACAATTTTAACCCTGATGAATATTGGCGTTTTCATCCATCACATCATCCATCTCTTAGACTACAATCTGCATTTAGAAGGATGTACTGTTACTTCATCCTCTACAGTTAAAGACTTGGGCGTTATATTAGGCTGGAACTTACTGTTCAAAAAACATGTTTCATATGTTACAAAAACAGCTTCTTCCACCTCAGAAACATTGCTAAGCTACAGAACATGTGGTCTGTTTCTGAAGCAGAAAAGTGAGTTGATGCATTCATGATGTCTAGACTGGATTACTGTAATGCATTACTAGCTGGTTGTCCTTCGTCCTCAATAAACAACTATAATTAGTCCAAAATGCTGGAGCTAGAGTTCTTACCAGGTCAAGAGAATATGATCATGTGACATCAATGTTATCATCTCTACACTGGTTATTTAGTTCTGTATTGATGTATAAATGCTCCTGCATTTAACTGATCTTCTGCTGCTCTACAATCCATCACGCTCTTTAAGGCCACAAAACTCTGGACTTTTAGTAGCTTCTGTTTGAAACTTTATGATCAGCAGCTACTCTAATTGTTTTCCATTTGCTTTTCTGTTTCTTCCTTGAAATGCTCATTCCGAGGTAATATAGCGATTTTTCCAGCTCCAGTTTGGATCCATCCTCTTAGGAAGACTTCGACCCAACACCTGTGAAGAGGTGACCCAACTCATATGGACCTCAGATGACGGCAACCTGAATCAACATTCAAAACTGACAACATTTATATTGTAATCATTATGATCACAACTTCTAATAACTGATCCAACAAGCTCATTGTTTCTGCTTCAAATTAATACATGTTAGCTTACTGCAATTTTAGTGTTATCTTGGACTGTAAATTTGGACATTATGTGATAATCACCTCTGATAACAGATCACTCTGAATCGTAATGTAGAACAATGCATAATCTGTGAAGCTGCTTTGAAAAAAAATAAAAAATAATATATATATATATATATATATATATATATTGAAAAGCAATACACAAATAAATGAATGAATTTAATTAAACTGAACTGAAATTGTAACTCAAGTGTATGTTAGTTTGTCTGTAGTAAATCCTGCCCACTTCTTTGCATTGTCGCTCATGCTTCAGTGCTCTGAGAGTGTTTATAGTGCTGTGAGTTTAACACTTCATGACTGAGAGCAGAACAAACACAATCTTCATCGTCACACAAGACAAAAGAACAACCATGAACAAAATCACCTTCTTCATCTGGACTCTCTCTCTCTGTGTGTTCAAGGTTTGTGTAATACAGCTCCACAACTATTCTCTTAAAATATTGCATTTCATAATTTTACATAATTTTTTAGAATTTATTACTATTTTATTCTTTATTTTCTTCCTGTTCTTTCACTCAGAGTGTAGAGGACAGATCACTGTAACTCAGAGTCCTTCAGTAACAGCAGCTCAAACAGGACAAGAAGTCAGAATAAACTGTAAAACCAGCAGTGGAGTGTATAATGGTAATCGTTTAGCCTGGTATCAGCAGAAACCTGGAGAAGCTCCTAAACTCCTCATATATTACATAACAAACCGTTATACTGGAACTCCATCTAGATTCAGTGGCAGTGGATCTGGCAGTGATTTCACTCTGACCATCAGTGGAGTCCAGACTGAAGATACAGGAGATTATTACTGTCAGAGTTTACACTGTCCTAGTAGCTGTGTGTTCACACAGTGATAAAGAGTGGTACAAAAACCTCGGTCAGTCAGAGTCACAGTGATGCTCTGATACAGCTGAGAGAAACTGCAGCTGCTGATGGAGGATCACAAACAACACAATGGTGTATCAAACCCTTCGGAAACATTTTTATTAGTTTGATGTACTAAGTATGTAACATAATCTCTATATTATATAAATGTTAGTGGTGTTTGATCCTGCAAATCTTGCCACTACAATGTAATCTAACTGCAGCAAAGTCAGTCACTTTAGTTACACTTCCATGCTTCATCACTAGATGGCGTGTCATCATCTGTCAGTCACTTTGTGTTGATATGAGGACACTAGTGCAGTGTTTCTCCTCCTCCTTCACCAAATCAATACTGCAGTGCCTCCTAAGATGCCTGACATTCGTTTCTTTACCATGTAAATTTCTGTACCACCTCAATTCAGTTGAGATATTCCAAATATGACAACACTTCACCTTCATACAGTGTTTTTCTTTATTTAGATGAATCACATCAGGTGGCCTGTAATGTCTGTACAATGTAGTGATGCAGTTAGACAGACTAGGATATTTATATGTACAAATTATTCAAATACCGAAACATTTCAAACATTTACATTGTAAAGAAATGAAAGGTCCTCCTTGATTGTTGAAAGACTTCCAGGTGCATTTCACTTACAGCCAATAAGATTTCCTGTAGCATTTTCATCAGTCAGACGTGGATCTATTCTGAGTGCTTGAAAACATTTGACAATGTTTAATCCAAGAGCAAACAGAATTAATTTCTATAGTGACAGGTGAAATGACTCTCAGGCTCTGTAACTGAAACGAGTGAGGGACATGAGACGGGTGTGTGTCTGAGAGGAGAGAGCGAGACGCAGAGGATATAGAGACTGAGGAAAATGAGTATTGGAACCATGTCAGATATTTCAGTATCGATATGTATCAAAATATCCTTTTTTTTTTAAATACAATGTCTGTATCTAGGAGTTCTTTTAAGCCAGTGTGTTCAAAATGTGATTAAAACTAGTCACAAGTGTCAGCTATTAAATGGCATAGCTGTTATCTTTGTAGCGCAAACAGGAAATGCGCAGTTTAGTTTCAAACATGGGGAGTGAAATGTTATAATTAGTTGTAACAGACCCTGGGGTGAGATGTGACATTATGAAATGACAAAAAATAATCTGTTTTCAAAGCTTTTTATTTAACTCTGACATTTTTAAACATACACTCAAAAAAATATTTCAGTCTAAACATAAGTTTTATGTAATTTAATTACATACCAATTTTCCATCCATTTGGATTACATATTTTTAAAATAAACAAACTAATAAACTTAATGTGGTTCATATTTGTCAGTCATATGTAAATGAAATAGGTCAGATTTATGTAATAGTTCACAGAAAAATGCCCAGGTTAATTAACACTGTTTAGTGGTCATGTGTGTGCGCACTACTGAGTTAAAGTACCATTGAAGCAGTGTCAGAGATAATGAGATCATTAAGTGATGATTGAACATTAATGATGAACACCTGCTGTTAACAAGCAGAATCACTGAAGGACAGAGAAACACAAGAACTACAACTGACTTCAGTCACAGCCTTTGATGAAATCAACTGAAGATAAAAGACATTTAATCTTCCAAGATCTGATTGAACAACTCCAACAACTCTACAAACTTTCCCAGCTTCACTCACTACTAACTACATTGACTTTATTTCTGTCATACGTCTGCAGAATTTCTTATGAGAAATAACAGGTTTAGATGTTAATGATTTATTGAGATTCATTTGAAGTTACCATCTTTGAGGTTAGTGTTGGCTTTAATTGGTATCTTGACTTTAATATGTCAGCTGTTTTCTTTCTGTTGTCTTTTATACTGGCAGAAATGTTAAACAAATCTTTGATCATGTGCTGTTGTGGTGAGGAGAGTCAAGATTTGATAGTCTGATCTCATCCAGAGTTTTAACTCTGAAATGGCTGGTGCATTACAGTAGAACTGTGATTCTATGGTCTGAGAATAAGCAGTGTTGTAGCAATCAAATTATATATATATATATATATATATTTTAAATCTGTTTTTGCACAATAAAATTTCAGGCTGCCCGCTTTGGAGTAAGAGTTTTTTTTTTAACCTGTCACCATTGTTGTGATTCGTACGTTGATTCTTGATGTCTGTACAACCTTTTTTTGGCACAAGCTGGTTTTACCTGTAAAAGTCAGAATGATGGTGAACATTTCATAGCAATTTATCACAACACTGCTTTACTATAATGTATAGGACAAAGCTAATAACGCAACATCCATTTCATCAGAGACTAAATAATGACTCATAATCATCGCTTAACCATCAGCACCTGGTCATACATTCTCTTGTCAGACATCAAGAATCAACGTACAAATCACAACAATGGTGACAGTTTAAAAAAAAGGGTCTCTTGCTCCAATGCATGCAGACTGAAATTTTATTGTGGACAAACAAATTTTTAAGAAATGTATATTATTTGATTGTTACAACATTGTTGAGTCTCACACCATAGAATCACAGTTTTACTGTAATGCACCAACCCTTTCGGAGTTTAAACTCTGAATGTGATCAGATTTGCCAAATGTTGACTCTCTTCACCACAACTCAACAATCAACACATGATCAAACATTTGTTTGACATATGTGCCATAACAAAAGTGTTGAAACAACACTCAGTTGTTAGAAGATCCGCTACAATAAAGTCAAGACCCCATTTAAAGCCAACACTGACTTCAAAGATGGTAACTTCAAATGAATTCAATAAATCATTAACATCTAAACCTGTTAGTTCTCATAAGAACTTCTGTAGACGTATGACAGAAATAAAGTCAGTGTAGTTAGTTGTGAGTGAAGCTGGGAAAGTTTTGTAGAGTTGTTGGAGTTGTTCAATGAGATCTTGAGAGATTAAATGTCTTTTATCTTCAGTTGATTTCATCGAAGGCTGTGACTGAAGTCAGTTGTAGTTCTTGTGTTTCTCTGTCCTTCAGTGATTCTGCTTGTTAGCAGCAGGTGTTCATCATTAATGTTCAATCATCACTTAATGATCTCATTAACTCTGACACTGCTTCAATAGTACTTTAACTCAGTAGTGCGCACACACATGACCACTAAACAGTGTTAATTAACCTGGGCATTTTTCTGTGAACTATTACATAAATCTGACCTATTTCATTTATATATGACTGACAAATATGAATCACATTAAGTTTATTAGTTTGTTTATTTTAAAACTATGTAATCCAAATGGATGGAAAATTTGTATGTAATTAAATTACATAAAACTTATGTTTAGACTGAAATATTTTTTTGAGTGTAATTGGTGTTTGTGTGTCTGACATAAATTAATAAAAAGAGTTAATGGTCATTTTACATCCCTCAATTTATCTTTCTCTTCCAAGACTTTCGCCAGGGGTGTCCAATCCTGCTCCTGGAAGGTCACCGTCCTACAGAGTTCAGTAACAACCCCAAATAAACACACCTGAACCAGCTAATCAAGGTCTGCATACTAGAAACTTCCGGTCAGGTGTGTTGAGGAAAGTTGGAGCTGGAACTTTGCAGGACAGTGAGCCTCCAGGACTGAGTTTGGACACCCCTGACCTAGGCATACTGAAATATAAAAACAAACAAACCATAAATACAACTAAAAATTCACTTGGGGTGGGCTGAAACATGCTTCTTAAATGTTACAACTAACCCAGAGTCTTGTAGCCATGAACTAGCTCACCTTACAGCTACCAGACAAAACATTGGCATTAACAACTTGCATGAAAAATATCTACACAGACACACAATAAACATAAGTTAACTTAGATGAGTTTTACTACAAAGCAGGAATTGCCATTACAAAAATAAATGGAGTAAAAACAGTTACTTTCTTATATCACATTGAGTTTTTCTCTAAAATCTCTAAAAACCTGATTCTGAAGTGAATCAGGTGATTTGTAACTTGTTCCTGATTGGAGAAATTGGAAGTGTTACAACTAACCCGTGTTACAATCACCCTCGGTCTCCCCTAAACAAGTTTTAAAAATATACGCAAAAAAGTACAAGTACCTGAAAAAAAACTACTTAATTACAGTAAAGTGAGATGTTGTAATTCGTTTCTTCCACCCCTGGAAGAAGCCAAAAGACCACTAAACCACCACTCTGGCCTGACTGAAAATACAGCATCTTTTGGAAGATTCACCTGAGCCTCAGCATCAGCGGTGGACACTGAGATGGCTGCTGTGTTTGCCCGGGCTCATGTGGACCCTCACCCTCACTGAGCTTTCTTCCCAGAGGTGCATGAGGAGCTCATAGTTGAGGAAGGCGTCTTTTAGCTCCACCCTCACACCCTCAATGACGGGACAGTCAGGGAATACTCTGATGTTACCCAGGTTGAGTGATTCTATCTGCGCCAACAGAATCATTGAGACTACATCTAAAGGCTGTCTGCTCCTGTCTGCCTCGCTGCTGAATTGTTTGAGTCTGTTGCTCCGTATAGCTTTGTTTTGAATATATTTATTGTCATTGTTTGCTGTCTACTTTATCTTCACTATATATCTGATATTGTCTTATATTGCCTATCACATTAATCTGACATCGCCACTTTTTAATCTTTTAATCTAAATCACCATCACAGCACGCTAGCATTACACTAGTTTGTGTTATCCGTGCCCACCGTCATTTCTGTCGCGCTCTCCTTTTTCTACAAGTTCATCAAACTGGTAAGTCGGGTCGGTCTACGAACACGGTAAGCTATGTCATCTTCTCCTTTCATTGTTACTTGCACTGCCTGTCACATGCATAGTATAGCTTTCCCTGTCAGCGATGAGGGATTCACATGTCATAAATGTGGGGAAATAGTCAGGCTGACAGAGAAAATCTTAGAATTAGAGACACACATCCAAACTTTAATTGAGGATAGTAAGAATGCAAGGGCTTCAGATACTGTTTTGGATGCGACTAGCCTAGTGAACTCCGTACATTGTTTGGTTCCGGCTGTAGAGCCCGTGCAGCAGGGAAACTTTGTGACCGTGAGGCGGCCTAGTTGTGGGAAAAAACACCACTCTTCCGTTCCGTTTAGAACATCAAACCGGTTCTCCCCACTCAGTGACGCACCCACTGAGAATCCTGTTGAAAGTGCCCTAGTCATTGGCAATTCTATTACACGGAACGTGAAAATAGAGACACCAGCCACCATAGTCACATGTTTGCCGGGAGCCAGAGCGCCTGACATCAAAGCAAATTTAAAAGTGCTGGCTAATGCTAATCGTAAATACTCTAAGACTGTTATTCGTGTCGGCACTATTGATGTTGACTTCGCCAAATGGAGATCACCAAAATTAACATTAAAGATGTGTGTGAACTCGCACGTATGATGTCAGACACTGTAATTTGTTCTGGACCCCTTCCTGCTCGTAGGAGTGATGAGATAATTAGAAGACTATCATCACTCAATGGCTGGCTGTCTAAGTGCTGTCCACAGATTAATATAGGTTTCATTGACAATTGGAAAAGTTTTTGGGGCAGACCTGACCTGTTGAAAAGAGATGGTATTCATCCCTCCTGGGGTGGTGCCGCTCTTCTCTCTAGTAATATGGCACATAGTCTTAGAGCTCAACCTTGACTAACTGGGGCCCAGGTCAGGAAGCAGACAGACTGGCTAAACCGACCGTCTGCTAGCTGTCTCATGTCACAGAATTCAGATAAATCCCAACACATAGAGACTCTTTCACCTAGATATAATCCCATAGAGACTGTGTCTGTACCACAAACTAATAAATACAGAAAACTTCCAAACCCATTTACGGGGTGATAATTTAATTGATGTTCAACAAGTAGTAAACAGAGATTATAAAGGTAAACAAATGATAAAGCTTGGGTTGCTGAATATTCGATCCCTTTCTTCAAAAGCACTTATTGTAAATGATATTATCACAGAAAATAATCTAGATGTGCTGTGTTTGACAGAAACCTGGGTAAAACCAGACGATTACATTACTTTAAATGAGTCTAGCCCTCAAGGTTACTATTATCGACACAAACCTCATCGGAAAGGTAAAGGGGAGGTGTTGCTGTAATCTATAGTAATATCTTCAGTATTACTCAAAAGTCTTTCAAATATATCTATTTTGAAGTGATGGTGCTCTATGTAACGTTATATAATGTAAGTGACAAATCTCATTTGAAATTTGTGTTGGCTACTGTATACAGGCCACCAGGGCAGCATACAGATTTTATTAAAGAATTTGCTGATTTTCTATCGGAGTTAGTACTGGCTGTGGATAAAGTCCTTATTGTTGGTGATTTTAATATACAAGTAGATAATGAAAAAGACGCTTTGGGATTGGCATTAACAGATATTCTAAGCTCTATTGGAGTTAGACAACACGTGTCAGGACCAACTCATTGTCGTAATCATACTTAGATCTAATATTGTCACATGGAATCGATATTGATGCCGTTGAAATTCTGCAGCAGAGCGATGACGTCTCAGATCATTATCTAGTCTCATGCGTGCTACATTTAACCATGGCTGGAAAAACGCCTGTCTGCCACAAATATGTTAGAACCATCACTTCTACCACTAAAAATTGCTTTATAAATAATCTTCCTGATCAGTTTCATCAACTTAGCAAACCAGACAGCTTAGAAGAACTCGATGTTGCAACAGAAACTATTGACGCTCTCTTTTCCAACACTCTAGACTCTGTCGCTCCTTTGCGTTTAAAAAAGATTAAGGATATTAGTCCAACGCCATGGTATAACAAGCACACTCAGGCCCTTAAGAGAGCAGCAAGAAAACTGGAGAGCAGCTGGAAGAATTCAAAACTAGACGTTTTTCGCATTTCATGGAGAGAGAAAATGATGGAGTACAGAAAGGCCGTAAAAACCGCTAGATCTGCTTATTTTTCAAATCTTTTAGAAGAAAATAAACACAACCCTAAGTATTTATTTAATACAGTGGCTAAATTAACGAGAAATACAGCCTCAACTTCTGATGTTTCCAAACAGCACAGCAGTAATGACTTTATGAACTTCTTTACTTGCAAGATTGACAACATTAGAGAGAAAATTATAGCCATGCAACCGTCTACTACAGTATCACATCAGACAGTGGATTGTAGTATCCCTGAGGAAAAATTCCATTCATTCACTGCTATAGGAAAGGAAGAATTTTCTAAACTTGTTAAATCATCGAAATCAACAACAATGCTTCCAGAGGTCATAGATCCTCTTCTTAAGATCATTAATTCATCTTTATCACTAGGTTAGACCGTACCATAGTACTGAGACCAAGAACACTTCCTATAACACCAGATATACTCGTTACATCTGAAGAAGAATGGTGTCTACGCTAATTTTTTGTCTCTCTGCTTATCCCGAGGTTTACTAATTAACGTGATTGGCTGGATCCGGGCCATGTCCAGGTCGGACGGGGAACCTGTGCCTGTGTGCGGCAGCAATGTGGCCCTGTGGTGTCGGCGGAGACTGTGTTAACTAGCTCATCCTTTGTGAAGACCTCACCGACTCATCAGCCAGTGGCACATATTCCAACAAACCATCCCATACCGGCGTGATCAAAAAGATCTTAAACTAGATGGAACTAGATTAAATATTTTGACTGTTGCGATTCCAAATCGGTTTAAAGACCTGTAACTCTGCCTGAGTATCGGACAAGTGTTCACTGTTGGCCAGAGGAGAACTGGCCCCCGACTAAGCCTGGTTTCTCCCAAGGTTTTTTTCTCCATTTGTTGGAGTTTTGGTTCCTTGCCGCTGTTTCCTTTGCTGAATATCAAGCAAGTGTCCCCAACTTAAGCAAGCCAGTGTTTTTGATATGCCTGCATTGGTGCCATTGTATGCAAGCTGAGCCGGACAATTACGTCACTGTTGTCTCCAGTGCTGATATACATAAATTAACTAGACTAATAACTATTGATCTTTGCAACGGAATGAATCAATAATATATAGAATAAGCTGCACAATGACACCATATTCTTTGGGAGCTGCTGTGCAGCCAAAATTATTTGCCAATTATTAATGTAAAGCTGCTTTGCCACAATTTGCATTGTAAAAAGCGCTATATAAATAAAGGTGACTTGACTTGTCTAATGTACATGAAAAATAATCATGAAACTTACTTTTAGCTGCACGCACAAACTACAAACTGTGTAGAAACTCATAGTTCACCACTTCCACTAAACTTCCTGATGAAAAGAACACAGGAGCTTCCTACGGGTGTTGCTAAAGATCTCTTACTTGCATATTTTCTGCATTTTGTTGTTTATGATGATAGATATACGAGTATTTGCATAAGATTCAGAATTCAGTCAGTGAGAGCGGGCAACCCTTACTAGTAACCAGCATTTGCGCGGTGAACTATTCACAACGCTTCTGATTGGACATTGCATTCCTAAATGCAACAAACAAAACATGTGATTGGTTATAATGCTCAAGACTGCCAACACTGCAAACTGAAAGAAAATGACTATTAATATAAATGCTTTTGAAAATGGATTTTCTTTAAAAAAAATAAACTGTAGGCTATTTGCTCAAATGCTTTGAAACGATCTGTATTGTATACGTAAAGTGCTATAGAAAGTTAGGTGACAATTTTGATTTCCATTTATAAAACTTGATCTAGTTTGTCATCACATTATAAGTTAAGCTTTGGCTATTGCAGGAAGTGTTTTGAGCTGTTAATGATTATAGTCACTGAACTCCAGCAGAACATGTTTCTGTTCTACAAGTAGAGGGCATCATAGTAACATCTGACATCTATTAACATAGACTTTTGCGTAAGCCGCCTACAACCATAATGTTTAAACTTTCACAACCTATAGATAAACCTAGAAATAACTTTAAAAAGTTAGTACTATCTCTTCAAGTTTTAAGTTCTGAATGGAAGATTAATGACCACTGCACTTTTTCTTCAAAAACTGCCATCAGTCAATGCTAGCAAAAGAACAGTCTGTGACATTCGTTGTTTACATCACACCCACAACTGAGTGTTTTGTACCCTGCAATTTGCTCATAGGTACATAGCTGGCCTTGTCATTGCCTAGAGCAATGTGACGTCGAGGTCAAAATTCATAAAATGTTGAACATGCTACTCTCAGAAAGGCTTTGTTATGATTCAAACGTAATCAATACATATTACTCTCAGAATATACAGACATTATCAGACAATCTGTGATTTAGATATGTTGTAAATGTGGCGGCTCTTGAGGAAGTCATTGGGTTTGCAGTAGGGTGTGGTAGATGATTGTTCATGTCGAAGCAGAGAAAGTATGTAAATAGGGGTGGGTCAACATCAGAGGCGGACAGAAAAGAACTTGAAACAGAAGCAAAGTGCAAAAGAAAAGGAAGGGGTGGGATCAAGGTTTTTTTTAACAATTTTTGCTGACTTTAAAGAAACAAACTAGGCTGAAATCAGCAGGAATGGGAATTTCTTTTATAAAACATTTTAAAGGTGTTTTTACATAAACATAGATTAGAATCCCTTCATATTTTTAGTGTGTTGTGCCTTTAACCCTCTGGTTGCTTCTGACCACAAGGAGTATGAATATTGTTAAATATTCTTTATTTGTAGGGAGGAGTGTGCCATTTTTTCTTTAATCCTTTTTCTCCTGTTTTTGGGTAAGTTATAGGGAGTTAAGGAAGTTTCTTTTGTCTTTTTTTCCCCTTTTGTTTTCTTCATGATAGGTAAGTTAGTTTTAAAATTGAGTTAGTTGTGTTTTGTTTGTTATGTTGGCTATGCCCCCTCCTGAAGTCTTCTTTTGTGTTTGTAACAGCCTTTTTGGTTGATCATAAGTATAATAATAAAACATTCTGCAATAATTCTCAGAGTGATACAGTATTTAGTGCTGGGACTGGGAAAGGGAAGCTCCATGTGGTCTCACCTCTCATCTTTCTTTCTTTTTTGTCACGTTTTCCTCGATCCCCTAGTTGACGTGGGGCACGTGACACCCCTAATAAATAAGGAGGACCAAACACCTCAACTTCTTTTTTTACACATGCAGTAAAATCAATGTGTTTTTGCTCAACAATATTTTTATTCAATATTTTGGACCATTTAACCTTTTGTAATCATGTCCACAATTGGTGTGTATTCAAAGAGCAACACACCATTCTCATGAATTAAAAAAAAAAAAAAAATCTAAATTAAAATGTTTCAGTCAAAAATGACCGAAAAGCACCAGAGGATTAAGAGATTCGAAAATAGGATTTCAACAAAATGAGGTTGACAAAAACAGGAACTCTCTTTATTTTCTTTTTATTGTGTTTTACATTAACATGCATTTAAAATGAAATTTATGTTGAATTGTAAAAGACATTCGATCAAAGGCCCTGGAAAAAAAGTCAAAGACCTCTGCAGGATCAACTCCTGATCCAGTAAAAGCAAGTCTCGGATATTACAAAATTGCAAATCACTCATAACAGTCTATTTGACGTTGTATTTGCAACAGATTAAATATAAAATGAAAACAGCAACCCAAACCAAAATATTCAACATTTGGTAATCATAATAAAAAAGTTTATACAAAAAACGCTACCGGTACATATGAGTAAAGTTGCCTACTGTCAAATTAATGCATTTATTGCACCATGTACAATTACAAAAACTAAGAAAATTTGTAAATGAACAGATGATTTATTTGGCATATTTTAGTGATTTTAATGCATTTTTTGAAAAACAGTCTCCGATCCCTGTGGCATCATTAGTCAATAGGTTTAAATGCAACATTCTTTATTCAAACATTCAGATGGTATTTTACCATGTGTCCTCATATCATTATAGCTATTATGAAACCTCATATCATTTGTACAGGTAATAATGATACACAATTTCTGTACAAACATAAAAGCACCAAAAAAGAAAAAACCCCACCAGAATTGAATTAGCCTAGTAAGAAAAAAAGCATCTCGATCATGGCAAGCAGCTTGAATCTGTCCAGCCTGCGTTTACAATGTTTACGAGTATTATAAAAATGATGTCTTCTCACATCATCTATAATTTTACAGTTGCCACTTGTCTTGCTAAAATGTGTTCCCTACCGTAATAATACATATATATTTTCTACAAATATCTGAAAAAATAAACATTTAAATGCAACTATTTTAAAAAGAGTGATTCAATTTCCAGGATATAATTATTATATCATGGATAGTCTGTGGTCCTATAATAAACAAAGAAGAAAAAATTGCAATAATCCCTGAGGATTTTTGGAAAAAAGAACAATAATACAAGGCTAAATGCGTGTGTTATCCACATTGTCATGTTTCAAAATATGTTGCAGGCGTTCCAGCAGTAGTTTGTATTTTCTTTATCCATTGTCCTTATTAAATATCTTCTTATTTCACAATCTGATCGGTTCAGATGCCCAGTTCTAAAAAGTCTTCTCTCCGGAACCCTTTCTGTAAAACAAAGCAGAAAACACCACGAATGAGTGATGTTTTGAATCTAAGAGGCACATAGCTGGCCAACCATTCCAGATTTGAAGTTAGAAGAAAGAACATGTTTTTTTTTTCCACCCTTGGAGTTCTGTGGTATGTTTGGACATGCACACGAGGAAATCACCTGAAATCCACATCTGAGGGTGTGGCTCCCATATCAACACTTTTTGAGTGTGTAAGTGTGTTTTGGGAAAAAAGCGACTCCAATATGACTATAAATAAGCAGGCCGTTTTGCTTTGTGCATGTTGCTTTTTAAACAACCACATGAACGAGCACCTATCATACTGAATAAACAAAAGCATTCACGCAGTCTTCAAATAACTGGAAAATGTCTAGAGGGCAGGGAGGAATGACAGTAACTGACGTACAACTGTTCTAGTTTGTAAGGCGCGAAACACAAACGGACACATTCTGAGGGTGGGTCTTTCTACGTTGACGGAAAATAAAGAAAGAAATGCTAAAAAGTTACAATTTTGAAAAGCAAATGCAAGTCGCTCCAGACATTGTGAGTGGTTTTCCATGGTGTTGCCATGTGATTGCTAGGGCACTGATGACTGGCTTACATCAAAAAAAAAGTTTGTTCAACACCACCATGTATATATGAATTCGAAAAAACGCCTTTATGTATGTAATTTAACTGGTTCAATTGATCAAAGCACTTACATTCCTGTAATCTTTGTGTAGTTTCTTGTACTGGAACATGTTGCTTAGCACGGTCGCCGCTGCTTTGGCAGCTTTCAGTTTGGCAGGACTGCGTGAAAATTGAAACCGTAACATTAGTATGGAAGTGATATAATTTTGAGATGTTTGTTATATAGTTGGAAGACTTCTAGTTTTACCTGCTGTCATGGGTGGTCTTGATGCCCACCAGTTTGGTGGTTCCATCGAAGAAGGAGATGTCCCGTGCCGCCACCATGCTGCTGGTCACCAGGTTGTTGAGGGCTCCACAGACATTCACCACCACGTCACTTGACGGCTCCTTCTGGCGGCCGTCGGAAGGCAGTTTGGCGAGCAAGGGGTTTACCACCTTAGTAGCTAAAGTGAAGGAAATTGAGCAATGAGCTTCTCTAATGCTACAGAGGTGCCACTGACTCCAGAGAAGGAAGCCTCACCCATGTCGTTCTTGTCCTTGGCGTGACGAGAGAGGTTTCGGAGGAATCCAGTGAGAGAACGGAGCTCTAAATCGTTGTTGGTCCTGAGGAGATCCAGAATGACAGGCAACATCCTATTCTGCTCCAACGCCACACGACTTAAGATGGATGCCCACTGAGATATAAAAAAGAAAAAGAGAAATAAATGAATACAGCCAGCTGCAGTTGCAAAGGTTTTCTGTCAGTGTGATCGTTAAAGCATTAGTAATGTGCTCACTGTTAAGGGTGCTTTCTAGGGGACTGTCAGACTTTTACTAAAGTATACTGTGTGGTTGCTAGGCAATTAGGCTTAGGCCAAGTACTAATTAGGGTAAGATGTTGTGAATTTGTTACTAGGCCGTTCTGGGTGGCTTCTTTTGAGAGGTTGAACTTCCCAGTAGGGGTGTAACGGTTCTCAGTAAAAATAAAATGAATAAAAAAAATTTAAAAAATACATTTTTATCGTTCTTCACCCACGGTTCAGCGCACACACGCATGCACTGCGGTTAATCTCAAATCTGACAAGGCATCTATAATATTTATTAGGCCCATTTACAGCAACTATATAGCTATATTAGCCTCCACACCAGTCGACGATATCTTTATTTATTGTGAGGGCACAGCAATTTGTTGTCTGCCGATTTAAAGGCTTGAGCTCTTTAAAGCAGGGTGGATTCTGATTGGCTGTCAATGTTTTTATCATTCATCAGCTGGAAAAAAAATCATTCTGAATTTCAGCATGGCAAGATAAGGAGACAAGCCACAGCCTGCATCAAATAAATCTCCTGTCTGGGAACTTCCCATGTGGCTTCCCAATTCTAATATGCTACAACAGAATTGGTCAAAACAAAAAAAGTGGACAAAACAGTCACTCTTTGGAAATGATGCTCTAATTTGACCAGTCATTTACGCGAGCGCAGGTGAGACCAGCACAGCACACATTGCTATCTGCGTTTAAACAGATATTCAGTGCTAACTCGGACAGGCACAAAACAATAACAAAAGCGCTGGGCTCCGGATTGCCTGATGGCCCAGGGCAAACAAGAAATGCACTTGGGCCAGTTCTGCATCGTCAAAACAGTTAATCGTTTGTTGCTAATGCATTTCTAGTCAGTTTATCTGGTGTTCTGTGTAATCGGAGCCAATTTAGAGGTATATCTCTTACCCTCTTCTCTCCTGCAGTGATGTTCTGTAGGGCTCCGGCCGCGGCCTCTCGTGTGGTGGAGTTGATCTCACAACGCTGCAGCACCTGGTTGTACAATTCCACTATCTTAGGATGCCAAAGCCACTCCATGTCTGCGGGCTGCCGCGATACTTCTGTAAATGTGGTGAGGTCCTGATTTTGTCTCTGGAAGTATAGGTGAACTATGAGATTAAGCTGTAAATTGAATATTTATACTGAATTTGAAAGCAGCTTCTGCTCACGTCTTTGGCCTTCTTGCTATTAGGGGTGAAACAACCGATAGCTTCTCCTTTTGAAGAGCTCTGAGCTCGGCTCGGACCCTCCAACCGTACCAGTGCTGTGGAGGGAATCTCACTGTACAGCTGATAGGACAAATTCCTCAACACACACACTGCGTTCTCTACACCCTGAAAGAGGAACACGCACATCAATGGCCATATAAACACACAATTTTCAAGCAATCAACAACAGAGGCAGAAGTAACAGTGTGTGTTACACAATTACCTTTTCCTCCACTTTAGTGTCAGTCAAGCATTTCTGAATATAGCCAACCAGAGCATTTATAAGGCCACGGGTCTCTCTCATCTGTTGTCTGGTCTTCTCGTTCACTGAGCTCAAGTTCCTGTACAAAGAAGCAGAGGCATATATGAAAGGCTGAATCTCACGAAAAACACATTTTGTTTCACCCAAAATCGAAAAAGGCATATTACATGCGTGTTATATATTCTCACTCTGGCCCCACCCTGCATGCCACATACATTTTATTTTAAAATAATCATTATTCTCAGTGGTGAGTCTCATTACATTCATACATACATTTTCTTAACTAAAATACATTTTCAGGAGATACTATAAAAAATAATTGGTAAAACTTTACAATAAGGTTCATTAGTTAATGTTAACAATATTTTAATAATGCACTAATAAATGTTGAAATAACATAATAAATGCTGTATAAGTGCAGTTGATTATTAGTTAGTTAATGATACATATTAACTAATGAACTAATGTAACTTAATGTGCAAAGTGTTACCGACTGTCATAAAAAATAATGCCACAGTACAAAAAATAGGCCTCATTTTTTTAGTTTTCTAAAAATAATAGTCCGAAAAATATCAGCTTTTTCTTGTGTAATTTCTCAAAAAATAAACAATCCTAAAAATAGGCTTCATTTTCTATAATTTCCACAAAAGTCCTAAAAATATATAAAAAAAATATATATTAATAAATTAATTAATTAAAAAGCCCTAAATATATGCTTCATTTTTTTTTTATCATTTTCTAAGAATAACAATCCTAAAATAATTTTTTTTAAATCATTTTCTAAAAATAATCCCAAAAATAAGATTCATTTTCAATTTTCTAAAAAACAACAGTCCTAAAACTTTTTTTTTTTTTTTTTTTTTTTTTAAATTAGAAATTATTTCAAATTTTCTGTAATTTCCTAAAATATCATTTCTTTTTGAGTTGGGTTTTGGATTGAAACATGAAGCGTTCTTGTTCTCAGGTTTCTTAGAATTGATGTGCCTGGAGGGCATTTTCATTCAATGAAGTTAGATGAAGTTCCTAGAGGAACAGGAACAAGTAAAGGGGAACTCTGTGTGTGTGTACCTGAGACAGCCAGTGGTGTTGTTGAAGATGTCAGACTCTGAGGAGCTCAGCTCAATGATGTCCTGTTCCCCAGTGCCAGAGAGGGGAATCAGAATCGTCTGCGTCAATTCAGGAAGAGTTTCTCGTGACAACCTTTCTTTTAGGTTATCCTTAGAGGAGAGATTCCACAGAATGCCTACAGGGAATGAGAGCAGGAGGGAAAGAGCATGGGATAGTGGCATGGGAAATGGATAAGAACTTGAATAAAGAGAAGGAACTTTCGTTATGATGTCATCCCCTTAAATGACCCTATGTTTAGTAGTGGGATTCTCATATGTACACTCATATGTTCCTGCATATCTAGACACGCACAGAGCCATACACACCGACTCATGAACCTATGCTACAGAAGTCCTCTCATTCCACTGCACATGTCGAGGCAACATTGAGCAATAATTAATGCAGCTTGATGCAATACTGAGATCAGTCAACGCCCTAAACGCAGGCAGATACATATGCACACATTTAGACTGAATTTGAAAACCTGTTCGTGGATCAAGCCATTTAAAATGGCATAAAAAGATTCTGAACCACATAAAGTACTTGAGAATGGGGAAGTTATCTATATTTTCCACATTGTTTTAAACACTGTAAAACTACAAACAGCAAAATCAGCTGTATCTTAGTGAAAAAAAATCTAACATGCCAGAAAAATGTTGATTTATAATTATACTCATATTTCATTCTATACTGCTAATTATCAATAAAAACAGTTTGATCTAAATAAATTGAATGCTTCAGGGAATATTTGTGTGCTATTTATTCTAATTAGAAAATGTGAATCTATTTCCTGTGGCACACAAGTTGTCTCCTACATAGAACGTTCCAACTCAGTCCTTAATGACGTTTATTATTAGCATGCGGTCTTAAAGGGTTTGAAACTTCTGTCGTTAATTACTCACACTCATATTGTTCCACACCTGTTAGATCATCTTCGGAACACAAATTAAGATATTTCTGATGAAATCCGAGAGGTATGGGAGTCGTCCATGCACAGTAATATAATCAACACTTTCAAGGTCCAGAAAGGTACTAAAGACATCGTTAAAACAGTCGATGTGATTGCAGTGGTTCAACCTTAATTTTATAAAGCAATGCGAATATTTTGTGCGCAAAAACAAAAAGAATGACTTTATTCAACAACATCTTCCCTTCTGTGTCATTTTCATACATTGATTACATCCAGTGCTTCTACGTCAGAACCTGACTCGTATTATTGGACGGCTCCTGCGTCAGCATCAGACACATAAAGTCGTTATTTTTATGTTCTCATGGCTTCATAAAATCAAGGTTGAACCATTTTAGTCACGTCAACCGTTTTAACAATGTCTTCAGTACCTTTATGGACCTTGAAAGTGTTGATTATATTGCGGTCTATGGATGAGTCATATACTTCTCGGATTTCAACAAAAATATCTCCTGAAGATAAACAAAGGTCTTTCGGTGGGGAATGACATGAGGGAGATTAATGACATCATTTTCATTTTTGGGTGAACAAACCCTGTAAGATATGGTCAGATTTAGCGTTGCTCTGTTAATTTCTTAATTTTTGAAATCCAGTCATTTCAATAGGAATCCACCTAAATGCGAATTTCGAAATTCACAACAGGTTCAAGGTCACTCAAATTCGCCATGTTGACCACACAGAAAGCTGATTGTTTCGAAAGGGAGTTCTGTGTGAGCATGGACTTTTTTGTCCTGCAAAATAATTTTGATTACATCTTAAAAGGGATTTACCCAAAAATGAAGATTCTGTCATTAATTACTCACCCTCATCTTTAAAACACAACTGAAGATCTCTTCTGAAGATCATTGCTTTCCTTGTCAGTCTATGCAACTACCTTTTTCAAGCCCCAGAAATATAGGAAAGACATCATTAAAGTAATCCATGTGACTCCAGTAGTTTAACATTTTGTAAATTGCTTCATAAAATTGAGGTTAATCTCAGACATGCATCAAAGTTCACGCAACGCCTGTTCTCGTCAACACAACACACATGCGGAAATTAATATTTTATAAATAAATGGTAAATTATGTTTTAGTATTGCTTATTAAAAATGAGGTTAAACCGCTGGAGTCGCATAGAATACTTTAATGATGTCTTTACTACCTTTCTGGGGCCAATGGAGGGACAGAAAACTCTCAGATTTCATCTAAAAGATCTTCCTTTGTGTTCCAGATTTTTCAGTGAAGCATCCCATTAAAGCTCAGCTAGATTCTAGAGTATTTTTTATGCGGGCCTGTAGTAAAAGAGGATGTGAAAACTGAGATCAATCCATATGACCAACTTGAACTTGTTGAAATCTTTTGTCCTTAAACGAAATTCCAGATCACTTTGATTCCTATTGAAAGGACTATTTTGCCTGCAAAACTTGTCACACAATGGTAAATGTGACTGCATGCTTCTTGTGTGAAAATTAAGAATCAAATACACTTTAAAAAGGTGCAGGTGCTGTTTGTGTATGTTTACGTGATAATAATAATTAAAAAAAACAACACTCAACGAGAACAACATGACTGAAATGCCTACCTGTGATGTTTTTGCGGAGTTCATCATCTTGTTCTTTTAGGGCCTGAATGAGCTTGGGGATCCCGCCGGCTTCAATAAGAGCCACTTTGTTCTCCATGTTCTCATAGATAAGGTTCCTTGTGGCGCCAGTTGCGTAGCGCTGTACCTCTTGATTCTCACTATTGAACAGCTGCACTAAGCAAGGAATTCCCTTCTGCTGGTTCACCTGAAAGAAACACAGACGTTCAACTGAAATTGAAAACACACATTTAGAAATTTCAGTTGAACATTTCTTCAGCTGAAAAGCAACAGCTTACCTGTTTCTTTGCCTCATTGTTATGGTAACACTCGTGTTGGATGTAGGCAGCTCCCAACATCTGAAGATCATGATCAGCCTGATCAAGATAGTTAATGGCAGTAGGCATGTCCAAGCTATTAATTCTATTGAAAAAAAAAAAAAATGTAACATTTATTTAGTACATTTTTCCTGTAAAGATGGTGATATTGCTTAGATGTATATGTTCATAGTTTTTTCAAGGACTTCAAAAATTGTACCCAGCTAACAGGGAACGTTCTGAAAACTTTAGCTAAACTTCTGGAAAGGTTTTCTTAAAGTCCATTAATGTTTATAGAATGTTTGTTCAAAGTTATCACAAAAAGGTTACTTATACGTTATTCATGGAGTGATTAGTTGGAATTTTTGTTACTACCCGTTTCAGAATGTTCAGAGAACATTCAAAAGTAACGGTCCCATAATGTTAGAAGAATATTTCAATGGAATGTTTCCTTAATGTTCACATAACCAACAAAATAAATAAAAAATTATAAATATATTGTTTTGAACATTCAGAGACTTATTGGGAATGTTAGCAAAATGTTCTTAGAACGTATTTTTGTTATCTGGGTAGCTACACACACGTGAACTCTTGTCTTGACCTTATGTAGGAAATTTGAGTTTGAAAGTTCCCAATTCTTCTACCCATAATTTCTTGTCAACGCTCTTCAAGGTTTCCAAATATTGTAAAATAAATAAATAAAAAACAACTATTCATTTCGATTTGTGCCTGAGTGGAGCTTGAAGAAAAAGGTTTCTCCTATCTCAAGTAATTGATATCTTAGCTTAAGAACTAGTACTACTTTTATTTGAAGAGTCAGCATTATTTGAAAAAACTTTTGCTTAACAGGACATTCCGGCATGTGTGTTTGTGTGTGCTGGTGCATGTCGCTGTTGTGCTAGGAAGTGTGTGTTTTTTTTCCCAGGGTGTGTGAAGCGTGAGGTGGCAGGACTGGTTTGGGTGTGCCTGCACAACAGACTTGCTCTTCACTTTTTACACGCATACAAGCAGGGCTGGGTAACATCAAACACACACACACACACACACAGTTAGTGCAACAAGGATAGATAAGCTACGGGTGGGTGTACTGACAAGCTGTTAAAGTATGAATCATTACTTGGTTTAAAAAAGGTCAGTGCTGCACACACCGTGGGTAATCACCGTTAGACAAACTAGTACAACAAACTAAGTATTTGAACGAAAATAGCTAACAGGCTAATTTGCAAACAGTACTATGCAGTGTTTGTTGTAAAACGTAGTGTGGCTAAAAGAGCCATGCTACATAATTCAGGGAAATCTTGACTGACCGTAATAAGGAAGCTTTTGGGAAGACGTGCAATTTGTGGTTAGACATGTTATTTGAGAATTTTAAGCAATTAGGCCTACTTTTGAGTGGTGTAAAAAAGTTTGTTTTTGCTGACTTTTTTGAATAATCCAGTAAATGAAATACTTCAGGGTTTGTTTTTTTCCAGTTTGCTCCAATTAGATTGGGTTCTCATTTTGTAATCATTAACTTGATGGACGCAAACCAAAAGATAAGATTGTTCATAATGAAGTCTGGTGTTAGCAAAAAAAAAAACTTTATGAACCTTATGTAAAAACAGAGGAAATAAAAAAAAAATACAATCATTCAACACCATTGTAAAATAGCCAATATGAATGCATGTATATCAGTTCAACAACTCTAATTCAATCGGGCAAGGTTTGATGGTGCTCGGCAACTGTAAAAAACTAAACTCTGCTTTGTATTGTGCCTAACAACCCTTAAATTTGGCACTATTTATTTTCATTTTTCATCATTTAGCAGGTGCTTTTATTCAAAGGGGTTTACAAGGGAAGCAATTAGAGGTTAGGTGTCTTGCTCAAGGGCACTTTAGTCATGGTATCGAAGGTGGAGAGAGTGCTGTTCATTCACAATCCCCACCTTCAATTCCTGCCGGCGTGGGAATCGAACCGGCAACCTTCAGATTACAAGCCCGACTCATGCATGTCATTTATCTTATATTGAATGATTTATCCATAAATATGGTTCGTTTTATAAATTATGCAATTTTGAATCAAAATGTGGTAACACGATCTTCCAGTGAATCGACGCACTTCTCTCCGGTGACTTCTCCAATCATTTAGTCCGTTTAACACCACCCCTTTTTTTTCAAACAAGCCATTTCACTAGGATGTACGTCACAATACAAAAGAAAACTTCCTTTTCATCGCAACTTCAATAAATTCTTCCTCGCCTTGACTTGTTTCTCTCTTTTTTCACACACCTAAGATACATGTTCTTACCCGCTTAGATTGCCCATGCTGCCCGAGAGATCCATGCCATCAAACACATCCTTGCCTCTTCCAACACTATGCATACTCCTCACGGAGCCAGCACGCGACAGCCTTCCCTGCTGCACCATCGCCAGGTTGCCCTGGGAGCCGCTAAATCCTCCAGCACTTCCGTAGATGCCAGATGATGAGACATTGGATGTGCGACTTGTTTGCCGATTGTTGATTCGGCTGATGGTGCGGTGGGCGGGCCCTTTAAAGGATTGCCGGCTAACATAGACTTCCTGCTCCATGCCGCCACCAGAGGCGAGTGTTCCACTGAGGGAGCGCTTCATGGCCGGTAGTGTCATAGAACTGACCTGCTGCGGTCCGCATTCAAATCCGTTCACTCTAGAGGTGGAATACATGGACTGGCGTGGGTAGGTGTTGGCAGCATAGCCGTTACTCATGCTTTGCATGGAAGCCTGTTGTGCGTAAGTGGAATCACGTTCTGAAACTATACTGACGTCGCCGTCATCCTGTGCCCCCCAAGAAGATTGGTGTGGCACGGATGCCACACGCATGGAATGCATCGACAACGTCTCCGGGTCGCCCCCCATTCGGCTGAAGGAACGAGTCATTGCGCCAACCTGCTGCTGTTGAACGTGGCCACCCTGGTAACCACCTCCCGCAAACTCTTCCTGGTAAAATGCAGCGCCTCCGCCACCACCTCCTGTGTAACTGATTTTGGTTCTTGGGCCGAAATCAATGGCAGAGCGGGATGAGTAACCACTACTAGAGAACTGGGCTGGACGTTGGGCCTAGCAGAAAAAAGAAAAAACTGATTCAAATGTTATGAAAAGACATACATGTTCATTAACTAATCAATACAACTGATACTAAATCACATGGATATTTCTGGAGAAAAGCCACAAATTAAGATAGTTCAGATATATGATAAGTGCAAAAACATTAGGGTGATATTTTAAGTTTGAATAATTGATTGTTGACCCTTCCCTTACAACTTAACCCACCCTTAAACCTGCCCGTACCACCAAACCCGTTTCCAACCTGACCTGTATCCCACCTCGATAGCAGCAAAAGTGTTTTGCAATACAACATGAACCCATTGTAACAAACATTTTTTATGCAAGTGTAACCCCTCTACCCAGATCCTATTCGGCTCGCTCTGCACGGCCCACGAACCCGGGTGTTTCTGCAAGGGAGTCGGACGCTCCAACAAGGAAGTTGAAGGCTGCAACCTCTAGTGTCTGTCACTAGAGCATCTCTTGAGGTCAAAGGGGTGCACAGCAACTACTAGCTGGCCTCCGTTACACAAGTACATAGTAGTTAAAGACACCTAATATGATAAATGAATGCATTTTTAATGCAGTAAATAGATAGCCCAACTTTTAACATAGGATCACTCCACAGGAATGTAACTGAAAGTGAATTTAGAAATTTGTAAGCGTGTGATTTTTCATATGGGGTTGTTGAGTAGAGCTGAATTGTGAAATATCACACCTATCTAACACAATCTCCATTACTCATTTTCAATGTTTGGACAAGATACACTTCCATACAGTCACACAAGAAACTTAGCTCAATAAGTGATATGTCTTTCAAACAAGTAAAACTACAATAAAATATTCCTAAGTGGAAAAAAGCTTACCATCATTGGTCTGCCGGAGGAATAGACATAGGATTTAGAGCTGAAATTTGGCGTGAAGTTCTGGCTCATTGTTGAATATTTTGTCATGGTTGAATAATCCCCAGATTCTAAGAGAAGAAAAATGCAGATAATTAATAGGAATGTGAAAATGAATGAGAAAAATACCATGAACTAATAATCCTCCCAGTGAACTTTCTCAATGTGCCGTCATATTTTACAAGTTTCTAAACAGAAGTGTCACACCAAACAACTCAGCTACAGTATATTTCAATCAAGAAATAAGTCTCGTGATTTAATTTGCAATTAAATTGCCCCTCAGTTGGTCCAGACTGAAACTATTAACTATAACCAGCTGGTTAAATGAAACCACAGATCCTCATTCTAAAATGATGGCCTTTGATTAGCAATTATTGCACATCTAATCTCTAAATGTTTTGACACATGTTTTCCTTTAAGTTAACATACAACATTTTCTCCGAAACAATATGACAAATCAGGTGGAATTAAAGAGAATCAGCTAGATTCAACTAATGAAATGCATTTGTTTCACAAAACAAAGTTATTTTACACATTGAGGATTTTAAACATGCATGCAAATTCTTTCATATAAACAATTAAATAACTCTGTTTTGTTTCCCTTTAACCATGATGCCTTTGTACACAAGTTTACATGTATGATTGTTCTTTCATTGAGCAATTAAACAAATTGATTTGTTTCACTTTAGTCATGTTTATGATAGATTTTGCTCACAAGTTTGCTTGTAAATATGCATGTCTGCTCCAATTAATTAAACAACTTTCTTTTGTTTCATGACACCCGTGTACATCAGTTTGTATTGATCAGACCTTTGATCATTTGTTTGCTTCCCTGTAGTCAGGCACCATTGTATGCAAGTTTGTATGTCTTGTCTTGTTTGAATTTAATCAAGTTGCTGAATGGATAGCATAACAGTCTGTGAAATAACTTGAACAGATGTTCAAATGTAAAGCAGACGATTTACTGCCTCAAAGACATCAAGTCTGTAACATTACAGCAAAGTCAGTATTCTCAGCATATGTCCTTGATGACACTGCAAGTACAGCATGACGCAAATTTGGAGTTACACAAATAATTGCAAGTTTACAACGGTTTTACAACATTTTGGTTCTGGCTCAGCAACAGATGGGGATGAATCTACGGGCATGCATGCACGCACGTGTTTAAGAATGTGAAATAGGGAGTGGTAGAAGCATTTGATAAGTGAATAAGTGTAGAGTGAGTTGTAGACAACAGCAGTAGAAAAAGACAGAACCGGTCTAACGACTGGAGAACACTCCCAGTGTCCCTACCCAAAAAAAAAAAAAAAAAAAAAAAAAAAACACACACACCCTTTTGCCCTGCCTCACCCTGCCCTTGTGCACTGCTTAGCTAAATTAAATACAAAAAAAAACTATACTTAGTTATTTTCTTAGTCAAATTTTCAATGTCCAAAATAATGCTAAGATTTGTTTTAAAACAATCCACTTGACCTACATCTCTAAAAATTGGTTGTTTCTCTCAAACTAACATATGCAAGGTAATTTCACTATTGTCAGTTTTCATACAGGGGAACATTTTCAAGATGTGGTATGCCTCTTCTGCCGCTTCCTGCCTTGGGCCAGTAACAGGAATATGAAAGTCTGTTTGAACTTGTCAGAATGCAGGTAACCCCATAAACCAGGGGCCTGGTTAACGTATCCACAAAGCACCAGAGGTTATACCCTGAAAATAGCTGTGGCAGACCCTCATAACGCCATGAATTCAATCACTTCTTTTCCTAACCACTCATATTCTTAAACGAGCTCGAGTGCTTTCAATGGACGATATACACACATAAACATATGATGAAGTTTGGGTGCACATTTAGTATTAGATTTCATTTGTGAGGGCTTTCTACAACAACACTGCGATAGTAAAACTCTGGTTAAATTCTCTGGCTTTTCCTTCACACCATTTTGATTGACTGCACCAAATCACCTTCCTTTTGAGCAATGCTAAGCACTTTTTTTCATAGGAGAGCTTTTAAACTTTCGCTCGACACTTGACACATTACACTTGAACCTTGCTCAACTCACCCCTGTAAATTATTAACACCAAACCTGAAACTGCATTGTTTGTTCTGTGAGTGTTCAATGATATCTATTCTAATTGATGCAGAAAAAAAAAATATCAAGAAATCAAAACATTCCCACCCTATTTTATTTTCTTCATTTTAATCGCCACTGCTAATGTTCAAGAACAATGGTGAAACCTAATCTACCATGCCTAATGGGAACCACCAATTATGACAGTTTTTTTTTTTAATTATCACCTGAAAAAAAGGACATTCAACTTAGTTTAGGTCATGCATTATGTAAGAAATACCATGTGATGTTTTGTCTTACTGTATTATATTCAAATAACACAAATCATATGACCACAGTTTTGTTACAGGCAGTTTTGTCTTATAAATAGCCTATTTACTGTTTTGCATTAAGTGTAAACAACACAGTACAGCCTGTGCCTGTGAATTGAATAAAAACGTATTAGCTTCTGAAATCAAATCAAGTTCAAAGATAAACCCAAAAAACGAACTTTCCCAAAAGTCAATAAAGATGAAACTCAACTCAAGATCATTTTTGAAATGAAACCGCATACTTTATAAAACCACAGCGCAAAGCCTATTATGTCAGATGATGAGCAGATAAATAATTCAAAGGTTGTTGCGTTATTGTAGCTGTGATACAATGAGATCAAAGCGCACGATGACACACCTGAGGCTGCGTATTGTGACGAAGAGCCGTTCTGGCGCGGAAGCGTGGACTTTTCCGCCAGTCTCATGGACACCTGCTGGTGCACGCGCTTAAATCTCGCCTCCTCCTTGGTGTGAGACCCGCCGTGCGCAAGCTCGTTTTCGGACGGGACCGCGTAAGTACTTACGGTCGAATTGGGCTGCAACGCCGTCAGAAAGACGTTCTCCGAGGTCACACTCACACTCATTGCGAAGCGACGATGGGACCGAGCTTAACCAGCAAGACTGGAAGTTTACAGTTCCACAAGAGAGAGTGGAAAAAATCCCCGAAGCAAAACAATAAAGGCGTCTTCAGTAACTCAACTTGTGTTTTTCTGCGCTGATGCTGGGACAATGAGGCGAGACAACACACTACTGACGTTCGATCTAAGCTGCGGCTTTTCCGCTGGTGGGAGTTAAAAGTGGGCAGGGTTTTAGGTAGATGAGTCATCGGTTACCTGATCCAGGTAAACTGATGAACGGAGATAAGGAGACTCTTCTTTATCTTTATTTTTCGATATATAATTGTGTTTTAAGTAGAGTAAGTAAAATGGAAATATATGTCAGATTTTTAATTTTCCATATATATATATATATATATATATATATATATATATATATGTGTGTGTGTGTGTGTATATATATATATATATGTGTGTGTGTGTGTGTGTTATATATATATATATATATATATATGTGTGTGTGTGTGTGTATATATATATATATGTGTGTGTGTGTGTGTATATATATATATATGTGTGTGTGTGTGTGTGTGTGTGTGTGTATGAATGTGTATCAGCCTCTCTCTCTATCTCTCTATGTCTCTATCTATCTATCTATATATATATATATATATATATATATATATATATATATATATATAAAGCATAAAATGGGCTGTACAATAAATACTACCTTGATATGTAAATAATTTATTATGTAAAGAGTAGAATTGTCAATAATTGTTTCCCGTTACAGTAAAGAGTTTTTTTGTTGTTGCTTTTTGTTTGTTTTACGGTATTTTTAAATCAATTTTACAAATATGTTTAAATCATGAAAGTAATGTTGGCTAATAACTATTTTTAGGTGACCTGACCAATTTTATTTGTTTAAATTTGAAAAGTCTATGGTCGCATGAAATTAAATAATAGCGTACAACACTATCGTGAATAGAGCAATTACATTCAGCAAGTACATTCGTACTGTGAATACATTTTATTACAGTTAATACTGAAAACAGATTTTGATTAGTTCTTCTTCTAGACATGTTGTCGTCACTGCAGCGAGAGTCTGAAGAGAAAGCACTCTGACACGCAGGTGACGTAAGCCCTATGTCTCTGTTTGAACAGGTTCTTGTTGTTGTTGTATCGTCGCCTAGCAACGGGAGAAGCGGGAAAACGCAGGAGGTCAAGCTGACTTTGACAATCTTTCACAAGTTTCACCTTCGTTTTACTAAACGTAATGCGAGCTTTTGCTTTCTTTGAAACTCAAGGACTGATATAAACTATCTGATGAATCCGATTATCAATGTCAAATAAGCAGGATTTAGCTTTGATTTGAAATTAGATTTAGAAAATAAACTCAACGTAATTATTTGCAGTTATATATCATTTAAAACAAAATTCATTTGAAACCCTGAATTATGTTTAAAATATTTCTTAATGCAGACTGGTCATATGAATGAGTTTTCATTTTCATTCATAATGTGCTACATTTATAAATCAAGCAAATCAGCATCTTCTTCAGAAAGCTATCAAACCCTTCCATCACTGAGTCACCATCTGTGACTGATACTAGATTTCTGTTCAGACAACATTTCTATACTTGTTCACAAAACTGAATCCTGTTCGTTCATAAGATTACAATATTAATGATTACTGAAAGCCAAAAACAAATAGAAAGTGTTTGCTTTTATCTTTGTACTCACCGATTGGCAGTATTTAGTGAATAGTTCCAGTGCTGAGAAAATTATGTTGGGATGTCTCACAGTTCTCTTGATAAAATCTGACAGATATCATAGGGAGGCAAGAAGTTATAGAATCTGCAATGACAACGCCCTTATTAAGTTTAAAACGGTACATGTGTGTGTATTCATGATCACTTTCTGGTTACCAATCCCCTGAATTAAGGGTGGGGTCTGTGTGTGTGTGTGTGTGATTACAGACAGCTATTGTGAGGAGAGAGAGACAAAATGGGCGAGTCTGCAGGTGTAGGTGTGATGCAGATGTCAGACAAGGAGTGAGTAAGGTAAAACAACCTAAAACACTCTACTGTAAAATAAATAAATAAATGAGTTTTTACAGAAAGAAAGAAAAAAACTGGCTGCTGTGGTTGCCTGAATAATTATTTTAAAACACAGCAAAAATGTACATTTAAATTTTACAATTTAAAATTGGAATTTACAAAATAATAATAATGATTAACCAGAAAGGCCTCACTGATACTAAAATCTGTTGTGTACCTTTAACATACACTGACATCTACCATAATAACACTGGCGGAAAAGAGAAAACCACAGGACAAATCAAAGTTAATTGCAAGTAGCTTTTTCCACAAAATGATTTAAATATTAATGTATAGACGGTGCACACAGTGTGTCACACACACAAATACAACATATGTAACATAAAACCCTAAAGTAACTGACAAGAACAAATACGTAGAAACATACATATTACAATTAAAAACCATCAAATGTGAAGAGTCATACAGGGAATTCTGGGGATGTCAGTTTACGGCTTTTCACAATTTTTTGTATGGTACATTTAACAGTACTTCACTGTAAACTTAAATGAAATGTAAGGTTAGATCTACCATTTTTCCCCATAAATAAGGGAACTTACTATTGACCATTTAACAGGTTTTTACTGTCATATTTTTAATGGTCTTTTACAGTTAAAATTACAACCATTTTTTACAGTGCAGGTTCAGGAATGCAATTGCTTTTCAAATTACAATTACAATTACAAATGCTTTCCATTCTGTGACCAGTAACATAATCATACATTTCAAACCTGGCTAGCCTTTAAATACCTCCACATTTATTTTATTATGTTAGTGTGACAAAGCAAAAATACTGACCAAAACAGCTGCTTAATTTTTTTGAGGAAATGTGATGCATTTGTTTTCAGGATTCTTTGATAAAAGTTCAAAAGAACTGCATTCATTTGAAATAGAAATCTTTTGTAAGTATTTGCTGCCACAATTGTTCAAAAATGATTTTAAAAAAAATATAATGTTTTTTTTACTGAGCCCAAACTTTTGACTGGTAATTAACCTATGTAACCTTATACAACTTCAAAATAATACTGTCAATGTAAAATGAGTCAACACTCAAAGCTTGAGCGTGTGATCGCTGCATTTACTGGAATTGGTTAATTTGAACATATAGAGTCAAATATTTTTTATTAAAATCTTCCAATGCTCATGCCATTATTTAATCATTCTTATAAGTGTTTCAGTGGTGTGGCACTAATGATTACAGTATGACTACAGTCACTTTGAGAAATAAAGGTGCATTTTTATAGACATTTCCTCAGGCCAGGGCAGGTGTCAAAGCTGTCATTCAGTCAAAGACTGAATCACTTGCCCTTCCCTATGAGAAAGCATTTTCAAATTTGTGCCACCTTAAATTCACCTTAGATATGGAGTCTGACAACTCTCAAGAATAGCACAGGATTTCTTGTGAAATGTACTGTACACCCATTATGCTAATATAAACTGCTGTCACAAAGCATAAAGACATGATTTGAAATGTATAAACTGCTTATATATGGTTTATCAAAATTTGTTGTGTGTTGTGTTTTGGGATTTTTGTTTGTTTTGCTTTGTATTACTTTGATTTTGTTTTGAGTGTGTGTCTGAATCAATATGTGCCACTGCCAAATTTTCTGTATACTGCTATCATTATTATCATATGAACTTGCCATAACTGCTTCAATGAGCTTGTTGTTTCTATCTAAATGAATACATGATGTTAGTTAACTGCATGATTTGTATTATTTTGAACTGAACATTTCATTACTTGAACACAGTCAGTAGCAGATCACTGTAAATTGTAATGCAGAGACATGCATTTTCTATAAAGCTGCTTTGAAACTATATGTGTCACCGTTTCTCTTCTGGCTGCCGGAGGGCACCATTTCCTGAATATTAACTCTCATCTCTCCTCTGTCAGTTTTCACCACATTTCCCATAAGCCCCGTACCTAGGTACTGATTGCGAACCAGTTGATTCGCGTTGAGACTGTCCATTTAAGGAACGCTCACTCAGACTTACTTTGCGAGGTCTTGATTCTAACTGTATCATTCCTGACCGTTATTTCCTGTTTATGATTACCTGTTACTGATCTGCCTTTTTCCCGTTTACGACTCTTTCCTGCCTACCCTTGTGATTTATTGCCTGGACTATAACTTGTGATTGGTATCTGCCTGCCCTGATCTCTGCCTGTCTATTTATTACGATTTGTCTGCTCTCTGCCACCATTGTTTGCCGTTACTTGACCACTTGCTGTTTGACCAACTCTGCTAAACATTAAAGCCTGCTTATGGATCTTAACTCGAGTGACGATTCATTACAATATGTATTGTGAAAAGGGCAATACAAATAAATGTGAATTGAATAGAATTAAATTTTGCTTTTTTTTGTTTTGTTGTGTGTTGTATTGTGTTTTAAGTTTTTGTTTGTTATGTTTTGCTTTGTTTTGTAGTGTGTTTTTGTTTTTGTCTGTTGAGTTTTTTGTTTTGTTGTGTGTTGTATTATGTGTTTTAAGTTTTTGTTTGTTATGTTTTGCTTTGTTTTGTGGTGTGTTTTTGTTTTTGTCTGTTGAGTTTTTTGTTTTGTTGTGTGTTGTATTATGTGTTTTAAGTTTTTGTTTGTTATGTTTTGCTTTGTTTTGTAGTGTGTTTTTGTTTGTTGAGTTTTTTGTTTTGTTGTGTGTTGTATTATGTGTTTTAAGTTTTTGTTTGTTATGTTTTGCTTTGTTTTGTGGTGTGTTTTTGTTTTTGTCTGTTGAGTTTTTTGTTTTGTTGTGTGTTGTATTATGTGTTTCAAGTTTTTGTTTGTTATGTTTTGCTTTGTTTTGTAGTGTTTTTGTCTGTTGAGTTTTTTGTTTTGTTGTGTGTTGTATTATGTGTTTTAAGTTTTTGTTTGTTATGTTTTGCTTTGTTTTGTGGTGTGTTTTTGTTTTTGTCTGTTGAGTTTTTTGTTTTGTTGTGTGTTGTATTATGTGTTTTAAGTTTTTGTTTGTTATGTTTTGCTTTGTTTTGTAGTGTGTTTTTGTCTGTTGAGTTTTTTGTTTTGTGTTGTGTTTTTTGTTTTTCTCTGTTTTGTGTGTTTTATTTAATGTAACAAGAAAACAGAAAAAAGAAAACCTCTCTACACAATACAGTGTTTTTGTTTTTTGTTTTTTTCGTTTTCTATAGCAGTAGATTAACGTTCATTAATTTTTGGGCGCATGACTACTGTAATGCCTAGTTCCTTCAGAAGTTCCATCATCAATTATAGCTCATGATTTTTGTGGTTACATAATCAAAACATTAGTTGTTAGCCATTTTGGAGAGAGCTCTCTGTAATTACGTACAACACGTGAATAATGAATAATGAATCATTTTTTAAAAATCCCAATAAATGCAGATTGTCAATTTGTACGATTATTCACATGTGCTTTTACAATTATGATATACACATAAATAGATTGAAACATTAGTTTTCAATTTTGTTTTTTGCCAAAGACTTTGAGCACAGATTATATGACAGTGTCTAAACTGTCAAGAAGACCAAACCCAAAACTACTAGGCCAGCGATCCAGACTAAGATAACCATTTTATGATCTTGAGTGATGTGAACTATGTGATTAACAATGTGCCTTAAAGACAAAAGCAGAAAAGCTACCGTAAACAAACCATCGAACAGGCTTAGCAATTAAAAACGAGTGCAGAATGAAGACAGATTTTCCAACAATTCTGAAAAGTAGTTCAGAAGGTAATCATTTAGAAACTGAGATAAATATTGGTGAGCATGCACAGTTACATGAACATTTTAAAGTTCCCCACAATAAAAAAACAAATAAATAAATAATATAAAATCTTAAGTAGACAAATATACATAACATTTTTTTCCCAGTAAGATTTATTAAATAACAATAACGCACACCTAGCTTGGGGCGTTTAACAGCGATTTATGTGATTAATTCTCAATAACTGTACTTTTATAGTGTGTTAAGAGTGTGTTTAGGTGGTTTACTTGGGTGTGGTTCTGTTAAATTGCAAAGAAAACACAACTAATGCACTGAAAAGACATTGCAAAACTTATTACATAATAATTATGTAAAATTGTAATTTATATTTATATTATAATATTTATCAGTTAATAAATTACATACATAGATGCCAATCAGGTATTCCCAATCTTTTTGGTAAGGGCTTCAATAACATTTGAATGTATCATACTTAGTTATTATCATTATACGGAATTTGACACAGTACAGTGGCATTTCCTGCCAGTGACATTCAGAGAACTGGCACAAGGAGTAGATGACAATTGGGACACCAAGCTCACTTGATTCTGCGAAAAGATGAGCGGTAACACACAGGGAGGGGTTTCCAGAATAGGAAGGGCGTGTATATGTTTGTTTTGTTTTTTTTAAGTTTTAACCAAGAAGCCATCATAACACAAACAACCAGCCATACAATACTACAATAATGCACTAGCTCTTAAAAATAAAGGTTTCAAAGCAGGGTATCACAGAAATGCTATTGAAGAACCATTTCCCCCCAAAGAAACTGAAGTAAACTTCTAAAAAGAATGCGAAGAACAATATAAAAATAAAGGTACTTTATTGGCATCTACGGTTCATGAAGAACCTTTGGATTGTTTCCATTCCATTAGAATTTTAAAAGTGTACAATATCATCATTATAAAGTGGATGGGGATCGTGATATAAAATTAAATTATAGTTTTAGAAATAACATATTTCAAGTTCTACTGAAGAAAGTCAGACATATAATTGTAAGACTTCTAAAATGTACTAAGTAAAGCTTAAAGCAAAGCTTTTTTAGTAAATATTAACCCTGTTTCATTTGCTGATTTTGGTTGGCTTTAACATTGATTCTGGATAATGCTTCATCATTGAAAGCAAGCTGCATAATATTTACCTTCATGGAACAATAGAGTTTTGACAGATGGTAATTTAATCCAGCTAAAATGTTTTCATGTTTCAGGAGTGCAGGCTCTACAATGACAGTGATATTCTCTAAAAAAAATCCTGGTCTGTTTCAAGCCAAATTTGGGTTTGTCCATTTTTGACCCAAAAAACAACCCGGCGTTTTTAAGAGTGTATGCTGATAAACTGTTTGTAGATATTCTATTTGCCAAATAGTGTCAATTTGATTTCAAGCTACAAAACTACCACAGGTTAACATTAGTTAGACTGCCTGTTTATCTATTCCACCAAAAAATGTGAAGCGCCACCCTGCGGCTAATGAGTTGAACTTCTTGCCGAGAAAACTGAATTTAAAACCAGATTTAGTTGCTAATATACTGAAACAAATTAGATGAAATATTTCAAGTGGTTTACCAATGGGTGTGTTTAGGCTCAGGGTTTGGTTAGGACAACATAGGCCTATCAGTTAAGTTTATACAAATAAACAACTACATCATTCCTGAAAAATAATAAAATAAATACAGAATTGAATAGTAAGTGCTATAAAAATTATATAAACAGCTAATACTAACTAAAAGCTATAAATGCAGTCCTGAAACCGTACAGCCACCGGTATTGCAGGAATATCCGACGCTAAAAAAGGCATATTGCAAAACCTCATAGTCTACTTCAGATTTATAAAAAAAAAATGCTAAACTTTAACAGAGTAATTTTATTGTTATAACAGTGATTTTATCATCACTAAATATAAATCTAAATGGAAAAACTTGTTAAAATTTGTTTACCTATATACAAATAGCAAATGAGCCAATAAATGAAACTCTGCTGCCATCTAGAGACTTTACGTTTCCTTGCACAAACGCAGTCCGTAACTTTTGGCGCTCTTGCGGGTGATAAACAGAACTACAGTCGTCGTATGGAAGAACAAGATATCTACAACTGTAATTTGACTAGTAATAAATTATTTAAAGATATCTACATATTTATTTTTGGATATCTTAAAAAACGATGAATTAAAGATATCTCCAATTTGATTATGACTAGACAAAACCCAGTTAGAGATTTCTCTAATTATAATTTGCACTAGTGGCAATTCAATTGAAGATGTCTCTAATTTAATTGCCACTTAGTCTAACTAAGTTTTGTCTAGTCATAATCAAATTGGAGATATCTTTAATTACAATTTCTACTAGTCAAAACTCATTTGTAGATATCTGAAAATATTTTCCAATTGAAGTCAATGGAAGAATTTGACTAGTCATAAAAGCATTGTTGATATCTGTAATGTATATTACGACTAGTCAAATTAACATTGTAGATATCTTCAATTGCAATTACGACGAGTCAAAATTGCAGAAGAGATATCTGGAAATGGAATTGTGACTAGTCAAACTGATTTATGACTAGTACGGGAAGGAGTATTTAAAGCTAAAACGGCTTGCCATAGAGCTACTTCTCTCTGTTTGTGTGCAGACCAGATCCAGTCTAAAATAGTCCAAATATAAACACATGATATACTGCATATACTACATACATATAGCCTAAGTGTAGCGTAGTGATTCAAGATGAGACAAAAAATCGGTTTGCAAAATGGATTCATGATATACATGTTCATTATATAATTTTTGTAAATTTTGAACACAAAAAAGTTACAGACAGGAGCTTTAAGTGCTTATAATTTGCCATGACAGTAAAAAAACCCAATGCTTACAATGCAAATGAATCCAAAGGATTGTCTCGTGAAAACTAACTGCATTGCTTAAATGGTGCTTCGATTAATGTTACGTGCAAAACGTATAACCCACACTCAAAACATATTGTTGTTTATTCGCATGTTCGCTAATTGAAAGTATTGCATCCTATACCACACTGCTTTAAATACTCCAAAGTGAAATGCAAAAAACATATTCTTCTTAGGCAATGTTCTGTTTAAAGTATTGTTTAATGACAATTATACTAGCTATGCCAGACATATTTTTAATTATTAACTTTTATTCAATTCAATTCAATTATTAAATCAAAAGTGCATGTTGGGAGGGAGCGTGCTGAGAGCTGCTGAGAGCGGGTGGACCCTTACAAAAAAGAACTGCAGTATATTGAAATAGAACTGCATTAAAACTACAGTATCAAGTAGTTTAACTGCAGTTTAATGAAGCACAACCATAGATTTGCAGTATAATGAAGTTTAGTCACAGTACGACTGCAGTAAAACTGTAGTATAAGTACAGCTGCAGTAAAATGAAGTACAACTGAAAGTTGCATGAAGTATAAAAACAGTATATCTGCAGTTGTATTGCAGTTTTATTTTACTAGTACTTTAGCTGTATTGCAGTAGTTGTACTCCAGTAAAACTACAGAAATTTTAGGTTATACTGCAATACTGCATTTTTTTCGTGTCCAAAAAACTGCATTTTTCTATATGTAACAAAAACTGCAGTATTACTTCTAAAAAACTGTAGTAATTTTTTGTAAGGGGAAGTTTGTGAGTTTTCTAATTCAGTTTATTAACAGAACAAATAAATCTCACATTAGACATGAAAACTGTAGGTTTTGTTTGGATATTTACATATCTTATTTATCTAAAAGAGAAATCATGAGCAATACTCACGTATCCTGGCTTGAAGAAGAATAACGGCCCAACGGTCTGTTCAAATTTAAAATGCGCTTCGGAACAGTGACGAGCACATGTCGTACAATGGTTGTCCAGACAGCCTAAGCACAACCTTCAGTGAACCGTGGTTGAATGGCAACATTGTGACAGCACAGTAACAACCTTAACGACACAATATGGAACCAACAACCTTTTAGCCATGTTGTTACAACGTTGCTAAAAGGTTGGCTACGTTGAGGCAACGTTCTGTGTTTGTTGGGAGTACAGTGTTTTTTTGTAGTAAAACCATGGTTTAGTTTCGTAAGGTGAGCATACACCTAAATCTGATCAGTACTAAAGGGATACAGACAAATATGCCATTGTACTTTATTTTGAAATCTATGTTGACCATAATCCTCTTGTTTTCCTGTCTCGCATATGTAACCTGAACCAGCGTTTGATGCGCTGGTCACTATTTCTGCAAGCTTGGACATTCGACACAAGAAAGGCTCAGAGAACATTGTGGCTGACGAGCTCTCCAGAGTCTGTGATGAAGTCTAGGGTGTATTATACATGTGAGGTATTGCAGGTGTGTAAGCCTGGTGATGGGGGTGTTACGTTTGTATTGACTTGGGGGCAGTTGTGTGTGTTTATTTATTTATTTTTTCTCTCCTGTGCTGCTGCTGCTGCTCTAGCAGGTGCTGATTGCTGGCACCTAATGCTTGTTTTCCCAAACCAACCAGCACTTAATTCATTGTCTCTTCCAATGAGGAAACCAGCTACAAAGCAGTCAGGAAAGAACAGAGAGGAGAGGACAGCGACAGAGCCACTTTCTCCACATGGACCTTCCCTGCAGCCCCAGACAATTGTTGTTAGTTGGTCTGCTAATTGATAGTTGGTGCTGTAAGCGTGGAGCTCCTGCAGGGGTTCAGGCTGCCGGGTTGCCGAATGACTTAAGAAATATTATCATCAAGATGGTAGAAAACTGTACATTTCTTGTCTATTACCACCCACTGCAACTTATACCAACGACTGAAATAAGTGGTTACAAAAGCTAAATATGTGGGAGAGCGTTGCTATAATGTGACAATATTATATTGCAATAGGTAACATATCAAAGTTAATACCAAATCAAACTAGTTAGCACATAATTTGTAGTGAAAGAATTTAATGACAATATATTGGTTTATGGTTACACTTAAAATGATTACAAAATAGATGAGATGATAAAAACATATACCATTAATCGTACCCAGCATGTATTTAAAAAGTTACCTGAGAGATATATAGAGAGTGAAAGAAAGAGAGCCTAAAAGAAAAAGACCGCAAGAAAGCAGAGCATAGAAAGAAGAAGAGAGCGTAAAAGAAAGAGACCGCAAGAAAGCAGAGCATAAGAAGAAGAAGAAGAAACAGAGCAATAGTTGCAATCCTCTTTTATCCCTTTCCTTGACCATGTGACTGAAACCCAAATGTGAGACATTCAAACTGACCAATCAGAAGTAAAACTTCCCCCACTGTACTAAAGGTGTGACAACTGAAATCTGTGATCGAGTTCCAGTTAGTACTGTCCTTGTACTCTTGCTTAAAGTGTTCACTTCAACTCTTAATGTTGCTGACACCATTTATAGTCTTTTAGTTGGTCTTTTGTTAAACATACTTTATTTGCAGGAAGGAGGGTGCCTTTTTTTGTTAATCTGTTTTCGGGTAATTCTTTGTCTTTTTGTTTCTTTTGTTATTCCCATGATAGGCAAGTAAGATTTAAAATGGAGTTAGATGTTGTTTTTTTTTGTTATTTTGGCTATGCCCCCTCCTGAGGTCTTTTTGTGTTTGTATCAATCTTTTGTAGTTCTTTAGTGCTGGGACTCGAATTGGGAAGCTCCATGTGGTCTCTCCTCTTATTTCTACGTTTTCCTTGATCCCCTAGACTAAGTTGAAACGGAGAACGTGACAGTTATTAACTTTAGAATCTTGCATTGTTGAACTGGTTCTGGACTGTCTCTCCATCGCTCTCACTGTCCTCCAGAAGATTTAGGTCCTGTTCTTTCTCTCCATTTCAATGACTTGTCGTTCTATCGCTCAGGTGGGTTTTTCTGCCATGTTTTAGCTTTGTTGCACAGTTCATTCGCAAACGCTGTGATTCCTTGATCACTGTTAATGATTCCAGTTTGCTGAAGACGAGCCTAAAAATCCTGAGGTCCAGAAGACTTCTTCACCAGGCCGATCATGAGCTGGGCCACATATCTGTCACTCAAACCCAGGATGTCACGGAGCTGGTCATTAACCCACTGTTTCCGATTGGCCAATGTGACGTGTACATGCATATTGTACTCTTTTGTACTGCTCTTGAGTGTGTTCTAGAGACTCCAAATTTGGTCCACTTACTATTCATGACCATCTCTACAACGTTTTCCTACTTGCGGTTAATAGGGCTGCAGCCTCCCCATGACCGTACATAGGAAAATTGGTTTGAAAAATATATGGGAGGGATGGATGGATGAATGAATGAATGTACAGTACTCTATGAGGGTTCGATTCCTCCCTAAAAAGCCCCACTAATATGTCTTTCTTGATCCACATTGATTTGTTTCCAAACAAAATCATTTATTTATTTTCATTTATTCAGAGAGTGAATAATTGCCTTCAGCGGAAAACCGCTTGTTTTCAGATTTGTTCTCTGATGGTCTTACCATAATAGCCAGTATATGGGCGGCCCACGAAATATAGTGGTGGCTAGATTGACCGTGAATTTTGCTGTGGTGGCTGGCTTGACCGCAGTGATTATCTACAGTATGCGCGGATATAACTGCGGTTGCGCGTATCACTATCGGTTTGAGAATGGGCAGGGAAACCACAACAGAAAAGTGTCAGTGGAAAAGGGGTATCAGAGCATGTGACTGCCTCAGCCAGAAGCAGCGCGAAATTGGACAGAAGTGGCCACCTCAGAGAGAAGTACAGGGTGGCATGTGTCAAAATTTGATTGATTTATTACCCTCATAAATATATCCCCACCCCTCCCTCTCTCTGGACTGGACACCTGTTTTGGCTACCCCCAACCAAAGGAATTTATGACAGTGTTTTGGACTTTGTGTGTTTTGAAGTGAAAACGATCAAAAAGTGTTCAAGAACGATGTGCTTTAAACTTTAAAATGTGTAACAGTGTATTGGGTAACAGTGGCAAACATTGGTAGGTTAAAGGTTGTTTTTTATTAAAGAAAGTTTCGTTTTTCACATACATTTTTTCTCATTTTTTTTTAAAAAGACATTAATGAATTGTAGTATTAAAAATGTTATCAGAAAAATGTAATTAAGTTTTGTGAATGTCTTTTCACATAATAAAAGGTTCAAATGTATTTTCTGAAACAGTTTTCAAACAGATTAAGCATTAAGTATATCAAACAACAGTTGTTAAAAAACACATCTACATAACTTCAATAGGAGCAGTCTTAGTACTGTGATATGGTATAAATCCTGAATGGAAATTTTCTTTTTAAGAAAGAACATAGTAGTGAGGATGCCTTTTCTACAATTTTTGACAGAAAAGGGTTTGAGATTGGTCTCAAGTTGTAGTTTTTCAATGAGAGGTTAGAGTACAGGCAGCTTAAAAGTTTTTGGTACACATCCTAATGACAATGATGAATTAATTTTAAGGAGAGGATCTCCTTTTCAGTAGCTTAGTCAGTATAGGGTGTACCATACATGTTATTGATTTTGATGATTTAATAAGTTTAGACAGTTCTACCTCTACTATTGCAACGAATGAATATAATTGTTCCTCAGGGGGTCTATAGTGCTGACGTGATACTGTAATAGAAGGTTGCAGGTTTTATTTTCTCTCTAATAGTATCAATCAAAAGAAATTCATAAACGTCATAATTGCTGAGCTGTTTGGAAACGTCCGAAGTTGAAGCTTCATTTCTCATTAATTTAGGGTTTTTGTTCTCTTCTGAGAGTGGAAAAATCAAGCAGATCTAGCAGTTTTAAGGCCTGGTATGCAGTAACACTGTTCTTCCACAAAATACAAAATACCTCATTTTGTTTTCTTCGAGCTGCACTTTTTTATCATCACAAAAACTCCTTGAATTCAGTCTTTTTTGTTTGCATTAGCAATTTCAAGTGACAACTGAAAAGGTCTTGTACCACTTAGATGAATACTCAATTTTTAAAAATGAAAAGAAATGAATTTCAGGTCAAAATGACCCGAAGAGAAGGCGTGCTTTTAGTCTGAAAAATTACAAATCTTAAATTAAACAAAACTGTTTTATTGCATTCCTAATTTAAATCACACCAGTTAAGTCAAGAGAACAACATACAAATTTTAAGATGTTTTTAACAGTGTCTTTATAAAAAATACACATTTTATCTTATCAAGAAGACTGAACTGACACATTATCAAATCGTTGGAATTAATATGTTTTCCATCAAACAACTCAACAAAACTAAGTGCCACCAACATCTACATTACTCACACTAAGTATACATTCGATATAATTCTGAGTGGTGGTTAACGGGCCATAAGTCTGTGTCTGCTGCTCTGATCCACCAGTCTGTGATATTCTGCTAGTTTATCTTTCAGATTCTTGTACATCTGTAGACAGAGAAGCCAGAGAACATCAAGAAGCCATACATGCAAAATGCCATCATAATTTGTGATCTCTTAATTACAGTACCCAGCAAATTTTCAGATTTTAATGAAATTGCATAGGCTCATCTGTAGTTGAATTTCCATTATCATTTTATTTTGGGGTTTTTTTTTGTACTGACAAATCTCATTTGCAACCAACAAGCAAGAGTTGCTGGATTGTTTTAATAGTATAGGATGCCACGGAAAGTATTTATTTTATGAGAAATATGTTGGACCACAACTGAATGAGTGGCACTAGGAGTGGCTTCTGAGATTTAAGACCTGAATGTTTTTATTAAAGCCTTGAATGTTTGAACCTTTCCCAAAAACAAGTTTTAAGCCTAGTAATTTTTTTTCACAATGAAATCATTCAGAACCGCATTTTAATAATGATTATTAAAATGCAGTTCTGAATGATTTTGACCTGAAACTTCTAGTTAAGAGTGCGGCTGGACAAGCATCACCTTTCTTGTACTGGTAAATCTGTAGAGAACTAACTGCTACAATATATGCCTTAGGAGATACACAAGCTTATTTTTATTATTAATGCAAGATTAAATGTTTAATTTAATTGTATCAATTTACATACCAACAACTTTACTCTGAAATTACGTGCTTTACAGATCATTGATTTAGTAAATTCACTAACACTTAAAATTTAATTCAAATGGTCCTGCACATGGGCAGGTGAACTAACATGAACTAACCACGAGCAATGCATTTATTACTGTATTTACTGATCAATGTTAATGTTAATGAAAATTTGTCGAATAATGTTTATTGCATATATTATTTTATTTACACCTCTGATGTTTTAAAAACTTAAGTCATCTTTGTCCGTGATTATGGCGAACGTAATCCTAAATCTCCAAACTCCATCCATTTTGTCTTCCAAATGTAGTTAACTTATTTTAATGCAGGTACTGGTTAGATTACAGTCCTTTTGTTAAACGGATCAAGCACAGAATTAAATTAGTGCTGCTGCCGGACAAACGAGTCAGATGTTCTGAGGGTTCGGGATTAGCAAACAAGAACCGTGCAGGACTTTGCACTCTCTAACAACTTTATTTACAAAAATATTTGTATATATTAAAGTTTTGTGAAAAATATAGTTTCTATACCTATAATCAACAACTTTAATCAATAGTTTTTGAATCAGTTACCAACCCATCTCAATAGTTACACCATAGAACAATACTACATTGAACATAGTTTCTAAACTTAAACAAGAAACAAACATCTTAGGCATTATAATAAATGTAAGAGAACAATGTTTCACCTTTTCATTGATCTGACTTTCACTGAGGCTTCTTAAGAGCTGATCAATAGATGTGTAAGGCAGCCACACCAGAGATGCTGTAGCTGAGAGTGGCCGCTGTCAGGAAATCAAAAGACAATAATATATACAAACTGTACTGTGTTTAAGTGAGCAGTATGCTTAACATTAAGAACAATTAACCATTTTAAATATGGGTATGCTAACTACTTGTACATACTGCTATTTGGGAAATTGTATGATTTACACTTTAAATACACCCATAAAATGGAAATGCACCTTGTAAATTTCAAAAACAAATTTACATCCATTATTTGCAATCATGTAAAAAAAGATCCTTAAATGTCTACTACAGAGACTATGATGTTATGGGTGAATAATTTCACCTGTTAAAAATGAATTAATTCTCTATTGTTGTGAATAGTTGAAATAGTACGCAGGGCTCCATACCTCTATACCAAAATACTGATGTCCCTTTCCAAGCAGAGCATCCACATACTCTAGCACAAGCTCAGCTGCAGACTCCAGGTGATCGTAGTTCAGATAGAGACGCAGCAGTGCTGCAGCATCAACTTCCTGAAAGAGAACCACAAGAGATCTTTTACATGTTACTCTAACAGAGAAGAGGGATAGTGTAGAAATCACATCTGGAAACTTACAAAAGGAAAAGTAAAGAAACCAGGTTAAATAAAGCAATGCATTTTTTTTTTACTATGCAAATGAACAAAGAGTGAATCTCATAAAACCTTTCAAGACCATGTTATTTTTAGGCAAATTTTCCATAGATCACCATTAACTAATGCACCAGTGGGTGGGGCAAAGAGCCAATGATGAAGTAGGCTTTGATTATTGCACTTATGTAACCTTGATAATATCTCTATTACATAATAGAAACCAAGAAGTTCAGAACGAGTCATTTTGGTAGCTTGGTTTGAATAAAAGCTCGTTTTTAAATGATTGAATTGCTCTACAGAAAAACTTTATATTAAGATCACTGGCCTAAAATTAACATGATCTTGAAAGGTTTTATGATATTCACCCTTTACAACCTTGAGTTGTAAAGTTTATAGTGCAATGACCTCTTATTTCAAAAGATGAGGGAACATTTGATTTCTTCTTTCATAACAAAGACAATAGCTATGTTTCCATTACCCTTCAAAGTGTTTAAATTGAAATGGGAAACTTGGCAATTTAATTAATTTTGCAAACGTTTCCATATACATCACAAAAATGTTTTTACGCCTACATGAGGTGACTTTTCAGGCAATTCGAAAAAGGAATACTTTACAAAACTGCACTTACTGGACACCTGGCTTATGTAAAAGCTGATCAGTTCTTTTTTAAACCCATAAAAGAGAAAAGAATTACAGGAATAATAGATTCTAAACAACAAAGGAATGCCACAATTTATTAAGACCTCAAAGCAGATATGAGGGAGAAACACCCAGAAACATGTTATATGTGGCCACTCCAAAGTATAAGGGGCTATTATATGCTATTAATGCTTGGATAACATGCCTAAGGCTCCTTCGATTAAAAATATTGGCTAGCGCAGTGGCAGGGATATACTTAAACCGACTAACATTCTTTTGTCATGATTTTTGGAATTAGTTTTAGTCACATAACTTCAGTTAATGGAAACGCAGTCGTTTCGCAAAAGTTTTTTTTATCAACATTTAGAAAATATCCCAAAGTTGTACGCAAATCTGTAATGGAATACTGGCTAGTGACAATTAAACAATGGTAATAGCTTTTCAATGTCTGTTGTAATGCTGAAAAAACAACCACCACCACCTTGTAGGCATTGATCAGCCAATCAGGCACTGGCACCCCATGTGACAGCAGCTTGTTGATGACACAGCGATGATATTGAGCATTCTGTGACGGATATTTTTCCAAATAATGAGCTAAAAGCCGCCAAGCTTCATCTGTCGCGCTGTGTAGAGAGAAATTCAGTTTAGGAAAGCTAAATCAATCATTGCAGCCGAGTTCATCGTAATGACCAAGGTCAGAGACAAACCTGGACTCTTTAGTAGTAATGACAGTTGGCAGCTGATTGGCTGCAAGCCAGTTCCACACCTCTGTCTGGTCCTGATCACCTTTATATTGCAGTTTGATACACCTACACAAAAAATCTACACTTTAGAAATCTGAAAAAAGTCACTTGATTTTAAAATGGGCAAACACAGGATAGATCATAACTTACTTGAATGTCAGTCCCTCAAAGATCGGTGTAAGGGATAAGTTAAAGGTCTGACATAGTGTCAGGGATGTGTCAAAAAGTCCTGTTTGGACAAGCAGAGTGACCATCTCTATAGAGGACGCACCTCCTGTAGAGAAATAACATCAGGGTTAGCTAAACTTTTAAAATAGAGTAGTTGACACTCTTGAGGAAAAATTTTGTGTTTATCTATTCAAGATATTCAAGAAAAATTCAGTATTGTAAATTATGTTTCAATTCTGATTTTATAACTTGCCATTATGAGTTTAAATCTCCCAATTCTGAGACAAAGTCAAATGTGAAGAAAAAAGTAAAATTGGGAGATTACCTTTTTTTTTTAACAATTATAAAGTGACTCACAAACAACTATCACAAAACATGAAAACAGTCAAGGATTATCCAGTAATGACAGGATAGTAAAGATTCGAGGGTATGAACATTTTTTACATTGGGCAATTTCTATAAATCCAGTCATTTTGTCTTGTGGAGTACATGTAAACATCTGTTATGTGAAATGGCTTATTCATATGAAACTTCTGAATAGAAATGAATAGTTTTTCAGACTGTCAGATTCGGGGAATCATTAGTTGCTGTTTACACTGATTGGCCGTCAGAGTCATTAATGTTTAAATGACATTAAAATTCAAAGTAATCACTTTGGTAATCTTAAATACTTTTCAAATGTAACTGTAATGAAATAGTTACTCAAATTTTGTATTTTAAATATATAACTCAGTTACATGTACTTCGTTACTCCCCAACCCTGGCAGTTAATCGGACCAGTTTATTTGTTGGCCACTGACAACATAGTATTATATAATTAGTTTGATAATTGTGTTTTTTATATTTTAATTAACCTAAGATAAATACTGATGTACCTATAAAGATTTTGAACTGCTAATGATAAATTTACACTCATTTGAAATTGAACTGTGACACTATATCACTATCCGGACAGGACTAGTTTTCTAAGCGATGTTTGAGTTTCAATTCTTATCACCCAACATCTGTGACTTCATGTGCTGGTTCAGACAGAAATAAAATCAGTCTATTTTTTACATATGAGGAATTGTGTGTTTTCTAGACAAGGGCTTTACACAAGGTAACGTGCTGTGTTGGCGAGCATCACATATGACAAATATGTCTTTAGATTAATTATTTATTGATATAATTAAATTTTATTAAAAAGAGTACATTCCACACGATTTTATAAAAAGAGGCGGTTTATAATAATCTTTCATAATGAGCCAAAAAATCTAGACACATCTTACTCTTACCTGACGCTTATTTGGCTCCATTTGATAATTTTACAATTTTCATCGGATACCACCCATATTGGAATTAAATGAAAGCATCTTTTTGGTGACCAAGACTGGTGCACAAACGGTAGCTCAGCTAGGCCAAAAAACACATTCTGCACTCACTTGAAAGTGACATATGACATCCTATGTAATTAAATTAATCTAAATTTAAATGATCTCATAGATGTGGCTGGTGAGGTTTGTGATCATATGGGGACCAACTGCTGCAGTAAATGTGGTGAATTCAAATGCCTTTGACATAGTCCTTTTATATTTACCCATTGGAAATGCCTATTGCCCGCCATGCACAGTTGCCTTGAAGCCATCGGGTTGGGGTTGCCACCGCGCTTGGGCCCGACATCGCTGCTTGCAGCTATATTTAGGATTATTATAGCCCAAGCCCAAAGGGCGAAGGCCCTTGTGTTCTCCTGAGGATTATTATTATTAGGGCCCAAGCCCAAAGGGAGAAGGCCCTATTGTTTTTCTAAGGATTATTATTAGGGCCCAATCCCTGAAATGGTGAAGGGCCCTATTGTTCTTCTAAAGATTATTATTATTAGGGCCCAAGCCACTGAGGAGCAGGGCCCTATTGTTCTTCTAAGGATTATTATTATGGCCCAAGCCCTGAAAGGGCGAAGGGCCTATTGTTTTCTTTAGAATTATAATTTTTTTTCAAGCTTTTTGGCACTTTTGGGGCCCTTAACTTGTACGAAAACTCTTGAAACTTTGCACACACATTGGAACCTGCGGCAATTAGGGCGTCACAGAGGCTGGGACCCGGGCGTGGCAGGGGGGCTCGACAGCGCCCCCTTGAATGGGGTCCGAAAACTTGGTCCATATATCAAACATGCTTGCACATGTTAGTATGAAACTCGGTACACATGAAGACCTCATCAGGCCTGACAACTTTCATGCTCTAAGTTGTACGCCGCCTCAACAGGAATTATTATGGCTTGTTTGAAAAACGCATGCTCTGGAATTTGATATACTCCTCCACCGCCAAACTCGGCCAGCATGAAGTCAAGACATTGATGATGCAAAATTACCAGGGGATTTTTGATATCTCAAACTGTTTGCCCGTGGCGAGGCAACAAATTTATGGCGAGAAAAGAGAAACAGGAAGTGTCTTATAACTTCCACATACATTTTTTGATTTTTATGAAACTTCAGCTGTGTGTTCATTGTAGGAGGCCGAGCACATGGATGTGACTATTGTGAGTCAAAGGTATAGTGCCACCAATTGGCAGCAAAAAAAGTGTCACTTTCAAAATGCTTTGAGATCACCCTCTTATTTTTACCCGATTTGCTTCAAACTTCTTCATTATAATTTCAAAACATTTCAGATGTAGACATGTGAATGTCTTTGTGATTTCTTAAATATTGTTGCCATGGAAAGACGTCAAACTTTAATAATATTCTTGGGTGTTTTTGAGGCTCTTAACATGCTTCAAATTGCATTAAACTCGACACACACATCAATATTGTCGACCAGTAGACATGGGCAAAGCCTTAAAAATGGGCGTGGTGGAGGGGCTCTATAGTGCCATCTTTTGACAAAAGTTGCGGGGTTAGTTTAACCTACAGTCACCAAACTCTGTACACATATTGATCTCATTTAGCCGGACAACTTTGTAATTTACAGTCATTAGCTCCGACCAACAGGAAGTCAGACATTTTGGTTTGAATATGGATATTTTTAATAATCAAGCTCTGAATTTTTAACTACTCTTCTTAAGGGATTCATACAATCGCCACCAAACTTTCTGAATATGACGACAACATATTGAAGATGCTAAATTGAAAACGATTATAGTATATTTCAAATAGTGTCCATGGTGAAGGTTTAAAGAAAGGACAGAAAAAAGAAAAGAACTTGTCTTATATTTTCCAATAACTGAAATATTATCCCTTTTATTTCAATATATAATAAGACAAATATTTTAAATAAACACATTTTAATGCATTTTTTAATTTCAAGAAGTATGTGTAAGTTAAAATTAGACAGATAACTGCTCTTTAGTTAAGATAATTCAAATGACATTCAAATGTCATATAAAAATGAGCACTAGAGGGCAGAATACACCTATTTTTAAACAGGGTTAAAAAGACGAAGAGTTTTAACAAAACTTTTTTTTTTTAAAGTGTCTCTCATATATTGTAATGTCATTGACTAAAATTAAGTTAATAAATTGTATATTTGGCAAAGAACCTGGATGAATTTAAAATGAATATACAATTTTCATATCAATACATTTAATTTCTTTAAAATTATTTAATTTATGACACTAAACAATATTTTCCTCTGAACTGTACACCGTTTATTTCTATATACAATAATAAGATATTCAAAGTTTTTTTTTTTTTTTTAAATCTGTTTGACAAACAGATCGTTAATCGGCTTATTTTTTGAGGACAAGAAATAAAAAGAAATTTAATATATTTGTAATAACCAAAACCACTATAGGGTTATTTTTAAACAAGGTTAGATAAAATTCTGAGCAGCTTTAAAGTACTTGTAATACTTTTATTAATTTGTATTATAATCAATGTTTTCCCCATATTCTATTGACATGTATATTTATTTATTATCAAAGACTACTTTTTGTCACATGTAGATTTACGTATTTAAGTTAGTCTGGAACCCCGCACAGTCATGCTTTGTTCTGAAAGCAATTGCGGCTGAAATGGTCACAATGCATGTAGTTTTGAGATTGTGTTTATAGCTAGTTAATAGTTAATTACTTTATAAAATTGGCCAGAAAAACTAAACTGTGCAAATTACAGAATGTATGTTTGACATCTATTAAATTACATAAATATTTCTGAAATGACAATGTAGTAATACGTTGAAAAAGGGATGCACTTTCTCAAAACACTAAACCAAACACCACACAAAGATCATGTTTAAGATGAAGACAGCATACAAAGTAGATAAAAGTGTTGCATGTAAACCACCATGTCATTACCTGCAATGGCTGCTGATGAGGGGTCCTGCTGAGCCAATGTTAGTCGACTCCGGGCAAGAACGTATTCTTTCTCCAAGTCTTTCAGCTCAAGAATGTCAATTTGTTGACTTACTGTGTGCACACGACAAACAACTATAAAATGTGTAGCTTTTAAAAAAATAAAATAGAACACTAGATTTTGCTGATTAACCATTTTTTTAAAAAAAGGAAAAGATTATGAGATTAATAGAGCTATTTTTATATCTTTCTTTACATTTAGTTCTCTCAAACCTCATTTCATAATGTGATCTGTAGAGAGTCAATTACACATAAACAGGGTAACAACTCTCCGTTTGGCCAGGACATGAAAGAAAGTTATAATAACCTGATAGTCTTTTGGACTGATTCATTAAAAGAAATCAAACTACACTACACTGTCACATTATGCGCTTTTGCATGCAGCCAGCAAACAAACAACACAATAACAAAAAGTATGATGTTAAACACGCTCAACCCTGACTGTGAACACTGCAATTGTCTAGTACAGCAACTACTAATAGATGAAACATACCACCAACTATTTTAATAGTGAATGGCAGTTTGTATCAAGTCTAAGGCTGCAATTAATGATTATTTTGATAACATTATGAATAAAACAAAAGTAGGGACATACAGTAAATATGCTTAGTAGACTCTGAGTGTCCAGGTTCTTTACCTTTCAATAAACATAACTGAGTTTTGAATGACCAATATGACTCCTAGTATACACAATTTGATCTTATTTAGGCTTTAAAAGGTGGGAAAATAAGAGCATAGTCCACATAATTTTAGAGGGTGGGAGGAATTACCTGGACTTGAAGCAAATTCGCCGTCATAGTTCCTCTTTGGTGATGTGCCTGGTCGTTCATACTAGTCAAGCCAAGACATATAATACATTTTGCAATATTATAGATGTATACACATACAGTACTATGCAAAAGTCTAGTCTAAATAGACAGTTTTTCCCACATTTTTAATATGGTTATTTTTATCTTTTACTTTACTGTGCCTATAGAATTTGTCAGTTTAGATTTCCAGACATTCCTTTAGACAGCCTAAATCGAGGAACAGTACCAACTTCTCCTAAATGCTTGGAACATCTTAAAAACTGAACAAATTTACCTAGGAAAATTGGACCTGTATAAAGGCAAAGGGTGGTTATAAAAATTATTAATTTGTATTAGGTAACTGAAGTTAATTAAAAAAATATTAATGGCATTGTTTGTTTATTTATTTATTTTTTTAAAACAAAAAACAAGCACTTTTTTTTTTTAAAAGAACTGTTTGCTCTGTGCCTATACAAGTCTTGAACACTTGGACCTAAAATGATGGTTATTCTGACAGGACCACTTGCTTTGATATTTTGTATCCAACGCAATGAAAATCTACTTAAACAGAAAATAGGTCTTACTGAGCTATTCTAAGCACTCCATCCAAAGAATGAATGTTTCAGATGCTTACCGCTGCTCCAGATGAGGGCTGCACAATCCATGCATACTCTGGATGAACGAGACGTAGGCAGTTGAGGGCAGCTAGGTAACAGTTCACCTGTTTCTGGAGACCACGTAGAGTTCGTACCTCACGGCCCAGACGCATGCCGTACTCAAACATCACTGTACCGGCTTAAACACAGAAAGATTTTTTGTTAGCTTAAAGACCAATTCGTGGCCGAATCCTTGAACTATCCCTATACCATCAGTTTTACCTTTCCTATAGTTGTGACGATTGATATGAAAAGCATACAGAAGCTCATAGTAGTTGTGAGTAATGAGATCCACAGCTCTTGCACGAGATTCAATAATGCTGACCACCTGAAGAACACACAAAAAAAAAAATTACAATAGCTTACTAAAAATACAAGTAATAAGTAAAGTTGAAGTACGTAGTTTGTGTGACACTAGTGGCACCCAGCATAATTACAACAATAGACAAGTGGTCCTTGCTGCAGAGCCAAATGGGACGAGCTAAAGCTTCGCTGAATTAAGTGGGCGGGGCCGCGCAGATGCAGGTATAGTCCGTTTTAACGGTAAGAAAACTGTACTTTAAAGAACTGAACTTTGAGGTAAAATTTTAATCTTACATTTATAGCTGTTTTGACATCACTATTAATGTTATTGTTATTTTCTGACCCCCTGAAATATTCATCGGGAGTAGGTTAACTTTACGATAGACAAAAAAGTTATATCGATAAGCTAATGTGTGCTATATTCGGCAGTGTTTTTGGGTTTTGGTATGCCTGCATTGCCGCCGTTGTATGCGAACTGAGCTGAGCTGGATGATTACATCACTGTTTTCTCCAGTGCTGATCCACATAAATTAACTAAACTAATTAAGTTGGCTTGAAAAAAAACTTATTCTTATTATTATTATTAGGGCCCAAGCCACTGAGGCGAAGGGATTATTATTAGGATTATTATTAGTTTTAGGATTATTACATTTAGGATTAGGATTACGTTTAGGATTATTATTAGTTTACTATTGTTCTTCTAAGGATTATTATTATTATTATTATTATTAGGGCCCAAGCCCTGAAAGGGCGAAGGGCCCTATTGTTTTCCTTAGGATTATTATTATTATTGTTATTATTAGGGCTCAAGTCGCTGAGGTGCAGGGCCCTATTGTTTTCCTTTCCACATATTTATATGAAACTCGGTACATATGAAGACATCATCGGGCCTGACAACTTTCGTGCATGTATGCCGCCTCAACAGGAAGTGAGCTATTATGGCTTGTTTGAAAAACGCATGCTCTGGAATTTGATATACTCCTCCTAGGCGCTTAATCACCACCAAATTCGGTCAGCATGAAGTCAAGACATTGATGACGCAAAATTACCAGGGGATTTCTGATATCTCAAACGGTTTGCCCGTGGCAAGGCAACAAATTTATGGCGAGAAAAGAGAAACAGGAAGTATGTTAACTTCCACATACATTCATTGATTTTTATGAAACTTAAGCTGTGTGTTCATTGTAGGAGGCCGAGCACATGGATGTGACTATTGTGAGTCAAAGATATAGCGCCACCAATTGGCAGCAGGAAATGTGTCACTTTCAGATTAATTTAAGATCACCCTCTTATTTTTACCTGATATGCTTCAAACTTCTTCATTATAATTTCAAAACATTTCAGATGTAGACATGTGAATGTCTTTGTGATATCTTAAATATTGTTGCCATGGAAAGACGTCAAACTTTAATAATATTCTTGGGTGTTTTTGAGGCTCTTAACATGCTTCAAATTGCATGAAACTCGACACACACATCAATATTGTTGACCAGTAGACATGGGCAAAGCCTTAAAAATGGGCGTGGTGCAGGGGCTCTATAGTGCCATCTTTTGACCAAACCAAACTCTGTACACATATTGTTCTCATTTAGCCGGATAACTTTGTAATTTACAGTCATTAGCTCCGACCAACAGGAAGTCAGATATTTTGGTTTGAATATGGATATTTTGAATAATCAAGATCTGAATTTTTAGAAAAACAGTATCGTGGCTCCCTCTAGTGGACAGTACTGCACGTGTATCAGATTATCTACTATTTGATATGCGAGTTTAAATTAAATGCGAGTCTCTGTGCGTCTCTCTGAATCTTACACATTTTCTAACACTTGATCCATTAAAATGTTTTAATCCTTGTACAATATGATCTTGGAATTTCAAACAATAAATAGCTCAGAGGTTAGTCCAGCCCATGTCTTACAAAGCTGTCTTGGCTTATGTTGACAAGAATAAAGATAGCTACATCTCTACAACGACGGATTTTGGGTTCGATTTGGGTTCGGTTTTAAACTTTTACCGTACCGATTCAGTTGGGTCGAAACGATCGGGTTTGGGCTTCAGTTTAAATAACCATACCAAAACAAATGTGTGCGCAAGAGCACACATACACGGTTTGATTGTGCTTCAAAACAAATACCCATGCATGCTTACCGTACGACTCCTGTGCATCATCACAATTACATTGATAACTAATTTCATCCATCAAAACTTTACTAGCAAGAAGCTGGCTTGCTCTATCCAACCCAGAAACGTAGTTTGCGTATCATCTGGCCATACAGCAGTGGGACGTTTTGAAGTTACATGAAGTACACACAGCGCGATGCATGAGGGCTCGAGCTCTTTAGAAATAAATCACAGAATATGACAGCCTGTGTTTTACAGCTAAAACTCGAATGAATAACAATTCACTGAGAGCGTTACGAGAATCTATTCTCTTAATCAGTCTGGTTTTCTTTACATTAGTTACATAGCACAGTTTTGGAATGAATAGTATGGATGAATTTGCTTACTGAATTTTCATTGGACTGAAAATGTTCAGTCTAGTGGGTTACAGGATAAACTACAGTGATAAACTCCAGACTTCCGACTGCTACGTTAATGCTTCAGTAATTTATTGCCATTAATTTATTTTAACACTTTAAGGATTTTGAATTAAATCACATGCGTTAATATTGACAGCCCTATTATTTCATTTTTTCATGAATTTTATTTCAACAACTTGTCTGTGGGGGCCCATGACAAAGCACATGTATGAGTGAGTGTTCTGACCTACCTCATCATGTAAATTAACAAATGAGAATTGGATAAGATCCCTGAGTTGAGCACGCTCGCACAGAACCACCACCAGCTGTCGGAGACAGTCCAGCTGCCTGCAGACACACAACACAGAGCTCAAGTATTTTACATGGAACTGTGAAAAAGCAAATGCGGTGATTGCACAGTACCTGCTAGGATCAGGGTTTTGCGTCAGGGCCTCATACGCCTGACTGTTGTGTCCAAGATCCAGATGATGCTTGAATACACGAGTCCACAGTGCAGCCTACAATGCAGATTCGTTTTTTATTAATATTAAACAGAGATAGAAATTCTCAATTTTGTTTACGTAATTTACAGCTGACATGTTCATTACATATTATTTATGAATTAACATTTGAACAGATTTTAGGTTAAAATGGATAAATCTAAAAGAAAATGTGTATTTTAAGTATTGTGACTGGTAAGTGCTTTCACTAGTTCATTTTCAATTGCAAGTCTCTATATATACTGTGACAAAAGATTATTTTTATTTTTATATATAGAGAGAGAGATAAATATAAATATAAATATATATATATATATATATATATATATATATATATATATATATATATATATATATAAATATAAATATAAATATATATATAATGTAACACTAGTCAAAGGATGCCAGGAGGAAAAAAAACATGCTACAAACTATATATTTTTAATGCATTAAACAGGGGAAAAAAATATTGCAAAATATTTGTGTTAATTTTGACAGCCCGAATTTAATTTGATCATTTTTGACATTCTAGGGAAAAAAGGTAGCTATGCATTTTAGGTTTAATCCAAACAATCCATAAGACAAAAAACAACAAATAAACAAAGGAACAGGAATACACAATTTAATTTGACATTAATTAAATGAATTAAGCACTCTCAAAACATAATGTTGTTACCTGGCTTCTTTCGTCATTGGCAGCTTCAGATATGGCCAGCGTTGCCAAATTAATTACAAGCTCAGGCAAACCAATATCCTCCAATAACCGTAAAACCTAAAGAAGTAAACAATTACAATTATTACATCCCCATTCAGATGCTAAATTACTTTAACCTGGTCTGTGCATCTAGCAGACACTTTCCTTGTTGTAATAAAGTAATCGTGGGGCAGTTGCGGCCATCTCCTCATCTGAACCCGTGAGTTTCATTAAAAACTCCTCTTTATCCACCTCAGTGGCTGCTTCCTGGAAACACTGCAATGCCTAAAACCATAAAAAAACATACACACATGACAAACAACATCTGCAAATAGTATCATTTCACAACACTTTCTCTGCATCTAGAACAATTTTGTGGACTATAAGGAGGAACTTCCTTTACAACAGCTGCCATGTTTTGAGCACTGGAATGCCTCTATAAAAAAGACAATTGGCTCTTTAAAAATGTAATTTTTGAATGTAAAGTTTCTGCCTTTTGTAATGTCCAGAGTATGCAAACAGCCATTTAGCTCTTTTAAAAATTGCTTAACAAATTTCAGCTTCAGAAGCACAATTAATGACATCATTGTTGTCATCTTTCATTCCAGATTCGAAATGTTACTGAAACTTAATTTCAACTAAAAGTTTTGGTCTTTTCCAATTCCAGTTGACAGCAATGGAGCAACCCTAGAAAGTCAAGAATATGGAAACAAAGTGAAATGACTTGCGTTTACATTTATACAATTGGCAGTTAATTTTATCCAAAGTGACTTAAATTCAAGCTACACATTTATTCACTTCATACATTCCTTGGGAATCGAATCCATGTTGTCAAATCATGTTTGGTAGTGAAAGTGACTAGTTTTACTATTATTTCATCCAAATATACAGATTTCCTTACAGAGCGCAGTCATTTAGGAATCTTCTTACCTTTTGCCCCTCACCGCTGGCCAGATAGCAATGACCCAAAACAAAACGGTAGGATCCCACATTCACCTGGCACCAGGACCCAACCAACCGAACATATTCCTGTAGAGAGGCAGGACAAAATCATAGTGAAAGTGCTACAACTTGTTTTAAAAAGATAATACATTTTATTTTTGAAGAGCAACTGCACACCTTATTCTAAATGTAGGCTAAACATCCAAATTCAAGCTGTGTTCGTCTATTTATTTTCAGTGAATCAAGACTAAACAGCCCCATCTGTACAGTCACTTTGGTTAAATTTATTTGTCCACTGAAATGTTATATGAAAAAAAATTAAAAACCTTCAAACTTCAAACATAGCAGCCAGTATCATATTTAATGCACGCTTGGAAAAGCAATGCCAACAGGAACTGATTGAGAGTTTCCTAATTGAGGTTTGAATACAATGTTTGAAACCTATTACTTTACTAGTGAAATCAGTTCTGGTTGGTAAATTGGTTGAGTCATGAGTAGAGTGTGAAAGACAGACAGTGACAATTTTAGGGGAAAAAAAAAAAAAACTGCACCGTTTGGTGGTACGCACAGTGTTACGCACGTTAATTTTTTCTACTGGTCTGGGTGACCAGGGATTTTATATTTTTACTTGCCCTGCCAAAAATTTCACTGGCTCTGCTACAAAAAACTGAGCCATGCAAGCTTGTATTTTAATAAGGTCATTACAACACCAACATATTAAGATATTAGTGAAATTACACCACAACAAAAACTACTAGCCTAACTAATATAGGGTTTATATTATTATTATTAAAGAAGCAAACAGTAATGATACAAGTGGGGATGCATCAGGCCCGAGATACTTGTGTACTCGTGCTCATTAAAATGCTCTGACACCAAAAACCAATACAACGCAGCATGTGTACAGTACATGTGTCCGGACCCACTCATTGTCGTAATCATACTCTAGATCTTATATTGTCACATAGAATCAATATTGATGGCGTTGAAATTCTGCAGCAAAGCGATGATGTCTCAGATCATTATCTAGTCTCATGCGTGCTACATTTAACCAACGTTCAAGGATCAGTAATCAGCAAATTTACATTGTTCAGTTCCGGCTGTAGAGCCCGTGCAGCAGGGCAATTGGGTGACCGTGAGGCGGCCTAGTCGTGGGAAAAAACACCGCTCTTCCGTTCCGATTAGAACATCATACAGGTTCTCCCCACTCAGTGACGCACCCACTGAGAATCCTGTTGAAAGCGCCCTAGTTATTGGCGATTCTATTACACGGAACGTGAAAATAGAGACACCAGCCACCATAGTCACATGTTTGCCGGGAGCCAGAGCACCTGGCATCAAAGCAAATTTAAAAGTGCTGGCTAATGCTAAGATTATTATTCACGTCAGCAGTAATGATGTTCGAATTCGCCCGTCGGAGATCACCAAAATTAACATTAAAGAGGTGTGTGAACTCACACGTATGATGTCAGACACTGTAATTTGTTCTGGACCCCTTCCTGCTCGTAGGAGTGATGAGATAATTAGCAGACTATCATCACTCAATGGCTGGCTGTCTAAGTGGTGTCCACAGATTAATATAGGTTTCATAGATGATTGGAAAAGTTTTTGGGGAAGACCTGACCTGTTGAAAAGAGATGGTATTCATCCCTCCTGGGGTGGTGCTGCTCTTCTCTCTAGTAATATGGCACATAGTCTTAGAGCTCAACCTTGACTAACTGGGGCCCAGGTCAGGAAGCAGACAGACTGGCTAAAACGACCGTCTGCTAGCTGTCTCACGTTACAGAAGTCAGATAAATCCAAACACATCTGTGTCTGTATCAGCCTAGATTACAAGAAATGCAAAAGCTTTTTTTCCTGTGTACACATAATTTGATATCTAAATCAAAGAATTAACCATAATTACCCCCTGCTAATTGTATTTCCTGTGCCGCAGCATGTGCGTGAGCCTCAGTGTGAGACCCAAGTTTTTGCTCCATTGTTTTCATTGAGGGTATAGTACTATAAGAGGTTAGAGTATGCTTGTGTATCAGTGCTGCTTAAACTTAATTCATATAATGCATTTTTGAAAACTTATAGTTCTTATAGAACTTACCTGTTCTTCAAAGTGAATATGAGAGGCCCTATTTACACCTGGTATTAAGATATGTCTTGGTTAATCAGATCACAAGTAGATCAGGGAGACACATTCCCATTTACACCTGGTGTTTTAATCCATCTTTATTGTCCACGTTCAACCACTGATTTCTTCGAGGGGAGGGTCTATGTATGTGTATGGGCTTTCAAATCTTTCGATCAAATTGAAGAAACAAGCTCACACAATTTACAGAAGATGACCGAAAAATACATGGAGAGCATCAGGTTTCGCTTCTGGTATTATCAGTTTCGTGACAGCCAAAGACCGTGGCGAACGCTTTGTGTGTTAGAAATCAGGAATGGTTTTTGTCTTCAAAACAAAATTGGGTCTTGACAGTTTAAATCCCATCTGGCTAGCACTCTTCCCATAATGTTTGCGCATTAGGTCAGTAGGCGGAGAGTAGATGGTCTTTTGCGCTGTTCGACCACATGAGCGTCTACACTATGAAAGCAATCTCGTCGAATACATTTTCGAATACCTCTGAAAGCTCAGAACATTTTAGACCCCTGTAGCAAATTAGCTCAAAGGGGAAATATTAATACATATTCATAACTCATTATGATTATTCATTATGATTAATTATGAATATTTGAATCAGTTAATCAGGTTAACTTAATGTAGTTACATTCGAATTACAATCAATCAATCTGCTCATCCTGAGTTATGAATATTTATTAATATTTCCCCCTTGAGCTCATTTGCTACACATATTTGGTGGAGGATACGGGCATCATTTTAAACAATTGTTTGGAGACAGACCCAGTAATCAATCATGTGTTGTTGCATAAGTCTTATTAACACTCTATACTTGCAAAGTTTATGATAAATTCATCAAAACTATAGCTTGAATGTGCCTTCCTGCGAATGGCAGGTTTCTCAATGCTATAATGCATGTTTAAATTGTACAATAAGAATCTAGCGAAGAAATCCTAATCTCAGTGTTAAGCAAGTGTAAGCCTTCCTCTGGCGAAGAAATCCCAGCGTAGCAGCGTGTATAAACGGTACCAGAATAAACTAACCTGAGCGTGGACGAAGAAATCTCCACTTTCAGTTTAAATGCATGTCTATTTCTGATGAAAGAATCCCAGATTAGCAGCATAAATTTACCCTTGTGACAAAGAAATCTCACTGCGGTCTTTGTTATAAGTGAACGAAGCGATGCTCCTCAATCACTCATTTAAGGCCTAATTGTTATTCGTTATGTCATCGTTTTCATATTGATGTCCTGGACCGCTCATATTAAACAATCACGTCGAATTTGTGGTGTAAATTCTAGCCGAGCTATTGTCTGAAGTGATGTGCCGTTTCGATTTGTGAGTTATGCCCGATATGTCATGACTGACCATGCTAGAGTTCTCAATGCGTGCTCGCAGCATGGCCCGAACGCTGCTCCTTTCGAGTCGTGGTGTAAACTGGCATTGGTCTCTTAGCAGTGCATGACAACAGAGTGTGAGCAGACACTTCTGATAATCTGATAGCAGCCCCCACTTCACAGACCGTTGTGCAAACAACAACCGCCTACACGTATATCCTACAAGTTAAAGCCCTTTACCTCGACTAAAAGCTGTTAGCATCCTGCTAACACCTAAACACGTGTGAGCGTAGAGTGTAACGTTTGAACCAAAGACTCTATAGACTTTGGGACCCTTTAGACTAAGCTTTGTGAAGATGCGAATCAGATGAATCAACTGTATCACAAATGATTCACTGTTTTGAACTACTCGAAAGCATCACAAGCTGATGACCCCTGCTGGTCAGAAAATTAAGTGCAGCGGAAACATGACATCTTTAATAAACCATTCACAAATGTTTTATTGAAGATGTAATCAATTGAGGTGATCAACGAATCATCTAATATCCTTAAAAATTAGGATTAAATTAGGAAAAAACGGGGCGCGTCATCACAAATCATATGAGTCGGGTGTGTGTCTTGACCTCCGCCGAACCCCTGAGACTGACTCACCGAACCCAGGTTAAGAACCACTGCTCTAGGTCTATGACTTGACGGCAGCAATTACTTGAACAAGTGACAGCTGCTTAGCCATATATCCTAGCAAAACTAAATAGGTAAAACCCTCTCTTCTTCCTTTCCCCTTTCAGATTTCATCTTATTGTTTATTTCAGTTTGTTTTATTCATTACCTTTATTACCTGGTGACTACCTGCGGAAGGAACCATTGGTATTCTGAGTAAAAGTTTGATGATATGTAGCAAACAGTCATAAGTGACGCAGCTTATAGCCGACAACCAAGATACTCAAACCCCTCAGTTGTGTTCACCAACACTAGCTCCCCCACATCAGCTATTCAAACCTTACACTGCCTACATAGCCGTCCTCCCAAACAGATAGCTTTACCCCTCTGTGCGAACTTCAACTTGCATTTGCCTTTGCCATCTCTCTCTCATGTCCCCACAAATGTGCCACTTTGCCTAGGACATCCAGCCCTGCCACCCCGCCCCCTTAGAGACCCGGCAAAGCAGTGTGCTGGACCTCCTTCAGATCTGTGGCAGTAGAGGAAGGAACAGCGAGATGTCAACACAAGCAGACACTCGACACCCAGCCTGAGCCACAAAGAGCTTCATCTTCTCCTTAGCCCATGCTCTTATAAGTTCCCAACAGGAGGAAAATGAACTAATGCTACAAGTCACAGGGTTCCGCTGCAAACCATCCCACTCAGCGAGAGAAGGCACGGGACAGATGCAGGAAGCCTGACAGAGTGCAGCAACTGCGGGAGATCACCAGTCTTCAGGAGGCTCTGACAGCTGTTGAGCACCGAGAGCAGCTGCCACCAAACAAGACATGGCAGGAGAACTTTTTCTCTTAAAGAATGTAAAGAACTGTTTGAAGTTAAAGAAACACTAATACTAACGCCCTTAAAAGGTCATCTGCGTGCTGCCCGAGCCAAAATCCAAACAACAGCTCTGCAATTCGGCCGTATTAGAGACGAACTTGCTGTGGTCCAAATAGGACTGAAACACTCCCACCAACTGCAAAAGGACCCCACAAGGAAAATGCACCCTGATGAACTTCACTGCAGCAGCGCAAGCTCACCCAGCCCTGCACAAAGGGGGGAGGAGCCAAAGCCTTCTGCTTAACACCTCACCTGCCAGCTTCCTGAGAACTTCTGCAGCCACAAATGGAAAAGGATAAGTTCAGACAAAACCTGAAAAGGCACCTGAAGTGACAAAGGGCCAGACACATCCCTGCATTCACACCAGAGTTTGCAGGAGACCGCAACAACCATGCCAACCTACGAGACCTCGATTTGCACCATAGTCTGTGACTGGTGTGACACATCAAGACAGACTCCCTGTTCTGGATCATGTCCAGTTCAGAGTCGCAACGCTTTCTGGCTCGGCAGCCAGAAATCCTCCAATCAGACCCCTAGCAGCTGAAACCAGCCAGCATAAAGGAATTCTCAGACCCAGAATTCGGAAAGTGGACTGAGTGTTGCCCTTGACACCAAGCAGGGCAGATCTGAAAGTCCCTATGTTACTGCTACAGACTCAGACAGACCTGGAATGGAAGGAGGACACCAGCTAGTCACCTTGTAGGCAGCACAGCCTGCTCCCACACAATGCCAGACATGTGATCACACAAGACCCCTCAGAAGTGGTTCTTAAGACCCCAATGACTTTGAACTGCAAACACAGAAGCCAAAGTGGACACCAGAAGGCACCCAGCACGGCCACAATCCCTTCTACAAAGTTCCTAGTCAGCCTAGGGCATAAAGCTTTTAAAGTAGGTAAAAATGTGTGTTTGCAGAGAAACAGTCTGCATTAGTAAAAATTCAATTTTACTGATCAAAAGAAAACCTTGATTGAATGTGTAGTCTTCAAATGCCCATTGCCATCTCTGACTATGCAAGGCTATTTGAAAAATACAGATATTTGATAAACACTGTTTGATTTGGCACTGCTGCGCATTGGTTTCCATGATAATGACTTTTCAAAGGAAACGCCAACTCCAGATAGCGCATACGCCACTGTGACGGCAGATTGAACTGATTAAGCTAGCACTGATCTGAAGTCCGCATTCATTTCACACGGATCGACTGTCACGCGCAGAATACACGCGTTTCACGCGGCTACAAACACTTCAGAAAATCTCACTGTTGTATTCGAATAAATCTGCAAGGTCTGTGAAATTAAATGTTAATTAGATATTCAGAGATTTGTTTTAATATAGGTGTGTGTATTTGCTGAATGTTGAAGGTAAATGAGAAAATATTCAACTTTAGTTTGTCTTTCTGTAACTAATAATATAAAAGCAAACACTATACTTTCTCCCATTCAGTTTGCTTGCTTTCTTTGTTGTGGTTGGTCAGACAAAATAAACCTAAAATTTTCAGTTCATTCACGTTTGAGTCTATTTTCCCCTAGTCAGTTTTTGAGTCGCTGACAGACTAACTGCGCGGAGTGCGAGTGCTATCAATGAACCAGTGGTTACGCAATTTAAGCAATGATGCCACTATATACATTACCTTGACAACACTTTTTGACATTAGCGCAGGCCAAACATTTTTCTCTCGTGGCCTATTGAGGAACTCTGGTCTAAGCCATTGCTGTTGAAGAAACTAGTGCCTTTCTACCTGTGCGCTCATCATCAGTTGTGTCTGTATGCTGGCTCGTCCTTTCCACCTGCATCCTTGACCTCCAATCTTTGTTTTAAAGTATTCAGCTATTGACCTTTCCATTTTTATAAGGCTTAATTCCTAAATTTCCTGAATTCCTAATTGGCACGTTTCTTCACCATTGAGCAATGCGCGTGTGCTCTCTAGCGATTAATAAATAGAACTGCATGTGTCTTGCGGAAGAACATTGTAGCCGGAACTACTTCTCTCTGTTTGTCTATGACGAGTCACGCAGGAACTGTGATACTGCGCAGCGCAGCCGAGCCCGGTCTGAAATAGTCCGAACATAAACACTTATTATATGCGCAGTGCACAGTAGTGATTCAGGATAAGACAAAAACACGGTTTGGAAAATGGATTCATGATATACTCGTTCATTATATAAATTTTGTTCATTTTGGAAACAAAACAGTTACGGACGGCAGCAGCTGCTGATACCTCGTTCTGTTACACACGCGCGAATAACTTGATCATGCACTCGTACAAATGCGACCACAAAATTTTTACTCGCATATCCTCAAAAAATGATCGCATATGCGACCATTTTAGTCGCAGTCTGGAACCCTGTAATAACTTCTACAGATGCGGTTAGCATCATTTACTTGAAGCCTTTAACTACAGCTGTGTGTAAGCAGAGTGAAGTGAGCTAAACCATTTTCCGTAGTTCCATTCCTGGGTTATGATTTCTGACTTTCTCTTTCCTTACCTTACCTTGAATTCTTCTCAGCTAATTCCACATTCACCATTTTAGGTGTACTCCTTCCTGAACCCTGTTCACCTAAATTTGCAGTTGCTATAATTAAATCAAAACTTAATTACATGTAAACTGCCTAGCTAGAGAAGAATCCCTGTTATCAGTCATCTATTTCACTTGTGTATTCTTTTGCCTATTTGATTTATTCACACTTACCCTTATTTCTGGGGGTAGTCGTGGCCTAATGGTGAGGGAGTTGGGCTTGTAATCAGAAGGTTGCGGGTTCGATTCCCACGCCGGCAGGAATTGAAGGTGGGAATTGTGAATAAACAACACTCTCTCCACCTTCAATACCACGACTAAAGTGCCCTTGAGCAAGGCACCTAACCCCCAATTGCTCCCCGGGCGCTGTCGCAATAGCTGCCCACTGCTCCGGGTGTGTGTTCACTGTGTGTGTATGTGTGTGTTCACTACTCACTGCTGTGTGTGTGCACTTGGGATGGGTTAAATGCAGAGCACCAATTTCGAGTATGGGTCACCATACTTGACAACACGTCACGACTTTCACTTTCACTTTCTAGTGAGGTATTTGTCTCCCCATAGACCCCAAAAGGAACCAGAGGCACTTTTTGTTTTGTGATTCTGTTTATTCTTAACAAGTGCATGAAGTTCTAAGCTGTTCTTTTTCCTTTTTCACCTCTTAAGAGACGTAGCCTGTTGCGAGCCATCAGGAGATTCTGAGAAATAAGTTGACCATAAGAAGGCTTACTCCTTTCAGAAACATTCTCCAAACCACCCAATTCTTAGCATCCCAGGATCCACAGCAAAGATAGTGATCATGTAAGACGCATTTCGATGGCAAGCTATGCCCAAAGCATCGAGCTGTATGCTATGTGCCTAGCTGACCCATTTTTAGGGTCATGCATTAGTCCCTCACCCTTACTCTCACCACAAGTGTGCCAAAATATTGCAGATGCTCAGCTTAACCTTCCAGACGGGAGACCTAAAGGACTGGCAAGCCATCATGGCTGCTGAAAACCTACAGCACCAGAGGCAAGCGCAACTGGACAATTAGAGGAGAGGAGAGGATCAACAACACATGACCCAAGCCAGAGTTTCAGCCACACCAGGCTGATCTCCTCAGCCCTAGCCCATGGATCTGAAAACAGAAGGTAAACCACCTCATATAACAGATCAGAGAGTCCCACGAGGAGTAGACAGGTGCTGAAAGCCTCACAGATCAACACCGAACTGTCATCAAGGCAACAAGGTACCAGCCAAGCCCTGGGAGAAGCCATGGGAAACAGCACCCTCAACCTGCAAAAAAACCCTGGAAAAAAGCTCCTTGAACAGGACTATGAAGTACAAGCTTCCGACTCCTTGCCCAACAGAGCTCAAGCAAGCTCAAGTCGGTACTGCCACAAAAGCAGAAGCCACACTCCATGGAGGCCAACAAGCACCTGCTGACCTCCTGCCACCTGTACTAGGTCACAGAGCCCTGGCCACTTTCTGCGACCACAAGCACACACCTTGCCCAAACTAACTGACTTCAGGATGACCAATGACACACTGTCAAGGCACAGGCTGCCCCGACCCTTTCAGCACCAGCTCAAGACCTGAACATATAACTGGAAGACATGATAAACTGGTAAAATTACCACTACCTGATAGAAATGGCACACAACATGCTATTCATGTTACACATCCCTATGAGTTCAGATGATGACAAGGAGACTAAGGGAACAATGTGCTTCTTCCATGGCAGGGATCCCCAAATGAGGGTTTGTGAGGGGGGCTGCAGGAGAGTGTTGATGAAGAGCTAATGAATTAAACTGAATATAACAGTAAAAATAAACAGATGGGGCTGAGCAATTAATCACAATAAAAGGGAAATCGTGATCATCTTATCAAATTGCAATTATCAAATCAAAGGCTGCAATTTAAACTAGTTTATTTAAACAATAAATGTTGTTGTGGCCACTGCGCATCGTGTGAACAAAGATTATTATTTTGTGTTTTGGATGTAATAGAATATATATCAACATGCATTCATGTAAAAAAAAATACTTTTTTTCGGTGCATCCCTAATTTTTACTCCATTACAATAGTCCCTTCATTGTTGTATTTTTATGAAGACCATATACAATCAGGGAAATCAGAACATATGCACCGACTCATGCTGGTTTCTCACCTGTAGTTGTGCATATTGGCAGTTTCCCATCAGGCATTCAGGAAAGAGGAAACTGGGATTGCTGGGCCAGCTAGTGCAAAGATGCAAGGTAAATACTGAACTTATGAAACAGCATCACCCAGATACTTTACCAACAAGAACTGGCTGAAGATATCAAGAGTCCAGTAGTGATGTCAAAAGTAATTATGTACCAAGTCGATAATAAAATGAGAATCAATATTCAATACGTGCAACTCGCTGACTGACAGGCGACTCCTTAATGCGCAGACTGACTGTTTAAAATAAATTGCATCATACAAGCAGAGTTATGTCTTAAGGGAATGTAAACTATCACAACAAAACATCTGATCAAAATAGATCTGTGCAAGAAAAATCACTCACTGCTCATTAATAATCTCTTTTAGTGTTTCTTTGCTCTTCTGTATTACTGACATTTTTAATGATTGTTCTGAAGTACATTCTGAACTATGTTTTGAAGACATCTACAACAGAATTGTTTAAAATTAAATTACATTATACACCAAATAGATGAAAAGTTTTGTACCTTTGATACCGAAATTAGTGTAGAGCAATGTTAAATTTCACTCTTATTGGTACAGACTACTGAAATTATGATATCAATGTACACTACAAATCAAGAGGATACAGAAACTGGCAGAGTAGTGTCAGGACACTGGAGATCATCTGTGGCCAGTGCAACAGGTTCTGGTTGCCCTCCACATCCTGCTGCGAGAAGATCTGAGACATGATGGCTTTACGGGCCACATTCTGGTAGAACAACTCCACAACAGTTTGAGGATTCAACACTAAAGAGAGAAACAACAGTGAGGAACAGTCAGCATTCTCATTTACATTTAATCATTTAGCAGACGCTTTTATCCAAAGCGACTTATAAGTGAGGCAATTAGGTGTTAGATTCTATATTGTGGAGATTCATTTCACCTGATCTGTCGGAAGTAGAAGTCATTGAGTCGGACAGTTCCAGAACAGACAGATGTTGAAGATCAGCATTTCTAAAGAACAACAGATAATGCATGAACTAATGCCCATAAAAACTGCTAACTTCATAAATCAAAGATGAACTAAAAAAAAAAAAAGTCACCATTATATGCATAAGCAACTATAAAAAAAATTATAAAATATTATTATTAAACAGAGGCAGATGGTCAAGATAGTATTGAATTAGAAGTCGACGGATTGATCAACCAGCCGATTAATCAGGCCGATTTTTGGCATTTGCTGCAAATTAAACCGATTTATAGACAGGCGCACCTGCGAGCAGCGAAGCATTGCTGTGGAACATGTGATGCTGCCTCTTGCGGCAAGCAGATTGCCATTCCACCGGCATAAAGGCCCAAGTATACTTCATTTTCCCTGTTCCGCTGCATCTCAGGCAGTTGAGTGCACGAGCCTTTCAAACTATACTCCTATGGCCTTGAGTGTGGAAAGACGCACTAGTGGAGTGCGGTTTTCAAGTGCTCAAGTCACTGGCACATGCGCTGTTGCATATGGACCGTCCGCGTGGTCTCAAAAATAAAGTAATAATAAAAAAAAATATCGGGTGAATGTCCACAGACCTGGTAAAGAGCCAAGGGGCCAAATTCAATTCAGACGAAACACTGGCTAAAACGTGCTTTAACTTAAACGTTAACTTTCCTCATTAAATGTGTCTGTGGGTCTGACATAGCCTGCACCACGAAGATATGATGGTGTTAACGGTCTAAGAATGTGAACTGAAGATGGAGGTTAAGCCACATATGTATGGGGCAGATCTTGATTGATGAACATGAAGAGTAAAATGGGTTACGTTTGTATGCTTTACCATTTATCTTTCATAGTATAGTTTCTCTGAGCAGTGATTTGAGATTAATGACTTTTCTGCCCTCAGGGTCAGTTAGTTGGGAAGAAGTTAGGGGAGTTATAAGACGTTTTCTAACTAAATTAAATACCATGTTGAGTGGATAACTATTATGGGATGTCGATGAACCGGAATTTGTACCTATATGGTAAAAGGACGTAGGATGGCTTTATGATCATTTGCTCAATTGTTTATCCAATCAAGTTTGAAAGTCTTTGTTTGCTGAAAAATGAATATGTATGATTTGACTGGATAAAGTGGAGTTCACTTTGTAGTTCTCTGAAGAGAGACTACCCTGGATTTCGATTTTCAGTAAAGTTGGTTTGATAATTTTACTATTGAGTGGCCTGACTTTAATCACATGGGTGAATTTCCACCACACCAACGCCCTCTTATTCAGTTACGAGCAGCAGGCTTTTTATTATGAGAGACCACTTCCATTTTTGTTATCACTTAAGATTATGGCCTTTTGACTTATAGCAGTGTCTGTCAACAGAAAGCATGCTTCAGAACAGTTTCGAGAAGCTGCTTAAAAAGTCGAGCCATGTATTACTATGAATTAGACTACTACTAGGTTTATTTGACAGCCTAGATTTTTGATTACCTGTTTTGTGTACTTATTATTTAATGTATACATAATTTTTTTATTTAAACTTTAAAAAAAAAACAAATCTGCATCATATCTGCATCATATTGGCCATTGGTTGCCATGATTTCTAAATAGCATAGAAAATAGAAAAACCCTTAACGGTCAACCGCTAAATTGAATTTTCCTTGATTTGCTGAACCTATCGTTCATCAGCAAAACAAAACAAGTGTGTGAAGGCAGAGATATGAAATTTTAGTGGCAACAGTATGTTCAAATTAAAAACAAATAAGTCACCAGGTAGTGAAGGATTTCCATTAGTGGTAAAAACAAAATCAAAAGTATATTCTATTCTATTCTGACTCCCTTTAACTAGATATTTACACAAAAGGTTCTCCTTTGTGGAGAGAGGAAATAAATATAGTAAAACCCAAAGAACAAAATGAAAAACTTAGGCTACACAACCATATTCTAATTTGTTGCAATAGTGAATTGGTGGGTTTTTGTTAAATGTAAAAAAAATCAACACAACTAAAAGAAAAATAGACTTAAACTACTTCGGTCTGTGTGCATTGAATTGATTTAACACAAAAGTTTTACAACAACTTTTCCACGACATTTATTGAACTTTTCCACGACATAATTTGAGATGCACCTGAATTTTTCAGACTTAAGACCAAAATGATTTTCACTGATTTTCTTCCAATCGCAGGAATTAATGCTGATTCAACCAATCCTTGTATTATTTACAGCAGCTAACATTTGTGTGGAGGAAAGCAATCGATAAATCTGGGCCAAAACAAATTTTAAAAAGGTAAAAAAAATTCAGACATGAGGAAGGCCCATCAGAGCGATGGGGAGGGTAGTACTGAACGTCTTAGTTTACACTGCAATAACTTAAATATTTGGATCTTTGTTTTATGGATTGGGACATGTGGTGTGTGGACTCACAGTATGTCCAGCGGTACGGATGAGGATAGCGTCAGGCTCATCTGCTTGAGCAGGTGATACGTGCAAAGCAGATTAGAGCATCGAGGAATCAAATCTTGCTGCAGCTGCAGTAACTGATTACCGGCCCCAAGAAACACCTGCACACACAAACAATTGGCAAAGAGTAAAGAGACTAAGGTTGTCAAAAGGGCTGAAAAACAAACAAACAAAAAATGTCCTGTTTGAGGAAAAGATTAGTGAACACCAGATTTTTAAGTTAACAATCAACAAGGGAAGAAATACATAAACAACACTGTTACGTTCTCAAGCAAGTTCAAGTCTTTTACAGATATATTCTTGACAAAATAGTCCTCTACATTGTTAAAGTTTCATCATGACAATCATAAATTTTATTATTTTATTCTGGTTAAAATGGCATCGTTTTTTCAGATGTCCTGAAATAACATTATAATATTGTACATTATTTACACCATAAGAAGCTTAACCAAGTCTAAGGCTGTGGATTACAAATAATAATTAGGGGAGATCTCACAATATTAAAACGTGAAAATATTTCTAGTCAAGGTGACTTGAGTTTGTGGCAAAACCTTTTACAGTGCTTGCATTATGTTTGTTCTGTCTCACAAATATAGTAAAACTCAGCGAACAAAAAGCTTTTACTACCAGAATTGTAGGTAGGTTACAAGCAGCACCATTGAGGTCCCTGAGGTCCAGATCTCAGTGTTTTTCTGAGGTGTATATATAAAGGTTGTGAAATAATTGCCGACCTTCTCATCTGAGCTTTCAGCGGTCTATCACCGCTCATTAATGTCAAAATGTTTAAAACGACCAATCAAAATCAAAGTAGGCCGACTTTATGTAACACTGATGAATGCTGATCATGAATTCCTGCACGACGCTTCGTCATAAACTCAAAATTTAATGTTTCTCAGCCACTTTACAATAGAAACGTTAGATGACCAACAGAAATATTTAGGGATGCAAACTAATAAACTTGTTTAATTTCACTATTTTTAGTTGAATTAGACTACGTGATTCATTGTAATTTGTAACTGTCAGTGTGACAAGAGAAGAAATATTAATGAAGCAGTTCAGTCTAATAATGAATGTTTAAGCGATTGCACACTCTGAAACAAGCCCAATAGGGATGAGAAACATGACAAAAGAACAAATGAAGGAGACTCGCTGAATGAAAATGCACATAACATTCACTCTCACAGTAGATGGAGCTGATGGAATAGAAGTGCAGCCATTACCTTGGTGACCCCATACACAAAGCAGCTGCCGCACTTTATATTTCAGAACGGCATTTAAATATTTCAAACAGCCATTCATATTTTTGTTTTCGCTACTTTAAGACTTAATAAGATAATCTTAGTTGCTGTTCATTTCAACATTTACTAATGCCTTATTAAAATTCACCTTTATTAATATTATTTAATGGACCTGAGCTGACAAAATAATCAAGTGTTAGTTCACCAAAAAGTGAAAATTCACACATTTTTCCACTGGTTTTCTTGCAAAGGCAGTTATTAATGCAGATCGATCAATCGATCCTTGTATTATTTACAGCAGCTAGCATTTGTCTTATTTTAAGTCTTAGTTTTCACTGCAAAAAACATTAAATGTTTCGGCAATTAGGTCATTGTCTTTAATCAGGCAGCGATATAATTTGCAATATGAAGCATTGCTTTTTTTTTGGATTGCATTATGTTGTTTTGTCTGAAACTGAGAAAGTAGAACTGAAATGACATTTGTTACAAGATAGCACTCTTTCTTATTTTTTTGCAGATTTGTCACAATTAAATGTTTCAGATTAAACAAGTTTTAATATTTGTCAAAGATAAAAGTAAACAAAATGCAGTTTTTAAATGGTTATTATTATTCAGGGAAAACAAAATCCTAAAATCACATTAAAAAAACCCCAGAAAAATAAGCAACATTAAAAACGTCTCGGTTACGACTGTAACCTTAGTTAGTGAAGATAGTGAAGCACACTCAATCAGTGAAACGCCAGCTTCGCATAGTCTGAAGTCGTCGCTGATAGGCCTGTAGGAAGTATGGCAGGGCGACGCAGTGTTTCTTTCCCTCTCAAGGAACTAAAGTTATAGTCATAACAGAGACGTTCCCTTACTAGAGAACTCGCGCTGCGTCGAGAGTTTGACGCAATGGGCCACATTGATGGCACTTAGCCTGACCTAGGGAGGAGAAAAGCTTTCACCACCCTGGGCGCAGACTCCAAGCATGACACTGCCTCGACAGGACGTCTGCTCCCAACGCTAAAATCAACCAATCGTTGATATTGTTCAGTATGCGTATGCCTTGCAGGTGCTGCGTCCACGCATTTGGTTAAAGTGCGGGGTGATGGTGCTAGGCCGAACGGAAGAACCCGATACTGATAAGCTTCGCCCCGAAAGCGAACATCAGGAACTTCCTGCGTTGTGGAAGGATGGAGATATGGAAATACGCGTCCTTGAGATCTATCGTGACAAACCAGTCCTCGGACCTGATTTATGACACAGTCTGCCTCAACATAAGCATTTTGAACTTGAGCTTCATTACTGACATATTCAGATGGCACAGATCCAAAATCGGACACAACCCCCATCCTTCTTTGGAACGATAAAATACCGGCTGTAGAACCCAGCTTCCCTGTCTGGAGGGAGTACATGTTCTATGGCTCCCTTTCCCAACAGGGTTTTTACTTCCTGTTCCATTATCAGAGCCTGCTGCGGGTCCACCAACATGGGTAGGACCCCCATAAATCTGGGCGGACTAGACCTAAACTGAATGGCATAACCCTTTGATCGTACGCAGGACCCACTGAGAAATGTTTGGCAGTAGCTTTCACGCTGTCAAAAATTCAACCTCTGGTGTTCTTTGCACAACCAATTCGGTGCCCTGTAACGAGGAACCGGCAGGGAACACCAGAACTGACTGCTTTGAGACCCTCCTTAGGGCAAGCAACCCAGCGACGCTACGTTTCCGGGCGGACACTGAGCTACACGCCTGCTGAGGAGCACTGCGCCCTGAAGTACCAGAGGTGGCAGGGCTGGCAGAACGGCCCCCTGAGGGCACCGAAGAGAGGTGAACGGCACTTCTCTCCGGAGGGGCTTGCCCTTGGGACACCACTGGTGTCAGGACCTATTCCCCGCAATCTTCCTAGCGGTAATGACGGCCCTCTGGTCGCTTGGGAGGCTGGGGCGGAGCAGGCTTGCCCTGTCCCCCTTCTCTCTGGGGGGGGGGGGGGGGGGGGGGGGGGGGGGTTGGGGGCCGAGCAGTCACGCTCTGTTTCTGTGTGGCACAGTGCGAGGAGCTGGCTTTAGATGAGAACTGAGAGCGGTGGGGGAGGAGCTCCTAAAAAGCTGTTGCTTGTTTGTTAGCTTCTTGAAACCTCTCGACGACATTATTAACGGGGTCGCCAAAGAGGCCAGGATGTGAAACTGGAGCATCCATTGGATAATTTTCCCCCTTCTCTTTAATATCACAGAGATTGAGCCACAGATGCCTCTCCGTGGCCACCAGGGCTGCCATAGAGCGGCCGATAGATCTGGCCGTCTCCTTGGTAGCACGGAGCAACAAATCTGTGGAACAAATCGAAGTTCACTGACCGCCTCTGGACCAATACCCACGCCCTCATCAAGTTCTCCTAAAAGCTCAGCCTGGTAGGTCTGCAGCACGCCCATAGTATGGAGGCACTGTATAAGCCTTGCCCACACGCTGCATAAGCCTTGCCCACCAGCAAAGATGTCAATCTCGTAGGCTTAGTAGGCAACGTCGGGGCCTTCAGGGCAGATGCTGACTGGAGAGAGAGATAGCTCGCGAGCATCTCCTCCACCTTAGGCATCAACCCTTAACCGTGCTCTTTAAGACCAACTATAGATGCATAGTGAGATAGTTGTTAACTATGCACTCTATAGGAGGCCAGTTTCTTCCATGATCAGGAAAAAAATGGAAGGCCCCGACGCAGAGGCTCTGAGATAAAGCGCTGGACCTAGCAGGTAAGGGCTGAGATAAGGCTGGGCCCCTCTCAAACCCCTCTGTTAGGTCCATTTGCGATTCCTAAGACTTGGACCCGCACCAAGAGGACCATGAGCCTGGGCAGCTTCATCAAAAACTGGCAGGCGGGTGTGAAGTGTACATAGGGGTAGCTGTTCACAGTGTACACAGCCAGCACCCTCGAATGCTAACTGCATGCTCCGCACCCAAACAAACAACACATAGCGAGGCGAGGAACACACACTCTAAACTGCTGCTGGTTCACCATAATAATCTCTCAATAAAGATAAATAAAGACAGAACACCACCAAATAAGACAGACGTTTCACATATAGCGCGACTGAAGACCCAGAAGCTGGCGTTTCACTGGTTGAGTGTGCTTTATAGTTTCCTGGTCATGACGTCACCCGCCTCTGACGTCGCGTCACACCATTGGACGGATTTCACATGGGCTTCATGACGCATTCACGCGGAGCGTTCCCATTGTGTCAAACTCTCGACGCAGCGCGAGTTCCCTAGAAAGGGAACTAGTTTTTCAATACAGGGGGACTTTAAATGTCAGGGTTTAATTAACAGCCCTAACTGAGTGACATGCTAAGTGTGTATGTGTACTCACATTGTCTCCAATTCGCAGGTACAGTTGCTGCAGGATGAGCAGGTCTCTGCAGAGGAGAGTTCGGGTCATGGTAGTCTGGCACACAGCTTGACAGATTAGACTAGCGGCCACACTGCTGCCGTACAGTTGAGAGAGACTAATGCGCACTCTCAGAGACTGGCCTGCAACAAACATCACATCAGTGCTGATCAGAGAACTAAAAAAAAAAAAAAAAAAAATCAGTCATCACCCTTAGCCTTAGTCGTTCTAAGCTCAGAGAACCCATGAAAGACAAAAGAAGAAAATACACAAAATATTTTTCTAGCCGTTTCCCACAGAACAAAAGCAGATTATGAACAGGCTCCAGAAAATTATCGCAAAAAGATGTGTGCTAAAACCTAGAGCTGCATGATTGACAAACGTCATAATTGCCAATTATTTCACTTGACACTGTAATTGTGATGATACATTTTTAATATTTAATACATTACAATAATATAATTATTAATATAATTAAAATATGAATAGTATATTTAAAAAAATATCCATGTGTTGATTGTTTTTCAAAAGATTCACTTTATAGTTGTGCGATGAGTATTTTCTTTAGTTCTATATATCATTTCCTTACAAACATATAACTTTTAATAAAATTATATGTAGTATTTAATAGTAGTATTTATTATGTATATGTGTTATTTACACTAAAACGTATTAATTATTAATGTATCCAATATTTGCTTCCTGAAAGTCATTTCCAGTGGCATTATTTTAACCTTTGTAAGACAATTTTTAAAACATGAAAATTATATTTTTTTACACAACAATCGCATAATGTAAAGAGTCTTTAGAGAGTATATAAATTATAAAATTAAAAAACAGGAACTCATTACAGGGTAGGACTGCAATATGGCAAAAGTCATTATTTTGATTATTTCTCTTGATATTGCAATGATTATTAAAGTCGATAAATAGAATGCATAATTGAAACAGCAAATAATATAGCTACAAAGACAAAAAAAGAAGAAAAATAAGAGTTGGTTAACTGTTTTAGGTATTAAAAAAAAATCAAATTTACCTCGGTTATTTTAGTGCCATGAAAAACAATTTGAAAAAAAAAAAAAACCCACAAATTTATCTTCTTTTGGTATTATGATTTTAAATGGATAGTTCACCCAAAACTAGCAATTTAAACAATTACTATTTTAAGACTACAATTACTAAGAGATTGTAAAACTAATTCATATGAATTGAGTGGATTTTGTGAAGAGATTACAGATTGAATTTAGACTTTTATTCACATATAAACATTTATTAACTCACACATCAGTTATGGTAAACGGAAGCTCAAGCATGTTTGCTTGGACACGTGTGAGAACCAATTCATTTTCGTGTGTTACGCAGCACGTTTGAGCTTCACTAAGAGGTTTGTTCCCGAGCATCATGCAGGTTGAGTTGAGCTTCTGTTTATGCTTGCTGAAAAATGTTTATGTGAATGAAAGCCTGTTCATCGCCGCTCAAATCATACGGATTAGTCATTAGTGACCACAGAATCACTTGGCAGCTTTATCAACGGCTTAAGTTTGACTCAGGACTATCGCTGCCTCTCTCTCTCTCGATAAGATAAATTCATTAATGGTGAATTACTATTGGTGGGGCAGCCAAAAGACACACATTGAACGTATAAACAGCAACATCCACAGAATAAAGGGCCTTTAGTTGCCACATGGAAAAAATGTCATTGTTCCTTACCCATAAATCACCAGTAAATTAACAAATTTCAACGGTTAATCAGGCTTCAGTCATTTTGTGACTTAATTAAAACTGAATTAATGCAACCAAAGTTTGCACCGAACCTTTTCACTATCACACATACCGTCAAACTCAGTATGTTTCCATAATTGGGCTGAGATTTTTCTCAATTCCAGTACATACAGGTAGCCAGTACAAGTTTGCAAGGTTTTTATGGACTACCTTTGGGTTTCTTTTATGGTGCTTTTTTTGTAGCACTTGAAATGGCCTGGTCACTTTCATTGCCTGCAAAAGTAGCTTGGATATTATGCCATCACTTTTTGTACCCCATTTTACCCTTTGAAAACACCTACTGGTGCACAACATGGGTTTAAAATGACCCGTTTTCATTCCCTATGTTAATTCAACTATGGCTGAGTGTTTCTTTGCTGAATCTTTGAAAGACAAATGTTTTGTTTTTGATTTCAACAAATCATTGTTTATTGACCCTTTCTTAATTTATAAAGTTTTTGTATTTCTGCATACATTTTACACACATGGGTCAAAAATGACCTATATAGAAATCTTTGATGTTTTTGCAAGTAGGAACATATTTAGTGCAAAAAACTATTCATCAGCCACACATTTCACAACTCAACATGGCTGCTTTTATATATTTCATGCACGTAAGTCTTATATTTCATACAATAGTCAATATATATTTTATTTGATCATTTTTATTTTTTGTCAAAATCAACGGTATTGTGTTGAACCTGCACCTGGTTCAACAGCTATTTCACCGAAAGATACTTGGGATATGTTGTGCATTAGAAGATAAGCAAATTTTATTCAAAAATTAAAAATTTTACCTTTCCCTTAGAATACCTGGAATACTGAATGATGAAATGAATTTCTTGCAAAGATATAAAAAAAATAAAAACTCAGCTGCGTCACTCTAGAGTCTAGACCCATGTTGTGCATCAAAGGGTTAAGAAAGCAAAGTCATAAATGTTTGTAATGACAAAGTAAAGTAAATGACAGAAATGGAAATAAGTTCTTCAATGACCTTTTTTTTTTTTGGCAAAGTACTCCTTTAAACATCACAGGCAACACGATCATTTACCACAGAACTTAAAAAGATGTATTTAATGGTACCAGTGGGTCTGGTGTCCGTCTCTGCATCAGCCTCCAGGTCCAGTTCTCTGAGCAGTATGTTCATGGCAACAATGGGGTTAAAGATGTCTTGCAGTTTGTTTGCAATTTCCTGAGTCACATTCACTCTGAAGAGAACATTTCACTTTAGACACCAACCTGATCAGTTACTTAATGTGATTGCATCATATCAGTGATTCAAGTGATACTGACTCATTGGCCAAAAGACCCTCCAGTATTTTCTCTGACACTTTCTCTGGAGACTGTAGGTCATCTAGGGCTTTCTCCATCTCATAGGCCATGTCCTCCGGAAGAGACTCGTTTACCAGGCGCAGACACTGAACGAGCTGCAGGACATCACGGCTCACATCTAAGTCTAATAAAAGACCACCCAGACATGTGATCAGCTAAAGACAAAAAAGAGGGGAAACCTGACACCAATCCGCCCCATCCCACCGCCTGCTTTCAACGGTTACACCACTGAGCTTTCATTTTGGCAGAAAACTGCAGGGGGACCTTAACGCTTCTCTTTGTTGAAAACAGATTTAAAAATTATTATCATTGCTAATTAGGAAAGATGGTTGACGCATTGCATTCCCAAATTATAAGTGACTCAATCGAACATACAGCACTAGCAGAGTGGCGTTTACTGTGAATGGGGTGTGCGATTTATAACATGTCGGAATTGATGTTTGAACGATAGGCCAAATATTATTGAATATTTCACTCATTTTTAGAAACCAATCAATTCACTGCGTCATGTAGCTGAGCATAAACTAAGTACTACTGTGTGCGCGTATTCAGAGTGTGGCGTTTGACAGAAGTTAAAATGAGTGGAGGAAACTGCGAAGAAGCTGGTCAAAGTACGGCTCCAAATGCATACCCGTCTGAAAGCAATGCAAGTTTGAGTCGCTTATAACGTACATTTGAAAAAGCAACATGCATCAAACATCTTGTCCGATAAAAGACAACATTTAATATGTTTTTACTCCAAACTCACTTCATAACTACAGTTGAGCATCTTTCTGTGAGATGACGTGGCTTCTTACACAGAATAAGGCAGTCGTGTGTTTATTCGTCATGTTTAATCAATCAAAGCATTGTAATCTCCTGTTTATTCAGCTATAGCTATATGACATGTTATCTTCTTCTGCTGCAGGGCATATTTTGAGTTTCTGCACAAGAGCACACCCTGGCTTTCAGGTGGAGAAGCATTTACCACTGGATCAGAGCCATACAGCTCTGAAAGCTGCACATTAAATCATTGCAGCTTTTGCCAAATTGTGTGCGATTTAAACATGATGAATCGTGCAGCCCTAATATGAGGATTATGAAAAGCAAAATCAAAAACACACACGGAACAAACATGGCTGAATCATTTAGCAAGAAAGTTCACCAATTACATTGGCAAACAAATTTTTTGAATTATGCAAAATATCGTAATTGGAAAAATCTTAAAAAATAGAGATATCATTTGTCAATTTCGCACACCCCTAACTGCGAAAAGAAAATGCTGTGGTTTACTTTGAAAAATGCAGTGTGTCAGACTATACATTTTTATAATTACATCACAACTGGAGCAATTTGACGATCACTCAAAGCCATTTCACATTTTCACATCTCATGCATTGTCAAAATTCATTATGAAGTAACAGGGCAACAGCAATTTTTACTTGCATTTTGTGCTTTGAACTTTGGCTAACACACTAAGGGTGTCCCGCAGTTGCCGCTGCAAGGTCGTGCTACGCTGCTAGAGGCAATTAATCCATGAAATGTATTAGAAAACGTAACATTTTGAAATTTATTTAGTAATTGTTAAAGGCCATTTCACGATTTTAATCATCATAAAGTAAAGATGACTTTATGAAACGATACAAACAGTCAAACACGTCTTACCGTCAGCAATTGGAGTCTCCTCTTCAGAAAACAGGTATTCATCTGAGGACAGGTAAAGATGGTCGACAGCAAAGCAGGGTAACAGGAAAGACACAAAGCCCTGGAAAAGCAGAGTAAAAAGATCAGCGATATCTGACATTTTTTAAACACCACCAAAATGGGATTTTTATTTTGATGGCACTGCTCTACAAAAAGTACCACAACAGAGGACAGATGCACACAAGCTCATAATGTTTAATTCACTCCCAAGTCCCCAATTTTGAGCTCCCATTTTTTTTTTACTGTTCAGTCTTATAAATCACAGGAAAAATAAATGTATTTATCTAAATCTAAAGGCTCTAAATCCCAGTATGCAGAGGCTTACCAGGCTACTAAATGCACTGCTGGTTGCAGAGCTTAGAAAGACTTCAAAATTTTTGTAGGAGTGCCCTGCACTGGCTGAAGATTTTCATGAAATCCAAATTCAAATGCAGATTATTGCTTTAAATAAATATACTTCATTTAATTTATTAGTCTCATAATTTTATAATTCTGATCAATACTCAGCCAGAGTACTGAGTACAGAATAAAAGGACTTGCAAGCATAAACTTATCCAGGCTCCAGAAAAAAAGTTGCTGTTGGTTAAATCATTATTTCTATGTCAGGCAATCAGACAATCAAACAGAGCTATGTGTTAATGAAGCACTCAAATTAAGAAAAGTGTATTACAGTAGTGTTACGTCCTGAGGAACGTTTTATGTATATAAATGTGTTTTGAATATGTATTTTTGCCATGTGCACCGTCTCTCTCCCTCACTCTGCTTGCCTTGCAGTTCATTAGCCACACCTGCTGCTCGTAAGGAGAACAAAGTGAACACTGCTTGGAGAGGTACACTTCTCCCCTGCATCAGACTTGAGGTGTGCTTCTTTCGCGATTGAGAGTAAAAATGGTGTGTTGACTTTTGAACTGAAGTTAGTTTGCACACCTTGTGGTATGTGTGTTCTCAGAAGGGTTTTCCAGAAAGCAGGTTATGTGACATACCGATAACCTAAACTTTCGGTTAAAAAAAATGGCGGTAACTTTCAGGGTAAGTAAGTAGCCATAGCAACTTACTCTCTTAACATAACCCGCTCCAGGATAAGTTCCAGGGACAGTTTGCTTAAGAGGTATTGAGATGCAGGTTATTTAATTAATATAGTTATAATAATTTAACTAAATTTGTTATATAGTTACACATAAATATATATATATATATATATATATATATATATATATATATATATATATATATATATATATATATATACATACACAGAGAGAGAGAGAGAGAGAGACACACATATACAAACATACAGGTGCTGGTCATAATTAGATTATCAAAAAGTTGATTTATTTCACTAATTCCATTCAAAAAGTGAAACTTGTATATTTTATTCATTCATTTCTTTTTATTTTGATGATTATAACTGACAACTAAGGAAAATCCCAAATTCAGTATCTCAGAAAATTAGAATATTACTTAAGACCAGGATTTTTAAAAATCTTGGCCAAATGAAAAAAATGAATATGAAAAGTATGCGCATGTACAGCACTCAATACTTAGTTGGGGCTCCTTTTAGCTGAATTACTGCAGCGATGCGGCGTGGCATGGAGTCCATCAGTCTGTGGCACTGCTCAGGTGTTATGAGAGCCCAGGCTGCTCTGATAGTGGCCTTCAGCTCTTCTGCATTGTTGGGTCTGGCATATCGCATCTTCCTCATCACAATACCCCATAGATTTTCTATGGGGTGAAGGTCAGGCGAGTTTGCTGGCCAATTAAGAACAGGGACACCATGGTCCTTAAACCAGGTACTGGTTGCTTTGGTACTGTGTGCAGGTGCCAAGTCCTGTTGGAAAATGAAATCTGCATCTCCATAAAGTTGATCAGCAGCAGGAAGCACAAAGTACTCTAAAACTTCTGGTATACTGCTGCATTGACCTTGGACCTCAGAAAACACAGTGGACCAACACCAGCAGATGACATGGCACCCCAAACCATCACTGACTGTGGAAAATTTACACTGGACCTCAAGCAACGTGGACTGTGTTCCTCTTCTCTCTTCCTCCAGACTCTAGGACCCTGATTTCCAAAGGTAATGCAAAATTTACTTTCATCAGAGAACATAACTTTGGACCACTCAGCAGCAGTCCAGTCCTTTTTGTCTTTAGCCCAGACGAGACACTTCTGACGCTGTCTGTTGTTCAAGAGTGGCTTGACACAAGGAATGCAACAGCTGAAACACATGTCTTGCATACGTCTGTGCGTGGTGGTTCTTGAAGCACTGACTCCAGCTGCAGTCCACTCTTTGTGAATCTCCCCCACATTTTTGAATGGGTTTTGTTTCACAATCCTCTCCAGGGTGCAGTTATCCCTATTGCTTATACACTTTTTTTCTACTACATCTTTTCCTTCCCTCTATTAATGTGCTTGGACACAGAGCTCTGTGAACAGCCAACCTCTTTTGCAATAACTTTTTATGTCTTGCCCTCCTTGTGCAAGGTGTCAATGGTCGTCTTTTGGACAACTGTCAAGTCAGCAGTCTTCCCCATGATTGTGTAGCCTACAGAACTAGACTGAGAAACCATTTAAAAGGTCTTTGCAGGTGTTTTGAGTTAATTAGCTGATTAGAGTGTGGCACCAGGTGTCTTCAATATTGAACCTTTTCACAATATTTTAATTTTCTGAGATACTGAATTTGGGATTTTCCTTAGTTGTCATCAAAATTAAAATAAAATATAGCTGCTAGCAGCGATGACGGGCCCAAGCCGGTGGCACCGCCAACCCGGTGGCATCAAGGCAACTGTGCACAGCGGGAAAAATGAATTTAAAAGGTGTCTCCAGTTGGAGTGTATAATTCAAAGGAGAATATTGTTTAGTGTTATGAATTATCATTGAGTGTCATCTCAAAAATAGGTATATGCTGCCCTCTAGTGCTCATTTGATCATTTCAATAATTTTAAGAGTACTGTTTCCCCTCATTTTAATTTACACATACATCTTGAAATGAAAAAAAAAAAATTAAAATGTTTATTTATGATATTTGTACTAATAAATATAGAAATTTGGTGTGTATATTTCAATTATTCATGAATAATTGACAACTTCTAAATTCCCTTTTTGTTCTTAATTTAAACCTTCCCCACGGCAACACCATATGAGATGTACTATAATCGTTCGCAATTTAGCATCATCAGTATGTTGTCATCATGTGCAGAAGTTTATTATTAGTTATTTGCAGAAGTTTATATTTTAATTTTATTTTTTTTAAATCCCTGTAAATGTATGCAGACGTTATAACACACTTCCTGTTTCTCTTTTCTCGCCATAAATTCGTTGCCTCGCCACGGGCAAACCGTTTGAGATATCAAAAATTCACTGGACATTTGGCATCATCAATATCTTGTCTTCATGCTGACCGAGTTTGGTGGTGATCGGATTAAGCGCCTAGGAGCAGTATATCAAATTCCAGAGCATGCGTTTTTCAAACAACCCATAATAGCTCACTTCCTGTTGAGGCGGCGTACAACTTAGAGCACGAAAGTTGTCAGGCCCGATCAGATCTATATGTGTTTTGAGTTTCATACCAATATGTGCAAGCATGTTTGATATATGGACCAAGATTTCGGACCCCATTCAAGGGGGCGCTGTCGAGCCCCCTGCCACGCCCGGGTCCCAGCCTCAGTGATTTCCTAATGGCCGCCGGTTCCAATGTGTGTGCAAAGTTTCAAGAGTTTTCGAGCATGTTAAGGGCCCCAAAAGTGCCCGAGTTTCATCCAATTTGAAAGATGCCAAGAGTCTCAAAACGATCCAAAACAAATATTTTGATCTGACACTTTGATCTGTTGCTATGACAACAGTGTTTCGAATATATAAGATCTTTTAACAGGTCTACATTCGCCATGTCTTGACATTATTCTGGTGAAGTTTGAAGCAAATCGGGTAAAAATAAGAGGGTGAACTCAAAGCATTTTGAAAGTGACACATTTCCTGCTGCCAATTGGTGGCGCTATATCTTTGACTCATAATAGTCACATCCATGTACTCGGCCTCCTACAACGAACACACAGGTGAAGTTTCATAAAAATCAATAAATGTATGCAGACGTTATAACACACTTCCTGTTTCTCTTTTCTCGCCATAAATTCGTTGCCTCGCCACGGGCAAAGCGTTTGAGATATCAAAAATCCCCTGGCAATTTTGCGTCATCAATGTCTTGACTTCATGCTGACCGAGTTTGGTGTTGATCGGATTAAGCGCCTAGGAGGAGTATATCAAATTCCAGAGCATGCGTTTTTCAAACAACCCATAATAGCTCACTTCCTGTTGAGGCGGCGAACAACTTAGAGCACGAAAGTTGTCAGCCCCGATAAGGTCTATATGTGTACCGAGTTTCATACCAATATGTGCAAGCGTGTTTGATATATGGACCAAGTTTTCAGACCCCATTCAAGGGGGCGCTGTCGAGCCCCCCTGCCACGCCCGGGTCCCAGCCTCTGTGACGCCCTAATGGCCGCAGGTTCCAATGCGTGTGCAAAGATTCAAGAGTTTTCGTGCATGTTAAGGGCCCCAAAAGTGCCAAAAACCTAAAAAAAAATAATGAAGAAGAATAATAATAATAATCCTAAGGAAAACAATAGGGCCTTCGCCCTTTGGGCTTGGGCCCTAATAAACATTTGAAATATATCAGACTGTGTGTAATGAATGAACATAATATACAAGTTTCACTTTGAAAATGGAATTAGTGAAATAAATCAACTTTGATGATATTCTAATTATATGACTAGCACCTCTGTGTGTATGTATATATATATATCATGTGCACTTAAGTAGGTTATATAAATGGCCATTAAACAAAAGGAGGAGGAAGTAGAATAGCGCGCTTTTTATTCTTTTTCCATGGTGAATCACCGATTCGTCACTCGGTTGAGAATGTCTTGTGTGTTAACCAGCAACATACTCTGGGTTGGCTGACCTTACTCCCTGACATGTTTTTGGAACCAGCATACCTTGAGTAAGCAAGGTCTAGGTTAATCAACCAAGAGTTCAGGGTATAAGTGACTTTAAGTTAACTTTGCCTTCAGGAATACCCCCTGGTGTCAAAACAGTGTTACAGGCCTTTTGTTATCAGGTAGTGATAGTAATTTTTTATATATATATATATATATATATATATATATATATATATATATATATATATATATATATATATATATATATACACACATATATACATATAAATTATAATTTACACAATCAAAGAATAATAATAATTCTGTTTATGTTTTGGGAAGCTGTAGGGAGGAGGTGCCACTTTTTCTTTTGTAATGTTCATCTCTGCTTTTGGTTACCCAGGGAGTGAAGGAAAGCCCATGTTGTTTCTTTTCTTTTATCTGTGTCATTTTTGTTTGTTTTGGCTAGCTCCTCCCCTGGAGATTGTTTGCTTCTATTTCTCTTCGCTTAACTAAAATAACTTTAATTTGCATCATTGAGTGCATCATCATTTCTGAGGCAGAGGACTGAAGGGAATTCTCCGTCTTTTTCAGTTTGCTTTTTTTTTGGTTTAATTTAATCCTGTTACCCAACCCTGGACTGGGAGAACTTTTAACAGAAGTAAATTTTGATTTCATTTGACCTACAAGCACAGGCACACTTACTTCACTTCAACAAAAAGTCAAAAGTCAGGTTGAAATCTGGTACCTTCTTGAGGATGCAGACCATGGCTGTGGTAGGGCTCACATGCAGGGCAAGTGGCGTGGACAGAACGCCTTGGTACTGTAGGCAACATGTGTAAAACTTCGACCAGAATTCAACCTGCAGTAGGCGGTAGTCTTCTTGACAGAACTCGTACTCTGTCACACTGGACTGAAGCTAAACACAATGTTTGATTAAATTTTTAGTGGTAACAATAAATTAACGTAAAAGGGGAAAACACCACCTTACCTCATTTTCCACTGCAACAGTAACCTCTTTCTTAAGCTCCTCCCATGATAAGTCAGAATATCGTTCTGTGCCTCGTTTGTAAATCTGACCAAAAAGAATCAATTCTTCTTAATGAATGCAAGTATGAGCATAGCAGTGTTTCTGTTCACATGGCGGTATGGAGGTTTGGAACGGCATGTAAAGTTGCTGCATTGTTGTAGAGGTGATCAGGCACCAACATTTCATTTTTGTGGTTAAAAACTGTATAATGTACAATAACTTTTCCTGTAATGCAAACTAATCATTTAACCATTTCAGTCCTGAAGCAGTATTTGGAGACATTGATTTTTCTGATATTTTCTGGGAACGATATTTAACAGAAATGGCCTCTGGGAACTTTCTTTAAATACCCCCTGCTCTTTACCATTAAGAGTGAATGAAAGTAACTTGAGATTTTTACCTGTAAAGCTTTAATGATGGCCGAGGCTGTGAAGCGCAGCGGTGAAAAAAGTACATCAAGATAGATTTCCTGTTTAAAAACAACATTAAGGAACTCCAAAATGGCATAATTTTTGACACAGCAATTTCAGCGTTCACATTAGAACAAAATACACTTACTCGTGGGTCTTGGTCTTCACCGATGTGAACTTCCTCCTCTGGTGATGGCTGGACAAACACCTGGTTCCACATACCGGTTGTGTTACTACATTTTAAAACATAAATGGCAAAGTCAGACAAAAATTTATTTTTTTTTCTAAAAAGACTTCAAATTAACCTACTCTCATCTCTATGAAACAAAACACTTTAATAATATATTGTATAAAACTTTGCACAGACAACAAGTTTTCAGATTTATAAAACTTTATATCATAGTATGCACAAAAAAAGACTGTCCATACATTCATCACCACCCAGTTTCCTCCCTGATATAACCATATACGGAGCCAACAATGCTTAGTTCGACATCTGCATAGAATTTACACATATTCCCACCCATGTAATACAACACCACTTTAAATTCTATAAAATAATGCAGACATAAATGCCACCTGTGCCAACATTACTAAAAAGAATGTTCTATTCAGGATACTCTCTTTTTGATAGGCATTATTTTGACATATGATTTTGGCATTAGTAAAACTAAATACATTTTCCACCTGTCTTTCAACTGTCTGTATTTTACCGTCTCTATATTTATCTCAAATTTATTGCGTTTGTTATGCAATTTGACTAGATTGGAAATCCATTTACTAAATAATGCTAACTTGACTGACTGCTTCATTTTCACTTTAGTTCATAGATTAAGTAGGCTATTTAGTTCAAATTCAAACTAACAAACTCTGCATTACTCACTGCTCAAAACTGATGTATTTCACCAAAGTCTGGTTGTCATTATCCAGCCAAACAGCCCAGATATCGGTCGGCGTCAAGACAAAATCCACTAGTGTCTCCTGTTTCACACAAACACATTTCCTTTAAAGTACACTTCCATCACTAATCATATGAAGGATTCAATGTTTGCTGTACTGAACCCTACCTACCTGTGTTGAAAAAAGTGTTGAGATGTGATCTAGGCTGTAGCGATTGTTCTCATTGGCCACCAGCTGCAGGACACAAAACTGACTGCGTTTGGGTACCGCGAGGTAGATGGCGAGACACAGGCCGGTGGATGAGGAGAAGAAAAGTCTGAGCTTATGAGCTTGTGCTGGAGAAGTCTTCACATCCCCACGACCCACGGGCATATACTCCAGCATATCAGTCACCAAGAGACACGTCTGATGCTGAGATACAACCAATTTATACATCAACGTGACTGGGATGAAACTTGTTACTAGAGTAAAACACTCACAAGATGGTATGCTGAAAACATTTAAACACATAGGAATTACATCTTGATACGGGAATCAAGATGGATTCATGGACAATCTGGAGTCAAACTGACCTTAAATGACCACATTCGCAGCTTATGATCTTGACACAGCGCAAATACAAAAGTGTCATCCTCTAGCTGGTGGACAGCCAGACTGATGGCTTGATCAGATGTGCTCTGATCTCCCCTGTGAATGGGATTATATGTTGAAACGGTTTCTGCTCTGTTCTGGGTTGTGTGATTCAATTAGCATTTAAATTTAATGCAAAAGAAATAAGGTACCTGATAGCAGTGGGCATCCAGCCAGCCAACCGCTGCATCATTGAACTCTGCTTTAACTCCAAAATCGACACAGTCCCTTTTTGAAACAGAAAGTGGAATCATGATTGTTTATTGAAGAAGAAAAAAAAAAAAGATTCTGCACATTATGTTAAGATATAAAGGGGTAGATCACTTAATTAAAAAGTGTCATCTAATCCTTCAGAACACAAATTAATTTTTTTTTTTAATATTCTCTATTTTTGTAAAAAAAAGTACAAAAAGATATGTCCTCCATACTGTTTAATCCAAGTCTTCTGAAGATAAACTTGATCAATACACTTAGAGCTCATCAAATATGGTAAACATAGAAGCAACCATGCCAGAACAAACCTCACTGCTTCTAGTGAGCAAAGCAAGCATGGTTGAGCTTCCAAAATAAATACCATACTTGATATTCTCTATGTATTTACATTGATCAAGGTTTATATATGAACAAAAAGCTTAATTAAAGGGATAGATCACACAAAATCTAACATTCTGTTTACGGGTTAAGCCAAAGTCTGTCACCAAAATCTTCTGGTCGAATTCCCTCTCAGAAGCGCCTCACATGATTGCGATCCCAAACAACAGCATCCCAAGTGAGTCATTTATGATGTAGGAATATTATGATGCAGCGACTTCCATTTTAATTATAGGTAGTTTGCGCCAATTTGCCAGCAAATGAAGATTTTGTTCACACATGGGAAGGAAACTTTGGGTGGAAACAGCTATTGACCATTTTTTTGGTGAACTAATCCTTTAAAAATCCCAATGAAATATGAACTATCAATCTTACTGATATTTATTAACCTTATTATGAAATAACGGTTTACAGAACACGTTTCTTTACAAAATAACTAAACTAAAATCTAGGTATGGTAAATAGTTTACTAAATGTCCTCATTAAAAAGCATTTTTGAGTTAACATGCTACATTTTTATAAGGACAAAATTAAAGAATGCTCTTTACTGAATTTACAAATATCATATTTTTTTTCCAAATTATGTTCAGAAGACATAAATACCAGATGAGTCTTTAAGCCCGAAACAGCCAAAGCAAATGATCGTCCGCTGTGGCTTTTTTCTTTTTTTGTAGTTAACAAGTTGAAACACAAAACAGCAACAGTGCGCAAACAAGGCGGTACAGACAGAAAACTATTCTAATTTTGTTCCTGGGCGAATGTTTAATATTAACATGAGCCGAATTGAATAAAGTGATCAGCATGAATAATATTCAAAACGGTAAGCATGCACTGCTTTGTTTCTGAATTATAAATATAGACGAATATATATGGAAAAAAGACAGTGGTCTATCTACTATTGGCTGGCAGTTTTTGCTCTGACGCAAACAACACAGTCGGCTTTTATCAGTGCTAGTACTTTGGCGTCGGTTTGGTGTGTCCTACCCTTATGGATTAATTAAATGCTACTGTTATGTCCAATTTGGGGTTTGAAATTTAATTAAAAAAACAGCTTCATCAGAGTCTTCTTTTGTGTTCCAAAGAAAAAAAGTTATACAAGTTTGAAACATGGCAAGTGTCTACGCCAAGCATGCCAGGTGACAGTTGACACACCACAACAGCTTGAGACTGTTTACACTGGACAAATCAATGCATTGTTTCAAATCCATTTGTCCTTTTGGCAGAAGCGAATGCAGCTGTGGCCAATTGACAGTGACACAAATTTTGTTTAGAAAGGTTTGCTGCTTCAGTATATGTAGATATTTTTTCACAAGTTTGTATGGTATACTGTAAAACAACGATAATTATAAGCAATTGAGGCTTTTATTGGCAAAAACATTCAATATATGCAAAGCGTCAACATTTACAGTGTTGACCCTTCTTCATGACCTCTGCAATTCACTCTGGCATGCTGGATATCAGCTTATCAGCCAAATCCTGATTGATGATCTCAATCACTCCTGCCCTATTAGTGCTCAGAGTCGATAACAATTTGTGAACTTGTCTACTCGTCTTTTGAGAACTGACCACAGGTTATCTCCAGAGAGTTGCCTGGCCACAAATCCAAAATTTCAATGAAATGATCTCAGAATAACTTCATTATCACTCGTCTTGTGAAATGGTGCGTCATACATTTTCCAGCATTATGGATATTTACCAAATTGCAACTGAATCATTGCTCTTGCAGAATGTTTTGAAACCATTCATTGCAGTGTTTGTGGGCAGAATTGAGAAAAAGAGAACCTGTCACCACACATGGATGGTATCAGGATACATCACTGTTGGCTTGACACAGGACTCATGGAAATGTTCGCCTTTTCTTCTACGGACAATCGATTTCCCAGACGTCTCAGACAATCAGATGGGGGCTCCGTCAGAGAGAACAACTTTGCACCAGTTTTCTGCTCTTGAATCCCTGTACTTCCTGCAGAATTTCAGTATGTCCTTGGTAGTCTTCTTGGAGAGAAACGGCCTCTTTGCTGCCTTTCTTGACAACAGTCCAAATCTCTTTGCCTCACTTGTGTGCAAATGCACTTGAAATCACCTGCTGCCAATATCGAGAAAGATCTGCAATGGTGGTGACAATTCTGTAGCTACTCCTCAAGAGCACTTGCTTAATTTCCTTGCACGTGAGATCTTGATCCAAGGTGATGATGGCTGCACATCTTTCTTAGTAGTTCATTTCGGAAGTTGTTTTTTTGGCCAAGGAAGCTTTTTGTAATTCTTTAAAATGCATCTGATAATAATAATCTAGAAACAATGTCACCACAACAACATGCAGCAAACTTTGCGAAACAATATGTGTCACTGCTAATACTGGCCACGGATGTACTACATCAACAATAAAATGGGGCAGTCATTTACAGTCAATGATTCGGCTCCATGATATCCAGTGCACACAGCATCGATTAAAATTAGTTCTATTTGCTTTTGATGTGCCATCCAGCTCACAGCCAGTGTATATTTTCAAGTAATTTACTCATGATGAGACTCAGATGTGTAAGGGGCAGATAATACCCCTTTGCATATCCCAACTGGAAACTAAAACTTTAAAAACATGAATATTTATGACTAAGATATGTAATACTTTTTACAACTTTGCATAATTTTTTTAAAAACATTTTCAAAGTAAAGACTCACAGACTAATCAATGCATACAGGATAAAGCTGAGTTCACAGTGCCAGTGACGGTTGCCTATTAACAATTATGAATGACTACTCGACTTCACTCCTATTAGTTGTCGATCCCGAAAGTCGTTCTTCATTAGCATAAAGTTAAACATATTTCAACTTTATCGCGTCGCTGGACACGCCTACATCCTTAGATGGTCACTGTCACTTGTGTCACCAGAAATCGCGAGCTCCCCGCTGAAATAAATGGGATCATGTCACTTTGTCACTGGAAGTGTGAACACAGCTTTAGACAGATAAAAGACCACTGTATAGACACAAACCTTCTTGATCATGAGGAGTTAACGTGACTATAATAATGCTGCCTGATGGTGAGGCAAGGGCAAATAGTGCTTCTCCCTGATGACTGATCCAGGCGGCAGACGTGGACGGAGCGGTCGACTGTGTTCCTTGTGCAAACGGGAGCACATAACTGTGGGCTGGTTCATTTAAATTCAGCTTCCCAATGTCTGTGAAAATAGACTGCATCTGGAGTTCAGTCACCAGATCCTATTAGAGAAAGAGTCATATATATATCATAGGGCTGGGACAATATATTAATGCATCGCAATTCATGGATAATTTCTGATATTTTCCAAATCTATTCTAGGCTTCGTTTTTAACAGCAGATGGCACTTTAGGGTATTTTTTGTTTGAAAATGTACAAGAATGTATTTGCACCTCAGAATACTTATATGACACAAGATCAAAGTAAACAGCCAACTGCAAACACCCTTGGAATTCGTTTCAACCTTTTTGAAGTTCATGAATGATTATTTTATGGAAGGTTCAAGTGGTGTGGGTAAGAAATTGGAAGGTAGCAGAATATGGCTGTCTCTAAAGCACGTAGTGCCATCTGCTGTTGAAAACTAAGCTCGATTTGAGAGCATTGCGATAGATATGGAAAATATCAGAATTGATCCAGAATCATTTCTCGTTTCGCGATGCATCAATATATAGTCCCATCACTTATTTCCATAAGTAATATTACATTAAGTGATTCCTTCTATGCAAAATATTATGGTTGATTTCTTTTACCATTGAAGGCTACATGCTTAATAAGTAGCTTTGTTTGACACAATTTGTATCTGGGTTCCCTGCTCTGAAAAATCATTGAACCCTGACTTATTCTATGACAGGAAAATTGCACTGCACAATTGCAGATTGTCCAGGACTTGTTGGAACCCTTATGAATTACAGTGGGTATGGAAGGTATTCAGACCCCCTTAAATTTTCCACACTTTGTTATATTGTAGCCATTTGCTAAAATCATTTAAGTTCATTTTTTTCCTCATTAATGTACACACAGCACCCCATATTGACAGAAAAAACACAGAATTCTTGACATTTTTGCAGATTTATTAAAAAAGGAAAAACTGAAATATCACATGGTCCTACGTATTCAGACCCTTTGCTCAGTATTTACTAGAAGCACCTTTTGATCTAATCCAACCATGAGTCTTTTTGGGAAAGATGCAACAAGTTTTTCACACCTGGATTTGGGGATCCTCTGCCATTCCTCCTTGCAGATCCTCTCCAGTTCTGTCAGGTTGGATGGTAAACATTGGTGAACAGCCATTTTTAGGTCTCTCCAGAGATGCTCAATTGGGTTTAAGTCAGGGCTCTGGCTGGGCCATTCAAGAACAGTCACTGAGTTGTTGTGAAGCCACTCCTTCATTATTTTAGCTGTGTGCTTAGGGTCTTGTTGGAAAGTAAACCTTCGGCCCAGTCTGAGGTCCTGAGCACTCTGGAGAAGGTTTTCGTGCAGGATATCTCTGTACTTGGCAACCAGTCATCCTGTCCCTGCAGCTGAAAAACACCCCCACAGCATAATGCTGCCATCACCATGCTTCACTGTTGGGACTGTATTGGACAGGTGATGAGCAGTGCCTGGTTTTCGCCACATATACCACTTAGAATTAAGGTCAAAAAGTTCTATCTTGGTCTTATCAGACCAGAGAATCTTATTTCTCACCATCTTGGAGTCAGGTGTTTTTTAGCAAACTCCACTTGCACTGAGGAGAGGCTTCCGTCGGGCCACTCTGCCATAAAGCCCGACTGGTGGAGGGCTGCAGTGATGGTTGACTTTCTACAACTTTCTCCCATCTCCCGACTACATCTCTGGAGCTCAGCCATAGTGATCTTGGGGTTCTTTCATACCTCTCTCACCAAGGCTCTTCTCCACCGATAGCTCAGTTTGGCCTGAGGCCAGCTATAGGAAGGGTTCAGGTCGTCCCAAACGTCTTCCTTTTAAGGATTATGGAGGCCACTGTGCTCTTAGGCTCCTTAAGTGCAGCAGAAATTTTTTGTAACCTTGGCCAAATCAGTGCCTTGTCACAATTCTGTCTCTGAGCTCTTCAGGCAGTTCCTTTGATCTCATGATTCTCATCTGCTCTGACATGCACTGTGAGCTGTAAGGTCTTATACAGACAGGTGTGTGGCTTTCCTAATCAAGTCCATTCAGTATAATCAAACACAGCTGGACTCAAATGAAGGTGTAGAACCATCTCAAGGATGATCAGAAGAAATGGACATCACTTGAGTTAAATATATGAGTGTCACAGCAAAGGGTCTGAATACTTAGGACCATGTGATATTTCAGTTTTTCTTTTTTAATAAATCTGCAAAATTGTCAAGAATTATGTGTTTTTCTGTTAATATGGGGATCTGTGTGTACATTAATGAGGGAAAAAAATGAACTTTAATTATTTTAGCAAATGGCTGCAATATAACAGAGTGAAAAATTTAAGGGGGTCTGAATACTTTCCGTACCCACTGTATATCCTCATATATTGATAAAAGGACAACATTGACAACATCAATACTAGCTAAGCTCAAGAACTGCCTATGAAACCAGAATAAAGATAATGTCACTTACACTGCGGTACATGCGGGTGGGGTGCGGCAGCACCAGGCGATGGACTGATTGGCTGGTCACAATCAGAATAATGACGTTGTTAACGGTCTCTTGTATAAAAACTCCTCCAGGCAGCAAAAGGCAGTGTGGGATACATAAGCGGACGGCATTATTCAGAAGATTAGTGTCCAGAGACTGCTCAACAAACTGAACGGTGTCACCTGAAGTGGACCTGAAAGACAGGAGACATCCTAGTGTGTATATACTGAAGGATAAACAGATTTACAGTGGGGAGAATAAGTATTGGATACACTGCCGATTTTGTAGGTTTGCCTACTTACAAAGCATGTAGAAGTAATTTCTGCAATTTTTATCATAGGTACTCTTCAACTCCTAGTGACAGAATGTAAAACAAAAATCCAGAAAATCACATTGTATGATTTTTTAAATAATTAATTTGTATTTTATTGCATGGCAAATGTATTTGATCATCTACCAACTAGTAAGAATTCCGGCTCTCACAGACCTGTTAGTTTTTCTTTAAGAAGCCCTCCTGTTCTCCACTAATTACCTGTATTAACTGCACCTGTTTGAACTCGTTACCTGTATAAAAGACACCTGTCCACACACTCAATCAAACAGACTCCAACCTCTCCACAATGGCCGAGACCAGAGAGCTGTGTAAGGACATCAGGGACACTATTGTAAACATGCATAAGGCTGGGATGGGCTACAGGACAATAGGCAAGCAGCTTGGTGAGAAGGCGACAACTGTTGGTGCAATTACTAGAAAATGGAATAAGTTCAAGATGGCGGTCAATCTCCCTCGGTCTGGGGCACCATGAAAGATCTCACCTCATGGGAAATCAATGATCATGAGGAAGGTGAGGGATCAGCCCAGAACTACACAGTAGGACCTGGCCAATGACCTGAAGAGAGCTGGGACCACAGTCTCAAAGAAAACCATTAGTAACACACTCCGCTGTCATGGATCAAAATCCTGCAGCGAACGCAAGGTCCCCCTGCTCAAGCCAGCGCATATCCAGGCCCGCCTGAAGTTTGCCAATGACCATCTAGATGATCCAGAGGAGGAATGAGAGAAGGTCATGTGGTCTGATGAGACAAAAATAGAGCTTTTTGGTCTAAACTCCACTCGCCGTGTTTGGAGGAAGAAGAAGGATGAGTACAACCCCAAGAACACCATCCCAACCGTGAAGCATGGAGGTGGAAACATCATTCTTTGGGGATACTTTTCTGCAAAGGACGAATGCACCGTATTGAGGGGAGGATGGATGGGGCCATGTATCGCGAGATCTTGGCCAACAACCTCCTTCCCTCAGTAAGAGCATTGAAGATGGGTCGTGGCTGGGCCTTCCAGCCTGACAACGACCCGAAACACACAGCCAGGGCAACTAAGGAGTGGCTGCATAAGACACATCTCAAGGTTCTGGAGTGGCCTAGCCAGTCTCCAGACCTGAACCCAATAGAAAGTCTTTAGAGGTTACTGAAAGTCCGTACTGCCCAGTGACGGGCCTGAAACCTGAAGGATCCCTGAAATATCCCTGCTGCAGTGTGTGCAAACCTGATCAAGAACTACAGGAAACGTATGATCTCTGTAATTGCAAACAAAGGTTTCTGTACCAAATATTAAGTTCTGCTTTTCTGATGCATCAAAGACTTATGTCATGCAATAAAACGCAAATTAATTACTAAAAATCATACAATGTGATTTTCTGGATTTTTGTTTTAGATTCCCTCACTCACAGTTTAAGAGTACCTATGATAAAAATTACAGACTTCTACATGCTTTGTAAGTGGGCAAACCTGCAAAATCGGCAGTGTATCAAATACTTGTTCTCCACACTGTAATTATTACAACAGATTCATTTTGGGACCGTATAAAATAAACACTTAATTAATAATTTATTTCAAATTCATAAATGTGCACCAATTCATTTAACAAAGTAACATTGTTAGAATAAAGATACATCAAGGTAGAAAACATATTGTATATTATCCTTTACATCAGGGCTGCACAATTAGTTGAAAAATATCAACATTACAATTATGGCTGGTATTTACATCTACTCCCATTGTGTCAGTTTTCGATTTACAACTTGTTTTTGGCAGTAGAAGTGAAATTTGGAATAACTTTACTCATAAAACTGATGAAAGACCATTCAACCTTGCCAAGCTTCTGTCACTTTCCCGTCATGACTTGTACAAGACATCAAGAGATCGACAGGTCAGTGCATCGTTCAAATGATCCAATTCAAACATTTTCTTTTAACACTGATCAACACACATACAAAAGATCATAGTTTATATAACACATTCAGAAATGGAATAAATTAATCAAATGTAAAATAACACTAGATAGTCTTCACTGTTAATACATTACACTAGTAAATTCTTACAATTAAAGCTACAAAAGTTATTTAGTGACAGTCGGCACATGTATTAGACTGTCACAGATCCAATATATCCTCCTGGCTACCAGGAAAAAAAGGTTTTGTGAACTTAGTATTTCATGTCATTACATTGTTTAGAGCATAAGGGGAAAAAAAGGAAAAATTACATTTTCATTCATATGTTATGCTGTCCTTTGTAGTGGACACCCAGTTTTCAAAAAATAAAATAAAATAAGACATGAATAGACATGAAAAGGAAAATATCCAATATTTCATAGGGATATTGATCTATCTAATTTCTTTCCCTATTCACTTGTTTTGTCTCCCAAAATTCCTGATAAACATGATTTAAGTTTTGATTCGAATATTTTGATTCGAAACCCCTTAACATTTTCTTGAGATGTTGATTTATGACAAACTATTTGAAAATTTGTCAGATGGAAATGATACCAAAATCTGATATTTCCAGAAGGGTGTTAATTTGATCACTAAATTAATGTTAGCCATTTTTAAAGACCAAGCAAAGGGAGTGATCATGGTGAAACTTCCAAACATTTGGCATCTCTAAAAAGCCCTGAATGTGCTCTTTACAGGACAATTAGAATTAAAAGTGATGTGTAAGGTCTCAGAGAAATTCACTAAAATATAGGGTCCTCTATAAAGGACAAAACTCCATTGCCGGTAGTCAGGAGGACATTACACATGTGAGGACACTATTTACATTCACGGAAGACATAACCGACTGGGTTTATGAGAATACTCACGAAGAAGGACATTCTGACATTATTTTGTGTGTACTTGACCATTTAAGGAAAAACAGCTTTCTACAGGCGGACTGTGTTATTGGCGTGAAAGCAGAGAATCCCGTCTCTCAAAGAGCTCCAAGTATAACTGAATGATATAAAATCACTTGCATGTTCAAATTGGCACACTTACAGTGCAGAAGTCATGTCTTTTGTAACCAGAAGCTCATTTTGAGAGAGGGCAGACGAATTATTGCTGAAGTAACTTCACACAAGAAAGTTTTCAAATTACTGATTTGATGTGATAATCTGTGTTGATTAATATGCTAATAAACATTTGCTGTAATTTCCCGCTTTATAAACGCGAAACCTGCGAGAATGAGAAAAAGCATTAGAGCAATTAAAAAAAAAATCATCACGAGTCAATTGGGAGTAAACCCTGCTCTCATTGGTCGGTGTACAACTGTTTGTGTTCCAGGATTCGGCTCATAGCAGTCATCAGTCAGGATGGACCACCTCATTCGGACGATCTATTTTGGTTCGGATCAGGGTGCGATTGCAGTGTTCACATATGTCACGTATTGAACTGCACTGTGATCAGTCATTTAACAAATAACGATGTCACATCATTTTGATTGCAATGATGATAAAGTAAAGGCCACTTCAGCAAATGTTTCTAATGTTCCAGGCAGTCTCAGCTAATCAAATTTTCTGAGCATGATAGATCTCAGCTGATGGAGATGACCTCGAAGATTTAAAATTAATGCTTATTTGGAGAAACTATAATATATACAAGCACATTACATTACAATGGTATCAAAAGGGAGGCTGAAAAGAGTTACATAAACCTCAACAGCATTCAAATGAGTGATAAGCTCTCACCAGTGGATGAATCTGTTGCTAGTGACTGAGAGGAGTTTACCACTGTCCTCATAGGAGAATCCACCGGCACTGTCTGCATACTTCACACCACCAGAGTTAATTCCAACATCGGCTGGACACACACAAAAAAACATACTTCAGTGACTGACACACTTGAGCAAATTTATTTCTCATGATCTTAAAAACATGAATTGCAGACAAATGTATTCATAAAATGTGTCTCATGAAGTTGGTTTACAGAACACAAAGATATGTAATGTAGGGCTGTGCAATTAATCGATTTGAGCACACGCAATTTCTAAATCGCACAAGTCTGCAATTTTTTTGGTCATTTATTTATATTTTAATTCAGATTACTGCAACGTTACTGTGCGCATGTTTAAGATGTTAACCAATCAGAGCTCGCATAAATTAGAACAAAGCAAAGCGGGAGAACAGAATAGGCAAATGGGAGGAAAGAAGAAAAAATATGGATGCGGTTCAGAATAAAAATGATTTGGTACCAAAGAGAAATTCAACATCAGTCGTTTGAGAGAGTTTTGGATTCAAACACTGGACAAAAGACACCAGCTGCCAACTCGCACTTATTTCACGCAAGTTGTTATTCCCGAAATATATGAGAAATGTAAGGCGGGCGTTGAATACGAGTTTAAGTAGGTGAAATGATCGTCATTTATTTTATGTTGTCTGTTTTTAAGACACTATTTTTTTACAGTTTTGTTTATCAAGCAGTTAATCCCACTGTACAGTGTGTTACTTCATTGTGAAATGTGTGCTCTGAAATACAATTTTGAAGTTTACTTATTATGACTGAAATTTCAGGTTAGTTAACCTTGATTTATTTAATGTTGTCTGTTTTAAAGACAGTTAATTACGGTTTTGTTTATGAAGCTGTAAAACAGTTACTTCATAGTGAAACATTTTGCTATGTACTTCTTGTGCACTGAATACATTCAGAATGTAGCATGTTTGAAAAAGCAAAAAACAGTTACCAAAATTGCAAAATAAATCGAAATTGCAATATTCATTAAAAAAAAAAAAAAAATCGCAATGTGATTATTTTGTCCATATTGCACAGCCCTAATGTAATGTACATTTTGCTTCTACCAGCATTTTATTTTACAGTGTTGATGAGTTCGCTATATTTTTGGGGAGGAAATCTTAATGTTGAGTAGGTATGGTCAAACATTTGACAAGCAGTATTTTACTTTAAAAAACAACAACATGAGCTGAGCCTCTTCCTCCAGACTGCAAGAAATAACTGCCAGGTCAGAAATAGAAACGGCAAAAAATTACATAAATCCACTTCAAAATATGTTTACACACCTTATATATATATATATATGTATATATAAACAATGCTGTGTTATGTAGATAAGTTAGATATCAGGAAATTCTAACATCGCATAGTAATTTAGTGCGGGTTTAGTCCCAACACGTTGTGCTTTTTGAGACGTAACAAAACCCCAAAACCCTGTATTTTCGGACACTGACAGCAAATATCATAGCGTCAGATAAAATATACATATATATGTATTTAATAGATATACAGTATTTATATGACCGTTATACAGTATGACCCACAACGCCAGTTCAGTCTGCCATCGCGTCATGCACGAGCTGCACTAAAGTCACTCTTTCATCGCTCAGCCTATTTTAACGCACACCTGACTGAAAACGCCGTGTCTAAAACAGTTTAGCATTAAAAGGAGTTACCCAGATTCAGTGTAATCTGTCTGAATCGTGACACAGTCTCTCTTTCAAATCCGCAGATCTCTATGTAACTCCTTTCCAGAACACCCGCCATCTTCACGCGCTGCACATTGGGACTGAGCTACGCGCTTCCGCCTTTCAAAAACTTAAAGGGCCAGTAAACTACAGTATCTCTACAAATCTTAACGTTAAAGTCGCATGAAATCAAAACAGACTATTATTTTTTATTAAATATTGCAGTATTTATTTTAAAAAAGATTAACCTGTGTGTGCACATGATTTTTTTTTATTCATGTGCATAAACTGAGAACACTATACTTTTTTAACCATAGAATTTTTCAAATATATTAACCAATGCATATAAGTCTCCCTAACTGTGTTATGTGATAATATTATTTCCTTGTATATGTTCATGTTGTGACAAATAGGCTAGCCGACTTAAAGACTTGGTATGGGAATTTAATGTCAAAAACACACTCAAAAAAATTATTTTGCGACACTGTTGGTTTAACCCCAATATGTTTTGTTAAAATAACACGCGTACATTACTTTAGCCACTAAAACACTTTGTATTGCGTTTAATTAACTGAAACTGTGTCATTTTCCACTACACTTAATTAACTATCGTTAAACTAATGTAAAGTGTTTAATTTCGCGAGTCAAAAAAACCGGATGTGACGATTTCTAACGAATTGGATGAAGACGGCACGCCAAAAGGGTCAAATTTCACCAATAACCAAACGGCGTTTAAGATGAAAAGACGCCGCAAAGTACGGCGTTCTGTCCATAATACGCCGTCATTTACGGCGCTTCCGTCTGACAAGGACTATGGCAAGCCGTGTTGACTTTTATTCATTCTCAGGATATGAACTTGTGATATCAACAATTACATTTTCACTAGTTAAAATGTTAATTCCTGATATCAGGAATTAATTTCCACTAGTAACAATGACAATTTTTGATATCAAGAATTATATTTCGACTAGTAACATAGTTCATTCTTGATATCAAGAATTGTATTTTTACTAGTGAAATCTCGCCATAGGCTGCCATTCAAATTCAATTGTTGATATCAAGAATTCATTTCTTACTAGTTGAAATTCCAGTTTCACATATCAGGAATACAATTCTTACTAGTAACAATGCAAATTTCTGATATCTGAAATGAATTCCTGATATCAAGATAATTTCTGATATCTAAAACGGCTTTCTTACTAGTAACAACCACATTCATGATATCAGAAATGAACATTTTTACTAGTAGCAATTCAATTGTTGATATCAAGAATAGACATTTGCACTAGTAACAATGTAATTCTTGATATCAGATATTTGCATTGTTACTAGTAAGAATTGTATTCCTGATATATGAAACTGGAATTTTAACTAGTAAGAAATTAATTCTTGATATCAACAATTGAATTTGAATGGCAGCCTATGGCGAGATTTCACTAGTAAAAATACAATTGTTGATATCAAAAATGATAGTTTTTACTAATGGAAATTGAATTGTTGATATCAAGAATGAACTTTGTTACTAGTGGAAATTAATTCATGATATTAGGAATTAACATTTTAACTAGTGAAAATGTAATTGTTGATATCACAAGTTCATATCCTGAGAATGAATAAAAGTCAAAACGGCTTGCAATATTTCTGGGTCCTGTTTTTCTTATGTAATTGTTTGGACTTTAATCGCATCATATTAAATTAAATCGGATGTTTAAATGTGTTTAAAAGTAAGGCTACTTTTAAAAGCTAGGCTACTCTGCGGGCTTGAAACAGTTGAGGTTAAAACTTGCATTAAAGCCTTATAGCAGCTCCCATTTCCGTAATAAAGTGCCGCCTGTTATTGAAAGAGTTGTCAGCTACCGGGCAGTCTTCCAAAATGTAAAAGACATACATCAACAGACTAATAGAAAAGAAACGAGCTCGAAGAGAAAAGAATACGATCGGAGCTTGGAGTCGAACCACTGTCAGAGCAAAACCAACCAAATATATCAATAAGTTATTAATCACGAAGTCCACTGCGCCACGGAGGAATCGATTCGGGTGTGCGCTATTTCACTTTGACAAACGGAAACAGAGATAGACTAGCCTTCACATACGATAAAGGGGAAAGGGGATACACGTGCCCAATGAAGAAATTAAAATAGGATACGATACAAGTCCAAACAATGACATAAGAAAACCAGGACCCATGAAGGCGGATCGCTATTTAGATCGACACTCTACAACATGCGACTTTCCACCTAACTTAGATGGGCTGAACTGTGAAGAAAAGGGAGGAGCTGATTTGAATATTATAGAAAACGCCGTCATTTACGGCGTAATCCGTCTGACAAAGACTCCGTAAATGACGGCGTTTTGAATAATATTCTAATCAGCCCCGCCTTTTGTTCACAGTTCAGCCCATCTAAGTTAGGTGGAAACACCCACGTTGTAGAGTGTCGATCTAAATAGCGATCCGTCTCTATGGGTCCTGTTTTTCTTATGTCATTGTTTGGACTTTAATCGCATCATATTAAATGACACCGGATGTTAAAATGTGTTTAAAAGTAGTGTTTAAAAATAACTTTAAGCAGGCAGAAGCAATTAAGACAATTTGATGTGCTCCACTTAATACACAATAATAATAAAAAATACAATAATTAACAACGTAGCCTACCGCTTGCTGTACTTCTAAAATGAGGGCGGACCACACATTTAAGTTTACAACCCCGTGATAACGGTTTATAATTTTATAGGTACAGATTCTGAAAAAATAAAACATTTCAAAGGGCCATATAATTTATATATATATATATATATATATATATATATATATATATATATATATATATATTAACTTGTTAGATTATTAAAATTAAAACATAAAAACAGAATAACAAGTAAACAAACAAAGAGTCTTCTCTTTTCTTCAGTTAAATACATTTATTTACGGCTTAACAAGCTGTAACCAAGATGAATTATGTACACAATATAAAATGTTAATAACATAAAATAAAGTACGTTACAAATAATTAAAGCGTGACAAATAAACTGCTGTGTAAAACTGCAAAACAACAATTTCTACCCAGAGCAACAATAGAAATGCTGAAGAAGAAAAAACTATATATGAATGGGAAGAGGGCATGTCTTATCTACAGATGACATTATGACACATTTTGCCATTATTGCCTCAGGAAAGCCAATTAGACTTTTCCAAAGCCCACAGAATCCTTAATGGCCATCTGCATTAAGTCTCTAAACATCGTCTCTTCTGTAATGCTTCTTGGCAGGTACAAAATGAGGGCACAGGTGGAACAGAATGGAATTCGTTGGCTTCCAGGTTCTTGGTCATAAAACTGGATTTCACAGCTGTGTGGAAAACCCAGTGGGGGCACAGAATCTGCTCCGGTTACAAAAATGAGTATGTCCTCCAAAGTAACATCTAGCTCGTTATCTATATAAACAGAAAAATATAAATTTTACATGAACCTAATCTTGATTAAACACCATATTGCAACATTTGCATAATGCATTTTACACAAATGACTACTTACTTTCAATTGACATCAACCACCACTCCCAAAGAAAGATGGTGTCCTCCTCCTGATCTCTTTTGTTGCTGCCTTGCGGACTCCATTTAATGTCGAAGAGAGTCCTCGCATATCATTCCGCGACAGCTTTTTAGCTGTATGTGTGAATAGTGGTGCAAAGATTTCCCAGTTTCTCTGGACAACTTGCCACATCTAGCCACAAGCATTCATTCCGGCGATGAATTGCTGTATCACGCTGGAAACCCTAAAATGAAAACAATTATCTTTTAAGGTGTTGGTATTTCATTTTAAACATCTTTTTGTGATCATACCAGAATATGTATGTGCTTTATAAAATTGTATTATGGCTAAAATAACATTATTAATGACATGTGAACAACTCTTTCCAGTGAAATGACGTTGTCAAAATGCCAAATTAGTATTTGTTAATATTTCACCAACCATATATTTACAATATAAATAATCAAAACATTTCAGTCCAAAGAATATGCACATGACATTACATTTAAATGTCCAACCTGTGGTACATGTAGTGGGGGATTATTTGTTGGTAAATAGCAGGAAAATCAGCAAGTGATGCAGAATATATGTTGGGGATCCCACATTCAGCAATCCAGTCGCCCAGTTCTGTTTTGACCTCCAACATTGCTGCTGTGGTCTTGGATTGTAAAATCTAATTTTGTGAAAATTCATAAACATAGTTAAAATGCATAATTATGATCAAATATTCTACTCATGATGTAATAACTCTGTGTATATGAAAGTGTTTTACACAAACGCCGATTAGACAACACGTTTTCCTATAATTTATTAATACCTTTTCCCGTCGATGTTGTTCATCTGTGTCGTGGAAAGTTTCTAGGTCAAACTTGCTTAGGTCTATTGTACAACCACACATTTTTTGGAAAAGGTGCTGATTGAGGCATTTAATCCCAGGTCCATTGTGAAGAATGGACCATGCAGTCAGCTTTTTTTATTCTGCTGCAGTGCATCCTGATTATATGCAAAGAGTAAGTTTCCCCTCAAAAATGCCAAGGGATGTCTGCACTTCGCTCCTAAGAATTCTTTAAAAAAAAAGATAAAGAGGTCACATTTCAAAAAACTATATACATCCCTAATGCTGAAAGTATCCTTACTTTTTTGGGTGTAAAAACTTAAAATCAGTAATCACCTGAAAAACTCTCTACGTGGTCCTCCATAATCTTCCGCCATCTCACCAACAAATTCGATGTCTGGTATTTTATGCCATTCAAAGCAGGATTTATGAAGAGCAATACATGCACTATGTAATACTCTCCTTCGGCGGGCCACAACAGTGACATGGGTGGCCAGGTCTAAATTGTTCTTCCTGAATCCCTCCAAAATATCCACAAGGTCTTTTTGCAATTGTAAAAATGGAAAGGATAAAATAAGAAAAAAATGGCATTTTACATCCATTAAAGACATTCTTCAAGGAATGAGTTACACGTACATCGGGACTGTAGGGTCTTGGAGGTGAAGCGAGCATGTCGGTCATTAAATCCTCAGAATCTGTCTCCCTGTAATACTGTACATTCACAGCAAAATCAGTGATAAATGAACACCCTTAAAGTATAAATGGGTCTCAACCACAGGTGTTAAAAACACTAACCAGTTTAAAAAATATGCATTGTATCATTAAATGTTAAATTGTTCATCCAGTAAATTAAAATTAGGTTTACATTACAAGTGATAATTTTCCATTAATGATAACACTTGCTGTTCATGAACTGTTTATACACTTGATAAATAGCAAGCACAAAACGAATACATCAGGGGTGGGCGATCCTAGTACTGGACGGCCACTGTCCTACAGAGTTCAGCTCCAACACTAATTAAACACGTGATCCAGCTAATCAAGTTCGGATTACTAGAAACTTCCAGGCAGGTGTGTTGGAGCTGGTTGGAGCTGCACTTTGCTGGCCAGCGGCCCTCCAGGACCAGGATTCCACAGCGGATATATTCAATACAGGTGATTTTCCTTTCCAAAGCAAATTACAAAGGCAGACTGATTAAGTAGTGTTATCTTTCAGCCTAAGATAATTGATCATTTCTAAAGCAATTGAGAAAGCTTGATTCTTCGAGAAAACTTCCATGTCTCTGTTGATAATGCTGCAAAACAAAAGGTACCGGAAGTTGTTATTTCTGATCTAACAGATAATTAAATGAAATCATAATCTCATATTTTACAATAACATCTACTTCAGAGAGGCTTTGACTGGATGAAGACATGTTATGGACTGTTGTGGAAGTTGAGGGGCTTGACAGAGATGCAAGGTTTTGCCCTAGAGAGGCAGCTGGGTTTAGGCAAATGGGTGGAGATGATTCCGGGTTGGAATGACTATGGGCATCTGAAGTGGTTTGGCTTGGAATGTCCTAACATCCACGAAAAAAACCCCCATATATTTCAGCACACAAGCTAATGGTGGTTTATAACTATAAAATATATATTTTTAGCATTTACAGAAATAAGAACAGGAAAATGAGAAATCGTCTCGGTTACATAGGTAACCCTCGTTCCCTGAAGGAGGGAACGGAGACGTACGTCGGATGACCGACGAATAGGAATCTCGCTAGAGAGGCCAATCTACTTCGAGTGTAACTAAAACGAGCCAATGCATATTGGCATGCAATCATATGCATCAGCTGCTCACTCCTCGCAGCGCGGGTATATAATGAGCAGCAGGTGCGTTGCATCTTTAGGTTTTCGCCGAGGAGCCGAACCAGATAGGCGGCAGCATCAGCGGGGTACAGCAACTGTGGCGACGGGACGTACGTCTCCGTTCCCTCCTTCAGGGAACGAGGGTTACCTATGTAACACTTCGACGTACGTCGGATGACCGACGAATAGGAATCCCTACCAAAGCGCCACAGGAGCTGCCCTCTTCCAGCGCTCTGTTGTAAGCCACCTGAACCCCCTTGCCTGAGGACGGTGGGCCAGGGCTAACACAGAGAGTGTCAATCACTGCTGTTCCCAAACCCATTCAGTGAGACTATTGGATAACACTGGGAAGCGTACCCTTCGTGTAAAAGGGACGCTGCGGAAGCCACATCCTTCCCCGAAGGAGTTATGTGGAAGAATAATGGACTAACCGTGGGGTTGTCATATGGAAGAACTGGGGTGACTCCACTCAACGAGAGGTGGGTTCTCCCAGAGGGAAAGACACGGGCTTCGATTAGGAGCAACCGTGGAACCAGACATATGGGATCCCCGTAGGGTCACTCATATGGAACCCAGCCTAAATCCGGTTCTCAAGGATGCAGTGGAGTATAGGCCTGGCGCCAGACGCTCCGCCACGTCGGCTGCCGAAGGGAGATCGGAGGACTCAACAGGGTCTGCCTTGTAGGGACTCTCTGGAGAATAAGCACATGTAAGTGCAGCAAGCCGACACTAAGCCGGGGCCTCTCCGTGCCTCTGACCTGAGGCGAGAACACGGGAGGAGACCAACTCAACACGAAGGCTATAAAACCTAGCGAGCGTGTTAGTTGTCGCCCAGCCTGCAGCTCTACAGATGTCTGTTAACGAGGCGCCACGAGCCAGCGCCCAGGAGGATGCAACACCTCTCGTGGAGTGTGCATGCAACCTGAGCAGGCAGGGCACACCCTGAGCTTGGTAAGCCAGGGCAATGGCATCCACTATCCAGTGGGCCATCCTCTGCTTGGAGACAGCCTTTCCCTTCTGCTGGCCTCCATAACAGACAAAGAGCTGGTCTGAGGTCCTGAAGCTTCGAGTTCTGTCCACGTACAGTCGCAAAGCGCAAACTGGACAGAGCAAAGCCAGGGCTGGGTCTGCCTCCTCCGTGGGCAGCGCTTGCAGGCTCACTACCTGGTCCCTGAAGGGAGTGGTAGGAACCTTGGGCACATAGCCAGGCCGGGGTCTCATTACCACGTGGCTGTCACCCGGCCCGAACTCTAGGCACGATACGTCGACCGAAAAAGACTGCAGGTCCCCTACCCTCTTGATGGAGGCCAATGCAGCCAGCAGCAAAGTCTTCATAGACAGAATCTTTAAGTCTGCTGACTGCAAAGGCTCAAAGGGAGCATTCTGGAGTGCTCTCAGCACCAGAGCCAAGTCCCAAGAGGGTAAGGAGGGGGGGAGAGGAGGATTTAACCGTCTCGCCCCCCTAAGGAACCTGACGACCAGGTCGTGCTTACCAACAGATTTGCCATCTATGTGGTCGTGGTATGCAGAAATAGCAGCAGCATGGACTTTGAGGGTGGAGGGGGACAGCCTACGCTCCAACCCTAGCTGCAAGAAGGAAAGCACGACTCTGATTGAGCATCTTCGGGGGTCTTCTCGGCGAGAAGAACACCACTCGACGAACAGGTTCCACTTCAGGGCGTAAGCACGTCTTGTAGACGGTGCACGTGCCGAAGCGATGGTGTTAAGTACCTCGGAGGGTAAATCACCAGAACCTCCGCGTCCCGTCCAGGGACCAGACATGGAGTTTCCAGAGGTCTGAACGCGGGTGCCAGAGGGTGCCCCGTCTCTGAGAAAGAAGGTCCTTCCTCAGAGGAATGGGCCAGGGAGGGGCTGTCGCGAGGAGTGAGAGTTCCGGGAACCCGGTCCGGTTGGGCCAATAGGGCGCAACTAACACGACCTGCTCCTCGTCCTCCCTGACTTTACACAGGGTCTGTGCAAGTAGGCTCACTGAGGGAAATGCATATTTTCGGAGGCCCCGGGGCCAGCTGTGAGCCAGTGCGTTTGTCCCGAGTGTCCCCTCGGACAGAGAGTAAAACAGCTGGCAGTGAGAGGTTTCTGGAGAGGCAAACAGGTCTACCTGAGCCTCTCCGAACTCTCTCCAGATCAGCTGGACCGCCTGGGGGTGGAGTCGCCACTCTCCCGGCAGCGCAGCTTGTGAGAGCTCGTCGGCCGCACGGTTGAGCACACCGGGGATGTGAATGGCACGAAGCGACCTCAGATGCTTCTGACTCCAGAGGAGGAGATGGGGGGCGAGTTGTGACATGTGACGGGAGCGTAGACCACCTTGACGGTGTATGCAACGGTCGCAGTGTTATCCGTACGGACCAGCACATGCCTGCCCTGAAGCGGCCCCTTGAGGCGGCTCGGGGCGAGCCGTACTGCCAACAACTCGAGGCAATTGATGTGCCACTGCAGTTGGGGGCCCGTCCACACCCCTGACACTGCACCCATCTCGGGACTCGGCCGTGGAGCCAGTGCTGAAGCGGTCTCATATGAAGCAGACCGAGCGGAGTTACTGCTGCTGCGGCCGCCATATGCCCCAGGAGCCTCTGAAAGAATTTCAGTGGGACCGCCGTCCTGCCGTTGAACGTATTCAGGCAGTTCAACACCGACTGAGCACGTTCCTCTGTGAGACGTGCCGTCTGTTCGACCGAGTCCAACTGCGCGCTGCTGTCCGCTGGCGACAGAAGACGGGGAAGAGAGTGGTGAGGTTCTAGCCCTCCCACTGCTCTCCAAGTCCTCTTCGGACCCGGAGATGGAGGGAACCGCTCCTTTTTTTTTTGGAAAATTTGGGTACCAAGAAAAACCAATCAACAAAGGATTTACTACCCGGCCCTCCTCCGGGGAAAGAGTGGAGAGGTCTCCATCTCCTGAAGAGCAGTTCCCTCCCTCTCCAAGTCACCCGTCCTAGGGCCTCTTGCTCTTGGCTTTGCCGCCCTTCTTGGCGGGGGCCTGGACGGGCTGGGCACCCCGACCATGACCGGCTCCATGGCGCCGCTTGATGACGGCTGCTGCTGCTGGGGAGCGGGGGCGGCCACTGGGGGGGGGGGCGCCCCTGGCGACGAGTAGCCTGAGGCAATGCGGGCGGTGGAGGTGCAGCAGCTGACCGCCTCAGGATGTGGCCCTCAGACTGCTTCTGTACAGCCGAGAACTGTTGGGCAAAGTTCTCGACCGCGTCGCCAAGAGGCCGGTCTGGGACATGGGGGCATCAAGGAACCTGACTTTGTCGGTATCCCTCATGTCGACCAGACACAGCCAGAGATGACGTTCCTGGACCACCAGCGTGGACATCGCACGACCCACTGACCGCGCAGTGACCTTCGTCGCTCGAAGTGCGAGGTCCGTAGCGGTACGAAGTTCTTGGAGAACCTGTGGATCATGACTACCCTCGCGCAGGCCCCTCAGTGCCTTGGCCTGATGGACCTGCAACAACGCCATAGCGTGTAAGGCAGCAGCGGCTTCCGCGCAGGCCCAGTAAGCACTGCCGGTAGTAGGTCCGACCAGCGCTCACAGGCCCGGGAAGGGAGAGACGCTCCCCCCTCTCTTCAGGAAGGGGTATGCGTGAACATCCCTTTGCCGCACCGCCATCAAGGGTAGTGAGGGAGGAGGTCCCACTGGCACGGTTTCAGGCAGTAAAAGGTGCCCTCCACGCACCAGTGTTCTCTACATGCACTTCTGGGAAGAAGGGAACCGGGTGGGGGGCTGAGAACCATCCCTTGCCACTCCGAGGAACCAATCATCCAACCTCGAGGGCTCGGGACACGGTGGAGCACTCCACACGTTGGAGCATTCCACACGAGCCCGACCCTGTTGGCGGCCCGGGAAAGCATAGCCATCATTTCCGGGTCTGATTCGGGCACAGCTGTCACTCCCGAAGGAGGCAGCCGCGCCGAATCATCATCCACGAAAGCGTCAGGCTCACCCTCCGATGCAGCGATCGACATCCGGTCATCCTGGGGAGCCCTGAAGGATACGGATGGTACACACCTCTGGGGCGGTCCATCACGCTCCCCCAGCAGCTCTACTGGCTGCAGAGTGCGGGAGGAGTGAGGGTTCCCAGGAGATTGGTTCCCCGAGGGAAGCGCGCTCACTGTAATCCTCAAATCACCAGTGCCACCGCCCGAAACAGCCCTCCATTTTCAGGAGGACTGGAACGAAGCAGCGGCACTGGGACTCCGCCCCCTTGCAGGAGGCGGAGTCTAGATCGCAACTCCGCGATGGTCATCTTCCCGCAATGGGTGCATGACTCATCCACAAACGCTGCCTCAGCGCGCCTTAAGCCCAAGCACGCGAAACAGCGCTCGTGACCATCCCGAGGCGCCAGGTAACGACCGCATCCAGAAACACGCAAGTAGTACACATCTTCGAAAAGACGCGAAACCACTCGCGCGAGCTCTTTTAGGAATTAACTCTTTCGAGTGCCGAAGCACGCAGGGGATAACCGCGGCAACACAGACAGGGAAAAAGTGCAGCCTGTCGTGTGCACTCACTATTGAAACCGCTCTTACCAGCTGTGATAACAGCTTTTAAGCGCTCTATAATAGCGCACCGTTGCCAGCCATAAGAACGGCTTTTACAGCTGAGAACAGCTTCATTTGCTCACATAAAACAGAACAAACAGAGAAGACAAACAAGAGAACGGCCCCGCTGCTGCGCTGTCCGCCTGCACTCTCACGAAGAGCAATCCACCAAAAGATTCTTCGTCTTTCGTCACACTCGCTCGTAGACACCATACAGGTTCGGCTCCGAAGCGAAAAGCTAAAGATGCAACGCACCTGCTGCTCATTATATACCCGCGCTGCGAGGAGTGAGCAGCTGATGCATATGATTGCATGCCAATATGCATTGGCTCGTTTTAGTTACACTCGAAGTAGATTGGCCTCTCTAGCGAGATTCCTATTCGTCGGTCATCCGACGTACGTCGAAGTGACCGACTGAATGGGAACTGTTTGTAAAAATTGAACTGTCAAAAATACTAGAAAAGGCAGTATCATCTCAGCTTAGTTCCTACTTGGAAAGAAATGGTATCTGTGAGGTTTTCCAGTCAGGATTTAGACCGTACCATAGTACTGAGACTGCTCTCATTAGAGTTACAAATGATTTGCTCTTATCATTAGATCATGGTTGTATCTCTCTATTAGTGTTACTAGACCTCAGTGCTGCTTTTGACACAATCGACCACAATATTCTTTTGAATAGACTAGAAAATTATGCTGGAATTAGTGGAATTGCATTGGCATGGTTCAAATCATACTTATCTGACCGTTATCAGTTTGTAGTAGTAAACGAAGAGATGTCATTTCGATCACAAGTTAAATATGGAGTACCACAAGGCTCAGTTCTAGGACCGTTGCTTTTCACTCTGTACATGCTACCCTTGGGAGATGTCATTAGGAAGCATGGCATTAGCTTTCACTGTTACGCTGACGATACTCAGCTCTATATTTCCTCGCGCCCTGACGAAACCTACCAATTCTCAAAATTAACAGAATGCGTAGCTGATATAAAAAATTGGATGACTTGTAATTTCCTACTACTAAACTCAGAAAAAACAGAGATTCTAATTATTGGACCAAAAACTTCACATAAAAACCTAGAATACTGTCTAACACTTGATGGCTGCTCTGTTAAGTTGTCTTCGTCAGTTAGGAACCTGGGTGTGCTCTTTGATACCAATCTTTCATTTGAAAGCCACATTTCTAGCATATGTAAAACCGCATTCTTCCATCTTAAAAATATATCTAAATTGCGACATATGCTCTCAATGACAAATGCGGAACAGCTAGTTCATGCGTTTATGACCTCGAGACTAGATTACTGTAACGCTCTATTGGGTGGTTGCCCTGCTCGCGTGATAAACAAATTACAGCTGGTCCAAAACGCAGCTGCTAGAGTCCTTACTAGAACCAGGAAATATGAACATATTAGCCCTGTTCTGTCAAAACTGCACTGGCTCCCTATTAAACATCGTATAGATTTTAAAATCTTGCTAATTACTTACAAAGCACTAAATGGCTTAGCTCCCCAGTACCTGAGTGAGCTCTTAATGCATTATAGTCCTTCGCGTCTATTACGATCTCAGAATTCTGGCCAGTTGTTAATACCTAGAATATCAAAATCAACCGCAGGCGGTAGATCCTTTTCCTATTTGGCACCTAAACTCTGGAACAATCTTCCTAGCATTGTTCGTGAAGCAGACACACTCTGTCAGTTTAAATCTAGACTAAAAACGCATCTATTTAACTTGGCATACACATGACGCACTATAAACTTTTGTCTTCATATCCGTTAAAGGATTGTTAGGCTGCATAGATCAGGTCAGCCGGAACCAGGATCACTTCCTATAACACCAGATGTACTCGGTACATCAGAAGAAGAATGGCGTCTACGCTAATTTTTTGTCTCTCTGCTTATCCCGAGGTTTACCAATTAACGTGATTGGCTGGATCTGGGCCGTGTCCGGGTCGGACAGGGAACCTGTGCCTGTGTGCGGCAGCAATGTGGCCCTGTGGTGTCGGCGGAGACTGTGTTAACTAGCCCATCCTTTGTTAAGACCTTACCGACTCATCAGCCAGTGGCACATATCCCAACAAACCGTCCCATACCGGCGTGATCAAAAAGATCTTAAACTAGATTAAATATTTTGACTGTTGCGATTCCAAAACGGTTTAATGACCTGTAACTCTGCCTGAGTATCGGACAAGTGTTCACTGTTGGCCAGAGGAGAACTGGCCCCCCGACTAAGCCTGGTTTCTCCCGAGGTTTTTCTCTCCATTTGTTGGAGTTTTGGTTCCTTGCCGCTGTTGCCTTTGGCTTGCTTAAGTTGGGGACACTTGCTTGATATTCAGCAGTGTTTTTTGATATGCCTGTATTGGCGCCATTGTATACAAACTGAGCTGAGCCGGACGATTACGTCACTGTTTTCTGCAGTGCTGATATACATAAATTAACTAGACTAATAACTATTGATATTTGCAACGGAATGAATCAATAATATATAGAATAAGCTGCACAATGACACCATTTTCTTATTAATGTAAAGCTGCTTTGCCACAATTTGCATTGTAAAAAGCGCTATATAAATAAAGATGACTTGACTTGACTTGACTTAAAGTAGGCGTAAAAATGTTGCCTACCAGTGGTCTAATGTATAGAGCTGACCGCCCCAGCACATTGCATGCTTTCATTTCAGCTGGGCACAAGACTGACAGCTGAATTGGCATTACCTTTCGCTCTCCGGCTACTTTGCAAAATTCAAATCTGTCTGGGAGGTCAGGGATTTTTTTCCCTCAGCACCTCCCTAAATTCTATTTCATTTAGGTGTGATGGGGACGACGATTTTGCATTGTGGAGTTCCATCTGGAAAAATTTTCATTTAAAAGTATACATTATTTATCTGGAAAAAGTGGTTTAAAATATAGTATACTATATTTACCAGTATGTGATGTATATCGCTCGACATGTTTTTTTTAACAGAATCATTCTGAAAGTCACATTGCGCGTTTGTGTGACTTGTCTTCTCCTTCGTCTGCGGGTTGGCCCAGCACTTCTTCTGCTACTTCTAAACATTTGGAATCTACAGAATATAAGAGATGTTATAATAATATATTAACAATATTGTGCTTACACGTAGATGTGAAATCATTTTAACGTAATAACTTGACGACCCTCCCTTTTCAAAGTATACAATTTGGAAAAAAATTTAAAAATGCTTTTTTAAGACCAACTCTTGTCTTTGATAAAGAATGCTTTAATTTGAAAATCATTTTCAAATGTCATACCATATAACCTGCAGTCCATCTGGATTTAAAAACAATTAGGCTGTCCATCTCATTATAAAAAAAAAACCACATAGCAATATTACAATATTATTACAAAAAAATAGAGAAAGATTACAGACTTGATTGCATAACACTGTTGCTTCAGACCAGGGGAACTCAGCTGTATGGTCCATAATTTGACCAATGATGTTCAGGAAGGTAACCTAGTGATAATATTAGGTGATGAAACTGTAACAGACATTTTTATTTAAAGGGACACAGTCTATATCTCTTGTCAGTAGGCTACCGGTATGGGACTTCCCTACACTGAGAACATGACATTTGAATCTATTATGTGTGATTAGTCTGAAATGTATATATTTCTATATTTTACTGTGTTTTTTTAGGGTCAAGCATCAATCTATCGCCCCCCAGGTCAATTGGGTACCTTTGTCGAGGAATTGGACATGCTGCTGTCCTCATTCCCAGACGATGGTAGTCCACTTGTACTACTGGCCGATTTCAACATTCACCTCGATAAACCTTATGCTTCTGACTTCCTCTCTCTCCTAGCCTCATTTGATTTCAACCGACTCATCACCACAAGCACCCACAAATCTGGCAACCAATTGGACCTGATCTACACACGTAACTGTATCACTGACAACATTCTGGTCACACCTCTGCACGTCTCTGACCATTTCTTCATCACTTTCAATCTGCAACTTATTTGTGCACCACCAACCACTTCACATGTTTCCTTCAGAAGAAACCTGTGCTCTCTTTCCCCTTCTCATCTCTCCTCTGTTGTGTCATCCTCCCTTCCCACACAAACACAATTCTCATCTTTGGATGTAAATACTGCAACACACACGTTATGCTCCACTTTATCTTCTTCCCTAGACAGTATCTGTCCTCTGTCATCCAGACCAGCACAAGCAACTCCCTCCAACCCCTGGATATCTGATGCGCTTCGTGATGACCGGTCCAAACTCAGGGCAGCAGAAAGGAAATGGCGCAAATCACAAGACCCATCTGACCTAGGTTCGTACCAAGATCTGCTATCATCTTTTTCTGGTGAAGTCCATGCAGCTAAGTCCTCATACTTCCACGAAAAGATCAACGGCGCTACAAACACACGCTCACTCTTCAAGACATTCAACGCACTCCTCTGTCCCCCTCCACCACCACCCACCACATCTTTAACTGCTGATCAATTCGCCAATTTCTTCAGCGACAAGACATCTGCCATCAGGAGCCAGTTCTCTGCACCACCCACACAGGAACTCATCCCCTCCTCATCCACTAATCTTCTCACTTCCTTCTCCCTTCTCACGGAGGCGGAAGTATCAAAACTCCTCCTCTCCACTCATCCCACCACCTGCCCTCTAGACCCCATCCCCTCACACCTTCTACCAGCCATCTCTCCCACTCTCTTACCAGCACTTACACACATTATTAACTCGTCTCTCCACACAGGCACTTTTCCTACCACATTCAAGCAGGCTCGAGTAACCCCACTGCTGAAAAAAACCCATGCTAAACACATCACTCGTGGACAACTACAGACCTGTCTCTCTCCTACCATTCATATCAAAAACACTTGAATGAGTTGTGTTCAACCAGGTGTCATCCTTCCTCACACAGAACAACCATCTGGGCGTCAACCAATCTGGTTTCAAGAGCGGCCATTCCACAGAGACTGCGCTACTGTCTGTCACGGAATCCCTGCGAATTGCAAAGGCTGGTTCCAAATCATCTGTTCTCATTCTGCTGGATCTATCTGCTGCCTTCGACACCGTAAACCATCAAATTCTTCTGTCCACCCTCTCGTCACTGGGTATCTCAGGTACTGCACTTCAGTGGTTTGAGTCCTATCTCACAGGTAGGTCTTTCAGAGTTGCCTGGGGAGGGGAGGTATCCAAACCTCATGAACTGATCACTGGGGTTCCTCAGGGTTCAGTTCTTGGTCCCCTCCTATTCTCCATTTATACTACATCACTGGGTCCCATCATACAGGCAAATGGCTTCTCCTACCACTGCTATGCCGATGACACACAACTCTACCTGTCCTTCCAACCGGATGATTCCACAGTAGCAGCACGGATCTCAAGCTGTCTGGCGGACATCTCCACGTGGATGGAAGAACACCACCTGCAGCTCAACCTGGCAAAGACTGAGCTTTTAGTCTTCCCTGCCACTCCTACTCTACAACACGACATCAACATACAGCTTGGTACAACCACCATTACCCCATCAAAGTCGGCCAGAAATCTTGGAGTTATCTTTGATGACCAACTGACCTTCAGAGACCACATCTCAAAGACGGCGCGATCATGCAGATTTGCACTCCGCAACATCAGGAAAATCCGTCCCTTCCTGACTGAGCACGCAACACAACTGCTTGTCCAGGCCCTGGTCATTTTTAAGGCTTGATTACTGCAATGCTCTTCTGGCTGGTCTGCCGTCAAGTGCAATCAAACCTCTTCAAATGATCCAGAACGCTGCTGCTCGTCTTGTCTTCAACGAGCCTAACGACGTTTAAGGCAAGTGCATGTCATAATTACAAACATAGTCATAATCATTTTTTTCAATTTCATTCTTCATGTGCTAGTTTATTGTGTTGAATAAATGCTTCAATCAAGTTTATTTTTTTGTAGGAAATTCAACTTACAACGCTCAAATCGATATACACAGCTAACCGACACAGAACTTGATGAGTTAGTAAAGGAGATTGTGGGACGCAATTGGCAGATTGGACCAGAATCTGTAAGAGCTCGTTCATTTGGTCAAAGTGTTTTAGTGCAAAGACACAGAGTCCGGGCAAGTCTTCTTCGCACTGATCCTGCTGCTGCTGCTCAGAGAACTCTGACACAAAGGCTGTCAGGCGGGCATATCATGTTCCAGGTCCAAACTCACTTTGGCATGTAGATGGAAACCACAAACTCATAAGGTGTGCAAACTAGTTTTGCTGAAGTTTGAAAAGGAATCTATTACTTCTTTTAGCTTTAATCTGTAATATAGCTATGCATCCAATGGGAGTTTGTAGTATTTTTATTATTTCTAAAAGAGCAAATTTGGTTTAAAACTTCTGGGGGAAAAATATACTAAATAAGACTAAGAAACTGTGTAGGCCAAACTTTAAGTTAATCATTACACGCTCATTATATGTTCTTTTTATTTTGTTATCCTTGTAATCTTGTAACCAAAAACAAAGTGTTTGAACCAAAGCAGATAACCCATTTGACAATGAGATCATATGTGACCCTGCATTTAAAATCAAGGCTCTAAAAATCTACTTCTGAGCTAACAAGCAAAGTTTGATGTCAATCATTAATTTCACTATGATTTTAATCTTTGACATGGTCTTTATCAGTCAGCATTACATATATCAATGTTATTTTCACAGAATGTTTACATTATGTAGGATGGTTTTTTTTTTTTGTAGAATGAATGATGTAAATCACCGAATTTAGATGGGTTACATTTAAGGCTTGTAAAAAAAGAGTCTATGCTTATTAAAGTCACATTGTTGATAAGCTCCTTACAATTTATGCTGAAGTATGGTATTACATATAGGCCTGATGTATAGCTGCATTAATACTTGTTTTAGGTGGAGAATCGTAATTCATGGAGGGATCGACGGGTTCAGTCGACTCATTGTGATGCTCCAGCATCAACAAATAATCGTAGCACAACAGTCATGGAGCTCTTTTTGCAGGCTGTCCAAAAGTATGGTGTTCCCTCTCGTGTCAGATGTGACCATGGTGGTGAAAATAACTTCATCTGTGCATTTATGGAGCTCTACAGAGGTTTCAGAAGAGGCAGTGCTATAAGGGGAAGAAGCACACACAACCAAAGGATAGAGAGACTTTGGGGGACCTTTGGAAGGGGATTACGAACACATACTTTGACTTGTTTTCATTTCTTGAGGAAGAGAACATTTTCCACATAAAGGACGAGATGCAACTCTGGGCTTTACACTTTGTGTACATCCCCCGAATCAACAGAGACCTTCGCCTGTTTGCTGCACAGTGGAACAATCATGGACTCAGAACAGAGAAACACCTTGTCAAATTTTTGATCGAGGCTGACGAGTTTGCAGAACTCATCACTGACTGCAATTCGGGATATTTTTGCAACCCCATCTGAGCCTTTGGCTTCAAGTACTGGCCCAGTCTCTGTTCCAGTGGCAGGAAAGAGTGCATGTTCCTGATACACTGTTTGAACTCGAGCAAAATCGTTTGCTGCAACTAGTTGAACAATGTGACCCTCTTGGTGAGGACAGAGGTTTGCTGGGAATACCCATACTCCAAAGAGTTCTGGCTTTCCTGAGGCAATAATGGCAAAATGTGTCATAATGTCATCTGTAGATAAGACATGCCCTCTTCCCACTCATATATAGATTTTTCTTCTTCCACATTTCTATTGTTTCTCTGGGTAGAAATTGTTGTTTTGCAGTTTTACACAGCAGTTTATTTGTCATGCTTTAATTATTTGTTACGTACTTTATTTTATGTTATTAATATTTTATATTGTGTACATAATTCATCTTGGTTACAGCTTGTTAAGCCGTAAATAAATGTATTTAACTGAAGAAAAGAGAAGACTCCTTGTTTGTTTACTTGTTATTCTGTTTTTATGTTTTAATTTTAATAATCTAACAAGTTAATATATATATATATATATATATATATATATATATATATATATATATATATATATATATAAACAATTATATGGCCCTTTGAAATGTTTTATTTTTTCAGAATCTGTACCCATAAAATTATAAACCGTTATCACGGGGTTGTAAACTTAAATGTGTGGTCCGCCCTCATTTTAGAAGTACAGCAAGCGGTAGGCTACGTTGTTAATTATTGTATTTAAAAAAAAAAAAAATTATTGTGTATTAAGTGGAGCACATCAAATTGTCTTAATTGCTTCTGCATGCTTAAAGTTATTTTTAAACACTACTTTTAAACACATTTGAACATCCGGTGTCATTTAATATGATGCGATTAAAGTCCAAACAATGACATAAGAAAAACAGGACCCATAAAGTCGGATCGCTATTTAGATCGACACTCTACAACATGCGACTTTCCACCTAACTTAGATGGGCTGAACTGTGAATAAAAGGGAGGAGCTGATTAGAATATTATAGAAAACGCCGTCATTTACGGCGTAATCCGTTTGGCAAAGACGCCGTAAATGACGGCGTTTTGTATAATATTCTAATCAGCCCCTCCCTTTTGTTCACAGTTCAGCCCATCTAAGTAGGGGGAAACACCCACGTTGTAGAGTGTCGATTTAAATAGCGATCCGTCTTTATGGATCCTGTTTTTCTAATGTCATTGTTTGGACTTGTATCGTATCCTATTTTAATTTCTTCATTGGGC